>JASDDO010000001.1:79135766-79522545 GCA_030015575.1 Agapanthus africanus
GGAGTAGCAGTTATTGCTTTCCTTGGGACAGCCAGTTTAGAGTTCTGATTTAGCCTGGTGAAAACAGAGGCTGTTGGTTTGGCAGTGGGCGACCCGCTGACAGGGGTCGTCGTAGCAGTGAGCCGGTCGAAGACCGACTTCTTGTTCACTTCCAGTGCAGGTATTGGCACAGAGAAGCTTGTAGGTGGGATCATGGTCCTGAAGAACAGGCCAGTGGTGGCTTGGGTCACCTGGTCTACCGGCAGAGCGAGGAAAGAAGCCGCTTGGGTCCCATATGCTACACCTTCCGGTGAGGTGGAGCGTCCGTTGCAGTGGTACTTCGAGCAGTTGGTGCAGTTAAAGGCCATTGAATCTTGAGTTCTGCGCCAGGCAAAAGACCAAATCTTAATAACTTGAAATCCGAAGGCAACCATTTAACAAACCGCGATTGGTTCGCGAGGACGACACACGAAGTGTGGAGTGGAAAGAGGAAGAGGTCCCACCGGGCGTGCCAGAATCTGTTCCCCTCCGAATGGCGGTGCACAAGACTGCGATGTCCTGACGCTGAGATTCGGGGCAGATGCTATTTGGTTTTATCCGTCCACCTCTCCGAAGATGCCAAGTTGATTTATGGCACCGTATATCGGAGGTTTAGACGGATGCAGCCAATGTAGCAGACTTCGTCAGATTCCCCCTCGCTTGAGGGGTTTTTGATTGTGGGGACGCTCTTCCCTGCAGGCGCAAGCCCCTGCAGTTAATTACGCTACCGCGTCGCGGTAACAACTTTCTTCTTCTCCAGAATTTCACTTCGTGTCATGTGTGTTTGTTCTGTTTGTGGTTGCCCGTGGATTGTATACGGAGACTGAGTAATGCCATCGCCCGTAGGACGTGGATTAGTCCAAATCCGTATTTACTTAGATTTGGGTTTGGTGTTTTTAGTTTAAGGATACGTTAGCCGTATTGAGGAGAAGATCAAATTAAATGTTCGTCAAGGATACGTTAGTCTGATTTGAGACTAAGATCAACTTAACGTGGTGATCCATTTAATATATGGCCGTCGGGACTCATCGCCTCTCTGACGTCGTTGAAGGATTACAACGATAGGTGTCAGAGGAGTTCAGAGATGTACCCTTGAACCAAAGTCGATTTGGAGTTTTATAGTCCATTTGAATGTTTAAGGATACGTTAGCTGTGTTTGGGGCTAAGATCAACTTAAACGGGACCGTTTAGATCCGGCAAAAGAGAATTTGGAGGCTCTATTGTTCCAGTTTAGGGACGTAGTGGTCCATAGGTAGTTTAGGGACGTTGCGGTCCATGCTCCAGTTTAGGGATGTGGTGGTCCATATTCCAGTTTAGGGACATGGTGGTCCATATTCCAGTTTAGGGACGTGGTGGTCCGTCATTAATTTAAGGACATTTCAGTCCAACATTAGTTTAAGGACGTTTCGGTCCATCTCCAGTTTAAGGACGTAGTGGTCCGCATTAGTTTAAGGACGTTTCGGTCCAATGTTAGTTTAAGGACGTTTCGGTCCATCATTAGTTTAAGGACGTTTCGGTCCAATGTTAGTTTAAGGACGTTTCGGTCCAACATTAGTTTAGGGACGTTTCGGTCCAACATTAGTTTAGGGACATTTCGGTCCACGAGTTTAAGGACCCCGCAGTCCATGTTGATATGCGGTTGTCGGGACCCGTCACCTCTCTGACGTCGTTGAAGGATTACAACGACATGTGTCAGACGAGTTCAGAGATGTACCCTTGAACCGGTCATAAATTGATTTAGGAAAGCATTCTTTCTCAGTCAATTTAGTTTGGGAACTTACGGCCATGATTGGGCTAAGTCCCGTTGAGCATATTCAACATTTTTCTTGATCTTTGGCCCATTAGGCCTGTGCTAGGGCTTTGCCCATACTTAATAATTCACTGCATTTTATTCTGGCCTGCTAGGCCTTTTTGATTTGGGCTTTATCCTTTTATTTATGATGCAGAGCATCTGTTTTGGTTTGGGCTCTGCCCTTTTTAAAATAATGCATTGCATTTTATTAGGCCTGTTAAGCCTTTTTGATTTGGACTTGGCCCTTTTGTAAGCAATGCAGTGCGTTTGTCTGGCGCTTTGCGCCAAGTAATGAGTGCAAGCTCATATGGCGATGACACGTGTCATGCTCTGGCGAGCGCAAGCGCAACAGCGCTGTTCTAGTGCGCTGCGCTTGCGCTGCTGACACGTGGCGCGCTGTGGTGAATCACGCCAGTTTTAGAAAGTAAGGCTCTGTTTCAAAGGCGCATAGCGCAATTGGTTCAGATGCTGACACGTGGCGCTCTCTGGTGGCTTGCGCCAACCCAAGAGCGCAACAGTGCAGTTTTGCAAGTGCAAGGCACTATGATTTAAGAATCTTTTAGATTCAAGAACCAATGGTTCATAAAAGAAGTGCAAAGCACTATTTTTTATTTGTTTTTGTTTTTCCTGTTTTAAAGAACCAGTGGTTCATAAGAAGTGCAAAGCACTATTTTTATTTTGTTTTTTTATTAAAGATCTATGATCTGTTCACAAGAGAACTTTCTCTTTTTCTAAAGGTCTTTACCTTTTTTGTTCTTGAGGAGTTCTTCAGAGTTCTCTTTCTCTCTTTTTTTTTAGAAAATGTTGATGCCTTTGAATTGAGGCTTGGGGTCCTTTTTATAGTGCCCATAAATTAGTTAAATTTGTTAAAGAGATCTTTCTCTGAGTGATTCGGGGAATTTTCCCCACCGTTTGATCTTTGATCCAAGGGCTTCTATTTTTACAGAAGAAGATCTTGTTTTAAAAAGAACAGAAAAGATTTCTTTAGAATTTTAATTCTGTTTGGCGCAGATGCCCCAGCGCGTGACACGTGTCGTGCAGCACACAGCGCAGCGCAACTGCACAAGTGCTTACGCAACTGAAGCGTTGCTTCCTTTAATTTTACTTAAAATAGAGCTTTGCTCTGATTGGGCGCACTGCCTTGGGCGCTGCGCTGCCGTATCAGCTTTTGACACGTGGCGCGTTGTGCCCGGGATTTGAAGCGTTGCTTCAAAATTTGAATTTTGAATTTCCAGCAGAGCTTTGCTCTGATTGGAGGAAATAAGCAACTTGGGATTTACCTGATGAGCTGCCGGCTGAAACGGAGGTGACTCCCTCCTCCATGGGCATGAGGCCACCGCCCATGGCCTCATCACCCGACTCGATAGGGACCGTTGTCGTGCTCGCAAGACCTGGAGACGGCGGAAGATCGTACATAGGGAGGGCAATGATTGGAGCGTTGCCGGACTCTTGGGAGAGAGTGGCTAACTCTTCCCCAAGAGTCGTACCCATATCACCCGCTACTTCTGCGGGCTCCGCGGTCTCCATCGGCTCATCCGCCGTCACCACGAAGTCGCCGGCCTCAAGCGCCTCGTCCGCCACCACCCTAGGCTCAGTTGTAATGATCACTTCATCTGCCGCCACTTCAGGCTCGGCATCAATGACCTTCTCGGCTGCAGACCCCCCAACCTCCATCTCAGGCTCCGAAGCCTCAGCGACGTTGCCCACCGTCGGCTCAGGTTCGGCAGGTGCCGCCTCCTCTGTTTCTTTGGGTTCAACGGTCTCCGCCTCCCCCTCGGTCGGACTTGGCCCTGCAAGATAAAATATATAAGAACCGACAGTTTTATGAGTCTTATAACGAAATTCTGAAAGAAGTATTACCTGAGGTAGACTTGTCGTTAGCCTCTCTATTGGCGCGGATCGCCTGTCTATGAGCTGTAGACAGGGCGACCGGGGACTCTTCTGACTGAGTGTCGGCGCGAGGGACGGTGCTGGGCCCGCTCCAATGGCCAAAGCAGCCCTGCGTGCCTTTGCTTCGCGTCTCGACCGCTTCCTCTCCTCCCGGGCCGTCACGATGGACCTCTTTGACGCTTCCTTTATCGAAGCATCGTCGTCCTCATTTAAAGATACCTCCAGAGCCTTTAAGGCATCTCTCATCGGCTCTTCAAGACGAACCTCCTGCGGTGGCCCAGAGGAAGCGGGAACATCGGCAGCTGGCAGAACATTTGCGTCGCTTGGCGGGAATGGCATTGAGGTTTCTGCAATAAAAAGGGAGAGATTAGATTGACCATAACGCAAGGAGAATAAAAACTTGATGAATCGAAACTTACTGAGGCCTAAAGACGCTCTAAGGTGTTCCTCCTCTTGGAAGGTCTTGAGTGAAGCGGCAATGGCTTCCTCATCAGTGATGCCTATTGGAAGAAAAGAAAAAAAAACGTTAGTCAAAGGCAATGAGAAGAATATGATACAATAAAGAAAATGCGACTAGTAGCTACCTGATTGCGCAAGCTCATCTAGCCACGCGTCACGCTTTGCCAACCACGCTGAAGTTTCGAGAGCGGCTTCGAAGTCCGTATCATCCGGCGGTGGCATGATTAATCCCTCGTTAGTCCCATATTCGATCAGGCCCTCGGCATAGGGAGCATGGGGTTCCTGACCGAACGCGACATCTGCAGCGAAGAGCGACTTCTTTTTCTTCTGCCCTCAGACCCTAGGCTCACGTGGGATTGACTTACGCTTAGCAGCCACCTTGGGACGGCGGGTCCCGATGTCCGCACCTACGCCAGACTCTGGCAAAACTATAACCACTGTCTCCACTGGAGCACAGGGCGCTGGGGGTGCATCCGCAATATCAGGGAGCGGCAATCCGCGTGGAGGACTCTGCGCACGCGAGGGTCCGGCTCTGGCATCTTTTAAAGGAGGGATTACCGGGGTCCTTGGCACCAAAGGAGTGTTGCGATCGCTACCTGGAGGTGCACCCTTACGGTCGATCAGCAACCGCCTTTCCTTCTTTATGACCGCTCCCGTCAAATGACTGTACCGTTCTGTGTATACCCTGAGGAGTCGTGGGGCGCAAGCCGGCTCACTGATAAAGAAGTGGGAGCCCGTGTTTAGACGCATGAAATGTTGCAGCGCTCTCTCCATCCCTTCTTCGGTCGCAGCAGGTTCCGATAAGAAAGCCTCCAGCAGTACCCCTTGATTATAGCTCAGCTGTTGGGCGAAACGATGCGGGTTATATCTCATGAAGATCGCTGCCCCGTTCTGCCTAAACACCAAGAAGCCCGGTCTGATGGAATATAAGTGAAGGGTCTCCCGGGCCGTTAAAACTGAAGCTCCATCCTTGAAAGTGTCTTGCAATGGCCGCACTGCAGTGGTTGATGCTTTTCCAATAGTCAACACCTTGTCAACGAAAGACACAACGGCTCCAACGGTGTGGGAGCGAAGGAGTAAACCCCTGGCATTTCGTGGCGATGGATTTACAATTGATGCGCCGATCAGCTGTATAATGCGAGGAAAGCTGCACCTGTCGTAGAACGAGGGCCTTTTATGCATGCCGAAAACACCCGATGTATGTAGCTCGAACCACGACATAAAGTAGTGCATCGGGAAGACAACGTGCAATACCCCGGGCTCGTTAGCATCCACTGCTCGGCTGAGGCCATGATATAGGTGTGCCAAGCCAGTGATCCCAACGGCCACCTTTACCCCGATGGCCATCCGGTGGGTTGGGTAAAAGACAGAAGGCCGCATACGGTGAGAGTGCATTGGAATCGCAAACCAACTCAACCATAACCCGAGAAATCCTAAGAAAAAGGTCTCCTCATCCATTCCAGGGGCCGCAATTTCTGAAAAAGACATAGTTGAGAATTCCGGAAGGAAAAAACCCTTTTGATCTATCTCCTTTTCCAGCAGGTTATCCACACCTAGACCGAAAGGGTCATCCAGGGTAGCGAACTTAGCAGCCTCTGATGAGATGACGCTTGGGCGAAGAAACCGAGCAATGAAATCCTCAAAGTTAACTCCTCGACTCCCATGTTCGATGAAAAGAGACTTATATATGTTCAACACTTTAATCAAGCTTGGGAACTAGTGTTGAACAGCATTCTCCGGCGTGAGCCCCCTTATCACCGGTTTAGCACCAAAGACGTACTCATCCGTCGGGAGCAACTCCTCATAATGTTCCCCCATGACCGGTAAACCAGATACCTCCGTAAACTCTTCCAAAGAGATTGACACTTCCCGATCCATGGCGAGGAAAGTGTGGGTAGGAATGTTCTACTGCTCCAGGAAGGCCTTGAACCACCAGGTGGGGAGCGTGGGATATTGGAACAGAGAGACGTACACTGCGGTGTACAATCCTAACTTTATCAACTGCGACTTCTTCGTCGACAGGATATACCGGGCCCACGGCAGATAGCCGATTGGGTGGCGGGGGATCAGAACGATATTATATGATTGCCTCCAAGGTCGCGCCTCGGCTTGACAAATACGGCGTCCTAGGATATCCAAAACCATGGGACACTGGACCAGGATTGCATCTATGGCCGGATGAAGAAAACCCTTCGATGTCCAATCAATCATCTCCACGGCATACTACACCGAGGGTGGGGTGGCATAGTGAATCACTGTGATGGGTTCTGACGGCACTGCGCAGGTGAAGCTGCATCGACCCATAATGATCTGATTGTACCATGACCCCCAAAGGTGGAGACTCTTATACTCCGGGTCGTGGTCCTTGATCATGGCCAAGACTTCACGGTCCAAGGGCGCTTCGGGAAATCCCTCCTCTGAACGAGCAAACGGGAATGAGGTGTCGAGAGACATGATCGCTGCAAGTGAACAGAAATTAGCCGTTAGTGTTGCAATTCCAACGCTTAGCGTTTAAGAAAAAAATGCATTAATTAATCAATTAAATTAAAAATTAATTAATTACACCACACAGCAGTACAGTGGGCAGGAGGCCGAAGGGGGACCCACAAAATCTGGATAACAATACGTCAGTTAATAAGACAACCTCATCATTGGATGAGATTGTCAGTTGGTCCCCAGGAAAACATTCCCACTAATAATAATAATAAAGAATCCCTAGAGACAAGGAAAAAATCTCCTCTTTCAGAGCAAAACTCTGTCACAGAGTGACATTTGTCAAACTCTGGTCTCAGGGAAATAAGATTCCTTAAAAGAGCTGAGCTCTGTGGTGATGATGAGAAAATTTATTTAAAACTCCTAAAGAAATTAAAACATTTTTGAAGACTCTTAGAAGTTCTTCATTTTTAGATCAAAAAAGATCTATTTTTGGATCCATGAGCAAAGCTCTGCTCATGGGTCAAAACCCATGAACAAGATCTCTCCAGATCTATGGATTCATGAGAGCAAAGCTCTGTTGGTGAAACCCCAATGGGGATCCCTTTAGATCAAAAGATCTGTGAGAGCAAAGCTCTTTGGTTAAGATTAATTTAAATTAATTTGATTAAATTAATTTTTTTACCTATAGTTTCTAACTCTGGAAATGAGCAAAGCTCTTAAGTTCTTAAGCAAGAGCAAAGCTCTAGAAAATCAAAAATCTTGAAATGGTGAGATTTTTCTAAGAGCCAGAGGTCCTATTTATAAGGCGCTTGCGCCCCTTCAGCTCACCCCTTGATCCAACGATCAGGAGCTTGCCACCGCTGCACTCACGTGCGCGCCACGTGAGCGCAACGGTGGGGGGGCATTTGTTTCCCCCAATCAGAGCAAAGCTCTGTTGGAAATTCAAAATTCAAATTTTAAGCAACGCTTCAAATCTCGGGCGCAACGCGCCACATGTCAAGCGCTGATACGTCAGCGCAGTGCCCAAGAAGGCGCGCCCAATCAGAGCAAAACTCTATTTTAAGAAAAATTAAAGGAAGCAACGCTTCAGTTGCGCAAGCACTGCGCTGCGCGACACGTGTCAGCGCGGATGCGCTAGCGCAGTTGCGCTGCGCTGTGCGCTGCGAGACACGTGTCACGCTCTGGAGCATTTGCGCCAAACAGAATTAAAATTCTAAAGAAATCTTTTCTGTTCTTGTTAAAACAAGAAGATTTTCTTCTGTAAAACAGAAGCCCTTAGATCAAAGATCCAACGGTGGGGAAAATTCCCCAAATCACTCAGAGAAGGATCTCTTTAACAAATTTAACTAATTTATGGGCACTATAAAATAGACCCTAGACCTCAATTCAAAGGCATCAACATTTTGTGAGAAATTAAACAGAGAGAGCTCTGAAGAATTGGAGAGAAATCCTCAAGAACAAAAAAGGTAAAAAGCCTTTAGAAAAAGAGAAAATTCTCTTATGAACAGATCATGGATCTAAAAATAAGATCAATGATCTTCAATAAAAAAACAAATAAAAACAGTGCTTTGCACTTTTCATGAACCTTTGGTTCTCTGAGATAAGAAAAACTAGAGAAACTTGTTTTCTTTGATATAAATTAGATCAAGAAAGCAAACAGTGTTTTACACTTCTTTTATGAATCTTTGGTTCTTGAATCTAAAAGATTCTCAAATTTAGAGTGCCTTGCACTTGCAAACTGCGCTGTTGCGCTCTTGGGAGAGCGCCACGTGTCAGCGTCTGAACCATTTGCGCTATGCGCTTTTGAAATAGAGCTTTGCTCTCTGAAATTGGCGCAACTTACCAGAGCGCGCCACGTGTCAGCAGCGCAAGCGCAGCGCACTGCGCTTGCATGACACGTGTCGTCACCACAAGCGCTTGCGCTCTTTGATTGGCGCAAAGCACCTGAAATACAATGCATTATTTAAAAAATGGGCCAAGCCCAAGTCCAAAAGACCTAACAGGCCAAGTTAAATTGCAAAGCAATAAAGGGCAGAGCCCAAGTAAAATTGATGCTGCGCATCATTTATAAATGGGCAGAGCCCAAAACAAATTGATAACCTGCATCCTTTATGGGTAGAACCCAAATAAAAATAAAATGCAATGCAAAAGCAAATAAAATGTTGAATATTTTCAACTGGACTTAGCCCAATCATGGCCGTAAGTCCTCAAATTAAATTGACTGAATCAATTTACAACCGGTTCGAGGGTACATCTCGGAACTCCTCTGACACCTATCGTTGTAATTCCTCAACGACGTCAAAGAGGTGACGGGTCCCAATGACCACACATTAATATCGGACCGAAACGTCCCTAAACTAATATCGGACCGAAACGTCCCTAAACTAATATCGGACCGCCACGTCCCTAAACTGGCGATGGACCACCACGTCCCTAAACTGGAACATGGACCACCACGTCCCTAAACTGGAACATGGACCGCAATGTCCTTAAACTGGAACATGGACCGCAATGTCCCTAAACTACCTATGGACCACTACGTCCCTAAACTGGAACAATAGAGCTCCCAAATGCTCTTTTGTCGGATCTAAACGATCCCGTTTAAGTTGATCTTAGCCTCAAATATGGCTAACGTATCCTTAAACATTCAAACAGACTTTAGTCCCAAATTGGACTATAAGACCCCCAATCAACTTTGGTTCAAGGGTACATCTCCGAACTCCTCTGACACATGTCGTTGTAATCCTTCAACGTCGTCAGAGAGGTGACGGGTCCCGACGGCTATATATTAAATGGACCACTACGTCCTTAAACTGGAAATGGATCTAGACGATCCCGTTAAGTTGATCTTAGTCTCAAATCAGACTAACGTATCCTTAAAGAACGTTTAAGTTGATCATAGTCTCAAATGCGGCTAACGTATCCTTAAGCTAAAAACACCAAACCCAAATCTAAGTAAATACGGATTTGGACTAATCCACGTCCTACGGGCGACGGCATTACTCAGTCTCTGTATACAATCCACGGGCAACCACAAACAAAACAAACACCCACGACATGAAGTGAAATTCTGGAGAAGGAGAAAGTTGTTACCGCGATGCGGTAGCGTAATTAACTGCAGGGGTTTGCGCCTGCAGGGAAGAGCGTCCCCACAATCAAAAACCCCTCAAGCGAGGGGGAATCTGACGAAGTCTGCTACATCGGCCGCATCCGTCTAAACCTCCGATACACGGTGCCATAAATCAACTTGGCATCTTCAGAGAGATAGATGGATAAAACCATATAGCATCTGCCCCGAATCTCAGGCTAGACGTCCTCACGTCGTCGCCGTCTTTCGGAGGGGAACAATCGGTAGAGAGGCTGAGGTTCGTTGGGAACTATCGAATTCTCTGGTTCTACCAAATCTTCTGTCGTAGTTTGTATAGTTGGAACCTCTTCCAGTTCTACCTCCTTACCACTAATTTCTTTATCAAGAAATTCTTTTTCTAAAAAGGTGGCATGTCGAGAAACAAACACCTTTTGTTCCTCAGTGTGGTAGAAGATATACCTGCGCGAATGTTTGGGATATCCAATAAACTTACAAAGAAAAGACCTTGCCCCGAGTTTGTCCGGATTCTGTATTTTCACATATGCCGGACAACTTCATATCTTAACATAATTGAGATATTGTCTCTCTCCTTTCCATATCTCATATGGAGTGGTTGGCATAGATTTTGTGGGAACCATATTCAATAGGTCTGCCGTTGTTTCCAGTGCATATCCCCAAAAGGAAATAGGTAACTCAGCGGTACTCATCATAGAGCGCACCATATCTAATAGGGTGCGATTCCTCCGCTCCGATACACCGTTGTGCTGTGGTGTATACGGAGGAGTAAGCTGAGAAAGAATCCCATTCTCTTTTAGATAGTCATGGAATTCTGTGCTCAAGTTTTCTCCTCCTCGATCAGATCGAAGGATTTTAATACTTTTACCCGTTTGGTTCTCAACTTCATGCTTATATTCTTTGAATTTCTCAAAAGCTTTAGACTTGTGTTTTAACAGGAACACATGTCCGTGTCTTGAGAGATCGTCAGTGAATGTAATGAAGTACGAACCATTCCTGGCATGTGTAGACATGGGACCACATACATCACTATGTATCAATCCCAAGAGTTCCGTAACTCTTTCTCCGTGTCCACTAAACGAAGTTTTGGTCATCTTTCCTTTGAGACATGACTGGCAAGTTTCATAAGATGATAATTTGAACGGATTCAAATATCTATCCTTATGTAACTTAGCTAGTCGTGTCGCATTGATATGACCTAGTCTACAATGTCATAAGAAGGATTCGTTCATTTCTGAACTCTTCCTCTTGTGTGTGTTCTGTACGTTAAGAACTGTGTTATGATTCAGAACGTATAACCCGTTACATAACGCACCAAACCCAATCAACACTTGGTTTAGGTAAATGTTCATAACATTATTCTCTACTATAAAGTTATATCCTTCTTTATCTAATAAAGAGATTGATATTAAATTGCATATCATAGAGGGCATGTAATAATATTCGTTCAATATCAAAGTATTGCCATTTGGTAATACAAGGTGATATTTGCCAACTGCTTTGGCTGCAACATTTGCACAATTCCTTACTCTTACGGAATGATCACTCATTCCCGGTACTCTACCTTTTCTTAGCCCATATAACATATTACATATGTGGAATCCCGATCCGGTATCTAATACCCAGGACATAGAGTGTACTGAGAA
The DNA here is from genome assembly GCA_030015575.1 of Agapanthus africanus. Taxonomy (NCBI): domain Eukaryota; kingdom Viridiplantae; phylum Streptophyta; class Magnoliopsida; order Asparagales; family Amaryllidaceae; genus Agapanthus; species Agapanthus africanus. The sequence goes on from JASDDO010000001.1 coordinate 79,147,111, forward strand.
ATAGTTCTCGGTAACTAACACACCTGAAGAGGATGCATCATCATGCTAATTCTTCATTTGGACGGCGTGGGAATCCGGATATTCTCCTATTTCCTGCTCAGACTTATAACAATTATAAGAAAAAATGGAACCAACGTTCCCCTGCTCATTATAACAAGCAGGTTCAGTCAATACATCCATATTATTATCTTGATTAAGGCCTGACATGGTCGCTACCTGGAGAGGGAGAGAAGAAAACACTTTAGCGTATGCTCTTGCAAGATTAGATTGGTTATTATCTTATCTAATCAGGATGTCTCCCACTGATTTTATCAAATCTTCCTTCAAACCCTAAAAGGTAAGACTAGCCGGGATTACACCTTATAAGTTCGCCAATCTTTCCGCCAGGCCAGTGTTGGTACTTTGAGTGAGATTCCCCGTGCTTTCGCATGGGCCTAATTAAAATAAACCTCATTTTCCCAGAGGCATAACTCCATTAACACCTTTCTATACACCTACTTGATCGGTTAATTGTCATGTGTAAAACTCTCCCAGGAGTAACTCTTACGCAGTGGGTATCGGGATCCAACTATCTCATAGAAGGTATGCAATCTCATTACAAATTTCAACACTTGAAATTCTCGATAATACTTTTGCCCCTAGCGTCGTATGACCTTGACGCAGACCAACAAACTATAGCCCGCTAGTCAAGTTCAACCCGTATATTTCTTGATTAAATTAAACCTACCCGCACGACCCTTGATGCAGGCGTATATGTATGCACTAGAGACCATTATTGTACATGTGATGTATATTATAGTGGATGCTTGGATATATATAGAGAGGACTTTCTTGCTCGACATGATAGTATGCTATCTGGTTGCTCTTTGTCTTAACATGTAGATTAGTATTGTGATACTGTCTTGCTCTCACATGTTGATAAAGCCCTTAGGATGTGTACTTGACTGCTAGGACTAAGATGGAGATCATACTAGTGGGGCCAGGGTAGTCGACATGTACATCCTATAATTGTTCCTAGTCGAGGGTGTATCGAGACAGGGCATCGATACTCCAGAGTAGACTAGTGTATACGCATCTTGATCCATATGATGGGCGATGGATGATCCCACATCCATTAGTGTTTGACATCAAAGATGGTATACGGGTGCTTAGTGGAGACTAGGTACACTGAACGGACTCGCAGAGAACTCCTAGTTGGTACTATACCTATCGTTAGATAGCAGTTCTCTAGTGACACTGGTACAGGTTAGTCTGTAGACCCGAGATCGTCATAGAATCTTGTGTGATTCCCACTATGCTTTGATTTCCACCTTACCGCGTTCAAGAGAACGTGCAAAACGGTGGCTTTTGGGTATAGTCCCGAATCACATAGAGGCAATGAGCGATAGGAGGGGTTTCGTCTCTCCCGGTATTGGGGGTTGATGTTGCGCAGTGCTCGATTGGCTATAACAGGAAGTCCCTGGCCAGGGCTGATATGGAGATCTACTGGTAAGTGTTATCAGTAATTTCTCGACCCGTTATGAGACTCACATCGACACGACTTATCGGTTACTGGGGTCTAACGTTTACCACCCCTAGACTGGATATGTGACATATCAGACAAAGAGACCGGACTGTACGTTAGTGTTACTGACAGACTTTACATGAGTTAGAGCGGGCTTGCTTGTTGATTTTCTGATCGCTCAATACTCGGGTAGCCGTTACGTCCAGCTAGTACCGCTGATGGCTTGTGGGTGTCTGATATGATCATCACCTTCTGCCGGCGTATTGACGAGTCTTTAGAGTCCTACACAGAGGTTTACTGGCTCAGGCAAAACGAAATAGGAGCACATATGTGATATGTGCGGGACCGAGAATAATACGAGTATGTGATACCATATTCTATTCTTGTGATATAGGTATCGATCGGTTATATGTGATATGGCCGGGTTATTGAATCAAGTGTTGATTCGATGAGAAGATACATATCATATTAGTCGATTATATGTGATATAGTCGGATTATTGAATCAAGTGTTGATTTGATAATTTAATGTATAATTGTATATTTGATATACTAGTTTACATTAACTAATATTAGCTCACTTGTGCATTTCTTTTAATCACTATTGAACACTTAATATATATGTGATATATATTAATGTGTCATGGTTGATTATACATGCAACATGGGTGTATGAGAATTACACCATATATGAGATAATATTAAGGTTTTTATTTGTTTAAGTAATTCAAAATTGAGTGGAATTATGTCATGGTTGGAAGCTTGGAGAAGCTTGTAGATAACCATTGACTTAGTCCACCAATTTTGTTTTTCCTTAGATATTTATAAACCTAACCATTATCTTTAACTAGGGTTATGTCTCTACAAGGGTTATATGAGATATTTCTCACCCATGGTTGCCATTAACTCTCACAACATTATCTCTCTTCATCTTCTTCTTCAAGCTCAAGAGAGAGCTCTCTAGCTTTTGAGCAAGTGAGGAAAATTAGTGAGAAAAAGATTTCTAAAGTGAGCAAAATTCTTACTTCATCATCCTCTACTAGATTAGTCATTTAGTTTAGTGTGTTAGCTTCACTAATCCATAATTAGTGAAGAGATAGCTTGAGTTTGTGTCTCCTCGAAGTAGATCATCTTCGGCCTCGACGATCATTGAACAAGCTCATTCATTTCGACTAGTGGAGCCTACGGAGAGTCCAGATCACCACTACTTAGAGCGAAGGGACTTCTACACGGAGCATTTGAAGTGAAGGACCGGTCTACAAAGGTTGTATTCCGCATTCACTTAGTTGTAAAGTAGTTTACACTTTGTATTGTCTAAATCTCTAGTTAAGATTCTAGGGTTAGGATTGTTTAGCAAGGCAAAATTTTGTAAATAGCATGGATGATGCCTCCCGAAACCTTGCCGTCGTGCCAAGCAACCCTACAGTACCAACAAGGGAAATTCGCGCTTTCTGAGAACTAGAGGGTGAACCCACCACAGAAGCACACTCCCAAAAAGGTGGATGCACCGGGGTCATCATGCTCGTTCGTGGAAGAAACTCCATGGGAAATTGTTTTTTCAGCACAGACCAAAAGAATGTTGAAGGATCTACAGGCATGTCCGGCAGTCAGGTGGAAAAGCCTACTTGAAACTGAAATCATCAAAGGGATGCTGAAACCGCGTCCCTTACCCAAAGTTGTTGACAAAGGGCAAAATCCCAAAGTCAAGCCTTCAAAGTCTTCGAAGAAAAAGAAGAAGACCAAGAAACCTGTGCAGCCTGCCAAGTATGACGAAAAGAGCACAAACATACAAAAGTAAATTAACGGGTGGAGGAGTACAACCAGAAGGCACGGAAACTGGTCACCCTCGAAGAGTTCCTCAAGTATATTCTTGAGAACGAAGATAGTGACAACGATGAGGAAAATGACCCATCAGAAGAAACCAAATACTATGTAGCAAGTTGCCACATAGTCTCCCATTTGTCGTTAAATGGCAAAGAAGCTCCCTCGGCGTCAGAAAACAACACAGAGGAACTTGGGGCAGGATTGGCGCTAAAATCCCCGGAACTGCCAGAAGACCCGATCAATAGGCTGTTAAACGAAGCCTTTCGAAAAAGCAAAGCTGACCGAAAACGCGAAACAGCCATATACGAAAAAATTAAGCGTCGGCGTTAGGATGAAGAAGATGCGGCAAAGTGGGGTCATAAAGTACTCCAACCAAACTAAGGCATACCTGCTACAAATAAGAGCAGGATCAAGGCAGAGAAGCGGTTCACTAAAGCACTGTCAAGGGGAATGAAGCTGCTACCTCTCGTGGGAAGCTCTCCCGGGGTCATACGCCTCGATGAAGAGGGTTTATATCTAAACTACTGCCTATATCATCGGAGGGTCACTCACCCCACCGAAGAATGCAGTGCCGTCAAGAAGTGGTAGCAAGGATACGTTGCACATCAAAAACACTTCAAGAGGATGAAGCGCGAAACTCGTCGACAGCAAAGATGTGCGACAAGTACGCGTGAAAAAATGACTGGCTACTGTCATATGGTTGATACCAGTTCGGTAAGGAAAAATCCCCAAGTTCTTACCTTCGGGAGCGATTCTAAGAAAGAAATACCCCTCAGCCCTTTCTTCAAAGACTCCACCTCCGAAAAAGAAGAGGATGGGAATAACTGCGAGAATATTCAACTGCATAACCGCATTCTACCCGAGAAGAACCTTGGACTTACAAACAAATGTTCAAGCAAAAAGGACAAAGGGAAAGAAAAAATCCCAGAGGAAATTGCCCTCGATGGTGGAGTTGACAAAGAGCTCACAATGAAGGACCCGCCTAAGGAAAATAAGGTGGATTACAACGTCCTGGCACATTTAAGGAAAATACCCTCACAACTGAGTATATTGGATGCTCTCCTCTTGTCAAAGGTAGCACGAGAGTCTCTGATCAAGGCATTATAAGAGCCCGATCAGTTCCAAGCTTTCCTTACAGAAGAGAAGATGAAAGATGAGCTGATGGAGGTTCACACAGCTGACATTACATTAAACGATGAAGACCTTCTCCTTGGTATATGCGAGCATAACCGCCCGTTATACATCATCGGGTATTGCCACGACATCAAGATAGGGAAAATTCTTGTCGACAGCGGATCCTTCGTCAACCTTCTCAACGTGAAAGTGCTGAAGGAGATTTGTATGAACGTTCAGCACTTGGCTCGAGACAAAATTACCATCTCCGGGTTCGACTCACAGTTCTCACGGACGCTTGGGTCCGTAATTTTTACGTTACGCTTCGGGTTGTTCATCACTGACATTAAATTTTACGTCATTAACGCCAAGACTTGCTATAACGCTTTACTCGGAAGGCCCTGACTGCATGAGTACAACGTCATCCCTTCTACTGAATCCATTCTCCGTAAACGAGGTTCGGAAATATGAAGATGCAAAGTACTTCCTACCAGACTTCAAATATACGGAAAGATGTCATAAGTCGGAGGATAAACAGAAGTCCGTCACCACTATCCCGATCTTTGGGAGCGATTATGAAGAAGATGAAGAAATAGTCTACTCGGGGAAACCCCAGAAAGAAAACAATAGGCTCGGACCATCGACCCCTATTCTGGTCTTTTGCAGCGACTCTGAGGACGAGGCTAACGCCGTTTTCTCCATCCCCCCGTCCGTGCAAACCCTCGCCGGAGCGGATCAGAGTCAACATATTACAATGGCTCTGCCTCGGCATTATAAGAAACTTGATGCGCTCGATACATACAGCGTACAGGAACTACAAACTTTCTACGTGCCTCCCAGGCGAAGAGATGAAAAGGCGATCCTCTTCTACCAATCTACGGAGACCAGAGTAGAGAAGAGGTCTGGCACGGTGCCAAAAATGCACTTGATAAGCTTCAACCAATCCGTTTGCCAAGATACTATGCGGAGGAATTGAAAAGTCTATTAAGATGCCAAGGTGTACCCTTCAAACAAACTGTTGAACAAGCCCGCTTCTACAAAAAGATTTGGGATATCTCTGGGACCCAGCGAAAAATTCCCAACGGGAAAATGGAGACAACCGGGATCGGATATGTTCGGTCTAAGAAACAGGAGCGATTCCACCGCTGCCGCATCATAAACAGCTCCGGTGAAGAAAAGAACGCTCTTCCAAATAGCTGTGACGTTGAAACAGAGCAAAATCCCGCTCTAAGAACATTAAGTCCGTCGTTCGAAGAACAAGTTGACAAGCTAATAAAAGAAGCCCATCAAAAAAGTCAGGATAACCACATTCACAAAATGGCTATTTATGAAAAGGCCAGGACGCAACGTCTCAATCAGCAATCCGCGGAGAAAGAAGACTACAATGCCCTTCATCCTCAGCCAGCTATACGTTCTCACCACGAGGGAAAATCAAGAAATAGAGGCAAAAAAAAGGTCAAGAACTCAAACAATGCTCGAAAACAGCAAAACGGATCGAAGAAGCCGTGCAATCGAGGAAAAGTCGATTGGAACCCGTCCTTTATAAAGAAAATGGGTAGGGAATACTCTTTCCCTCAAGACAAGAAAAGGAAAATATTCAACCTTGTCATGAAGAACCAAATGGTGACGCTCCCGGAGTCTTGGCATCCCGAAAAAATAAACGAGATCCATCACCCAGATTATTTCTCCTACCACCGAGCCATAGGTCATCCTCTTGAAGACTGCTTTGTTTAGCCCAATCAGAGCAAAGCTCTGTTCAAATTCCAAGGCGGGAAACGAAACAACGCTTCTGTTTCCCCCAATCATAGCAAAGCTCTGTTTTGAAAATTAAAGTGAAAATTAAAGTTAAAATAAATGAAGCAACGCTTCAGATCCCCTGCGCTGCGTGCAGAGCGCCACGTGTCAAAATCAGACACGCCAGCGTAGGAGGCGCAGCGCCCAAGACAGCGCACTCAATCAAAGCAAGGCTTTATAAAGGAAGCAACGCTTCAGGCAACTTGCGCTCTGCTCTGCGCTGCGCGACACGTGTCAGCGCACTTGCGCTAGCGCAGTTGCGCTGCGCTCTGTGCTGCACGACACGTGGCAGTGCAGTTGCGCTGCGCGACACGTGTCAAGCGTAGGTGCGCTTGCGCCAAACAGAAAAATTCTGAAAGATCTTTCTGATCTTATTAAAACAAGAAGATTGTCTTCTGTAAAACAGAAGCCCTTAGATCAAAGATCCAACGGTGGGGAAAAATCCCCAAATCACTCAGAGAATGATCCCTTTAACAAATTTAACAAATTAATGGGCACTATATAAAGTCCCCTAGACCCCAATTCTAAAATGGAGAGAATAGAGAGACAGAAACAGAGAGAAAATTCAGAGAACTCTAGAGAATTTTGAGAAGAATTCAGAAAGGAAAAAGAAGGTAAAACCTTATAAAAAGAAAGATTTCTTCTGAATAGATCATTGATCTAAGAACAAGATCAAGGATTTTCAATAAAAAAATATAGTAAGAACAAAGGCATTGCCTTTTGATGAACCACTAGTTCTGGAATCTTAAAAGATTCTTTTCTTGAATCCAAAATTGGATCAAGATATTAAAACAGTGCCTTGCACTTGTAAACCTGCACTGTTGCGCTCTTGGGTTGGCGCAAGCCACCAGAGAGCGCCACGTGTCAGCTCCAGAACAACTTGCGCTGCGCGCTTTTAAAATAGAGCATTGCTCTCTGAAATTGGCGCAAGCCACCAGAGAGCGCCACGTGTCAGCTCCAGAACAACTTGCGATGCGCGCTTTTAAAATAGAGCAATGCTCTCTGAAATTGGCGCAAGCCACCAGAGAGCGCCACGTGTCAGCTCCAGAACAGCTTGCGCTATGCGCTTTTAAAATAGAGCATTGCTCATTGAAATTGGCGCAACTCACCAGAGCGCGCCACGTGTCAGCAGCGCACTGCGCTAACTGCGTTTGCGCTCACCAGAGCGTGACACGTGTCACCCCCACATGAGTTTGCGCCTTGCGCTCCTTAATTGGCGCAAAGCGCCTGACAAGCCACGTGAGGCACTGTCAGAACATTAAATGCACCGCATTAATAAAAGGGCGGATCCCAATAGAAAGGTATATCAGACCAAACAAAAGTGCTATGCACTATTAAAAAAGACATAGCCCAAATCAAAAAGGCCTAACAGGCCAGAATAAAATGCAGTGCATTATTAACAGGGGCAGAGCCCTAATAAAGGCCTACTAGGCCAAAGATAAATAAAATGTTGAACATTCTCAACTGGACTTAGCCCAATCATGGCCATAAGTCCTCAAATTAAATTGACTGAGCACGGCTGCTCTCTTAAATCAATTTACACCTGGTTCAAGGGTACATCTCTGAACTCCTCTGACACCTATCGTTGTAATCCTTCAACGTCGTCAGAAAGGTGACGGGTCCCGACGGCCATATGTTAAATGGACCACTAAACTGGAACAATAGAGCCAATTGCTCTCTTGTTGGATCCAAACGATCCCGTTAAGTTGATCTTAGTCTAGAGATTAGGCTAGCGTATCCTAAACAAATGTTTAAGTTGATCTTAGCCTCAAACATGGCTAACGTGTCCTTAAACTAATATCCATCCCCAAAATAGGAATGTTGGACCACTATGTCCCTAAACTGGAACAATAGAGCCAATTGCTCTCTTGTCGGATCCAAACGATCCCGTTAAGTTGATCTTAGTCTGGAGATTAGGCTAACGTATCCTTAACAAACGCTTAAGTTGATCTTAGCCTCAAACATGGCTAACGTGTCCTTAAACTAATATCCGTCCCCAAAATGGGAATGTTGGACCACCATGTCCCTAAACTGGCAATCGACCGCAATGTCATTAAACTAAATAATAGAGCCAATTGCTCTCTTGTCGGATCCAAATGATCCCGTTAAGTTGATCTTAGTCTGGAGATTAGGCTAACGTATCCTTAACAAACGTTTAAGTTGATCTTAGCCTCAATATGGCTAACGTATCCTTAAACTAAAACCCCAAACCTAAATCTAAGTAAATACGAATTTGGACTAATCCACGTCCTACGGGCGACGACATAAATTAGTCTCCGTATACGATCCACGGGCAACCACAAACAAAACAAACACCCACGACACGAAGTCAAATTCTGGAGAAGGAGAAATTTATTACCGCGACGCGGTAGCGTAATTAACTGCAGGGGCTTGCGCCTGCAGGGAAGAGCATCCCCACAATCAAAAAAACCCCTCAAGAGAGGGGGAATCTGACGAAGTCTGCTACGTCGGCCGCATCCGTCCAAACCTCCGATACACGGTGCCATAAATCAACTTGGCATCTTCGGAGAGGTGGACGGATAAAACCAAATAGCATCTGCCCCGAATCTCAGGAAAGACGTCTCTCACGTCGTCTTGGCCGCCGTTCGGAGGGGAACAGATTCTGGCACGCCCGGTGGGACCTCTTCCTCTTTCCACTCCACACTTCGTGTGTCGTGTTCGTGAACGAATCGCGGTTTGCTGTGGTTGCCTGTGGATTAGAGGTACTAAGATTTGGTGTCTTGCTCCGTGCAGAAAATAGAAGATCAATGGCTTCAAACTGCACTACCTGCAACTGCAACTCTCGCTCCGTCCTTGCTGGAGGAGTAACTTATGGGCCCCAAACGGCCTCCCTTTTCAAGATGCCAGTGGAGCAGGTAACTCAAGCCACCGCTGGACTATTCTTCGGGACCATGCTCCCACCGATGAGCTTCAATGCCACAATGATGTTGCGAGAAGCCCCAAAGAAGTCGGTCTTTGATTGGCTTACCACTGCCGCGACCCCTCTCAACGGGTCACCCAACTTCAATACCTCAGTTTTCAACAGACTGGGCCAGAACGTCTACAAGCCCGCGATACCCGAAGCTGCCATCCCAAAGCGGATAGCCATCCCGGCTCAAGTGGAAGAAATCATTGGAAAGGCTCCTCCTTCCAAGAAGTCAGTTTTTACAAGGCTGGCCATTCTGGTTGCTGCTCCAGGCGAGGTCCTCAAAGCTGCTTCCCCTGCCCAGAGGTCTGTCTTTGACAGATTAGACATTGCTTCTCAACGGGTGTCAATCTTCGACAGGCTAGCACCAATAACAGTCTCTCCTCAAAGCAGGAGGCATGACGAAGTTACCCTTATAGCTGAAACAACTCCATCCGCACGACACGCTCGACGTCGCCACTGGCGCCGAGTGAGCAAGGCTGGGGGCAACTCCCCCTCTGGGATAACTCCGCCAGCTCCGATGGTGGGGATCGATGCTGCTGTTCCAACCGAGAACAGCTTTGAACTGCTCAACAAGGTGCGCAGAAACTCTCCTACTGCGGTGCTGAAGAGAACTCCTTCACCTGTGGAGAATGCTCCAGAGACGAAGCTGGAGAAGCCCCCTCAACGGCTGTCTTCTAAAATTTACAAGGTCTGGCGTCAAATCCAAGACTCCGTAATGGATCAAGATTATCTCCGCCGACAGAAAAAGATGAAGGTTCGGCAGGAGAAGGACTACTCTGTCAAGCCAGAAAAAGCAACAGCTGGCTGGGTGCCCACTGCAATGGCTCCCCCAACGTCAATCACTCAAAAGAAAAGGAGGCCGCAAAAAGCCCCTGTAAAAGCGCTGAGCACAAACGCCCCAAGTCTGGGGGCATAGTGGTGCATACTGTTTATATGGCATCCGGGAAAGAGGACAGCCGCGCTGCGACGGGTCACCGACCACTCACCCGTTCCGTGACGAAAGCTCAAGAACAGCAGCAGAAGCTTCAGGAAATGATGACTACAATGGCCGCACTTACCGGGCCAAAAGAAAGCTCGGAGGCATCCTCGGATCAACGCCGGGAGCAAGAAACTGACGCTGACTTCCTACGCAGAGTCCTCGAAAAGAAAGACAGAGAAGCAGCAGAACAAGCAGCTAATATAAAATAAATGGCGCTTCTTTTCCAAGATATGGTAGGAATGATGTTACAGCAGGATCCTCCAGCTGAAGACTCTCCGACCATTACTGAAGACGATAGAGGGGAGACATCCAATCCTCCTCCGGCTCTTTCAGCAGCCAAGGAGGAAACCATTTCCAAGGCCGCACTGGATGACTATATAGCTCAGCAAATACGAGCTCATCAGGCGAGTGAAGCGGCTGGGCAAATTGTTAGAACCGGACGACCCTATCCGGGCTGGTACGACCAAATCAGTTACCCGCCGGGATATACGATCCCTAGATTCCACGAGTACAAGGGGACAGGGAATCCACACCAGCATGTCGCTCAATTCAGGGCCTTATGCGGCAACACTGGAGGCGACGACAAACTGCTGCTTCACCAATTCGTCGATAGCTTAGCAGAAACAGCCTTTGAATGGTATTCGGAGCTACCTAATGACTCTGTCAAAACATTTGCGGAGATGGAGCTACTGTTTACACGAAGATTCGCGAGTGCTAGCGGACGCACCCCGATCATGGCATTGATCAACGCCAGGGTAAGGCCAAGTGAAATTTGGGTCCAGTATGCGATACGGTGGCGTAATCTATGGTCAAAGTGCGAGCAGCGCATCGAAGAAGCTCCTCCCGTGGGCATGTTCGTAGGTACTCTCGACCCTCAAGCGACCATATCCCAATTCATGATGTTCTTCAAGCCGACCACTTTTCAGGCCTTGATTGATAAGCTAGCCCAGATGGATCAAATAGGTCCCAGATCATCTCCTCCAAAGCCGGACTCCCGACGCGAAAAGGGGAAAGGTAAAGTGATCGTCGTCGCCAATACTCAATAACAACCGAGCAACTCAAAGCCGGTTGTTCGCCAAAACAATGTGCGACCACGCCCATCCCTCGAGGAGAGACTGGGACGTCCTTACTCGTTTCCTCAGAATAAAATAAGGAAACTGTTCGAACTGGCAGTGCGCAACAGACTCATCAGTCTACCGAGTCCAAAACGTCTGTTGCAGCCAGGCGATCTCAATAATCCCAATTATTGCCCTTACCACTAAACGGTAAGTCACCCGATCGAGGATTTTTTCATCTTTAAGGGGTGGATCGAGGATCATTACCTACAAGGCAAGTTCGCGCTATCTGAAAAGTGGAAAGTAAACCTACCACAGCCGCACACTCCAAAGAAGATGGACACGCCGGGGGCAGCTTGTTCTTTTGTTGAGGACGAAAACGATGGAGAAGACTCATCAGATGAATCCGAGGACTACGTAGAGAGTTGTCATGTGATCTCTCACTCATTGATAGACGATAAAGAGGCTCCTTGTGCCGAGAAAATGGGGGCAGATTCTAAACCGGAACTTCTGTGGCCGTCAGACGAGATGATCGATACCTTCCTGAATGAGATTCGTCTGAAAGTTAAAGCCAATCAAGAGCGTGAGATGGCAATATTGGAAGAAGCCAAACGCCGGCGACTAGACGAAAGAGTCGAGCCACTCCCGTCAAATCAAAAGACATACGCTGCCGATAAAAACAAATTCAAGATGAGGAAAAGGTTCGCTAAGGCCATATCAATGGGAATGAAGCTATCGCCCTCTGAAGAAAACAGTCTCGATGGAGTAGAGATGCATCCTAACTACTGCTTGTATCGTCGGAAGATCGCACATCCCACTGAAGACTGTGACTCCTTTAAGTGTTGGTGGTAAGGGTATGTCACCCATAGGCAATACGTCAACAAAAGAAAGCGTGAAGCTCGTAGACAGCGGAAGAATACGACGGATGAGCATAAAAGAGTGGCCGGCAATTGACATAAGGATGAGCCCGGGGGATCATGAGTTCTCATCTTCGGGAGCGATTCCGACGAAAATGTGGCCCTTGGCCCTCTCTTCAAGGAGTCCATCTCCGAAAGATTGAGGAATTGCGAGAACATTCAGCCGCTCAATTGCACGATATCCGGAGAGAATCTCGGATCCACCAACAACGGAGCGAATAAAAAGGATAAAGGAAAGGGGAAAACGACCTTCTTCGCCAATACTCAACAACAATCGAGTGGCCTTAGACCGGTTGTTCGTCAAAACAATATGCGTCCACGCATATCTCTCGAGGAGAGACTAGGATGTCCTTACTCGTTTCCTCAGGATGAAACAAGGAGACTGTTCGAGCTGGCACTACACAACAGACTCATCAATCTGCCGAGTCCAAAACGTCCGTTGCAACCAGGCGATGTCAACGATCCCAATTATTGCCCTTACCACCAAACGATAAGTCACCTGATCGAGGATTGCTACGTCTTCAAAAACTGGGTTGAAGACCAATACCAACAGGGCAAGTTCGTCATCTCCGAAAAGTGGAAGGTGAGCCCGCCACAACCGCACGCTCCGAGAAAGATGGATACGCCGGGGGCATCATGCTCATTCATAGGGAAAGCCCCATAGACCGAAAAGTCAGTAAACTAGAGATTCGCCTCAAATACGGCAACGGCGGACCGAAACGTCCTTAAACTAATGACGGACCAATACGTCCTAAAACTAGCTGAGGACCGAAATGTCCTTAAACTACTACTGCAGCATCCTCAGGCTGACGAGATAAAAAAAAAGAAAAAAAAAGAAAGAAACGGTATGTCCATAAGCGAAATGGGCACGGATGAAAACCCGAAAGGGCTCCGTGAGTAAAAACAGCAGGGCTACCGGCGAGTGTCCGTGAAGACCCGAAAGGACGCGATCTCGTTAGAAAAAAAAAGAGAATAAAAAGAATTAAAAAAAGAAGGTATGTCCATAAGCGAAATGGGCACGGATGAAAACCCGAAAGGGCTCCGTGAGTAAAAACAGCAGGGCTACCGGCGAGTGTTTGTGAAAACCCGAAAGGGCGCAACCTCGTTAAAAGACACTTACAGGGTCCTCTCGACCTTGTAAGGAGAAACCACCCGCGTGAGATCCTTACGACTCACAAGGGAGCAACACACTTAGGGATCCCCACGATTCCTAAGGAGAAAATACACTTGCGAGATCCTCACGACTCGTAAGGAGAACTCTCTTATGGGACCCTCACGGCTCATAAGATTTGAAAGTCTTAAGTTACAGAGACCTAAACCTGTGCTTAAGCAACCCCCACAGCCTTCAATATTGCCCTACAAGCGGCTCAATACTGACCCTTGTATACAATCCACGGGCGCGAATAAACATTTCCATAATCAAGTCCCACCCGTGACTGGGGATATGTCCATACGGTGAACAACCCTTGTAAGTCCTCTCGACTTATAAGGAGAAAACCCTTTTGTAAGATCCTTACGACTTACAAGGGAACATACACTTAGGAATCCTCACGATTCTTAAGGAGAAAACACACCTACGATATCCTCACGACTTGTAGGGAGAAATACCTTTGTGAGACCCTTACGGCTCATGGAGTCAAAAGCCTTAGTCGACCGGATTCTAACCCTGTTTACTAAGCCACCTTTGTTCGACATCAACAAAGGCAAGTGATGATTCGCTCCTGGCAATATCCCAGTTGTAGCGATGTTGATGCCTAAACCAGTATCAAATTCCAGGCCTTTTCATAGCAAGTGATGATTCGCTCCTGGCAATATTCCAGTTGTAGCGATGTTGATGCTAGGATTAGCATCAAGATTCCAAGTTCCACACTCGCGATAAAAAAATCAGCGAGCCAAAAATGCATATGAAATAGCCGAAATTATGGGGCAACTTGCAATGAAATCAGCAAGTAAAAATGTATGCATACAAAAACAGCCGAAATGATTGGGCAACTCGCAATAAAAAGCAGCGAGTAAAATTAAAAAAACAGCCGAAATGATTGGGCAACTCACAATAAAAAGCAGTGAGTAAAAAGAAAAATAGCCGAAATGATTGAGCACCACGAAAAATAGCCGAAATGATTGGGCAATCGCGATCTTCGCGATATAAAAGCTGAAATGATAGAGCATCGCGGAAATATAATAATAATGAAAAAAATGAAAAAAAAAATGAATGAAACTTTTGCCCTACATGTGAGATCATATCGATCCCTGTATACAATCCAGGGGCACAGACAAAGAAGGAAACACATCTTCCCCCCCAGGCTCCGTCAGAAAGCGAAGCCAAATCTCGATGGTTCATAGACAACCTAAAGGCAACCTTGACATTTGTCGAAATATTGCAGATGCAATGTCAACAAACGGAGCAAAGGAAGATCCCTAGCTTCAGGGTCTTGACGTCAACGTCGATAACTTAGAGATCACCTACGGCGTTTCTCCTCAGTTCAGCAGGATGCAGATACAACGCCAACAAAAGACCTCACGTTCGGAACAAAACGGAGCGACGGCAAAATCCCAGCTCCACCTTAGCATTCGTCTCGTTACAGCAGACGCAATGTCAACAAGTGAAGCAAAGGAAGATCCCTAGCTTCAGGGTCTCGACGTCAACATCGACAACTTAGAGATCACCAACGGCGTTTCTCCTCAGTCCAGCAAGATGCAGATACAACGCCAACAAAAGACCTCACGGTCGGAACAAAGCGGAGTGACGGCAAAATCCCAGCTTCACCTCAGCATTCGTCTCGTTACAGCAGACGCAATGTCAACAGCGGCGTTCTTTCGTAGTCTAGCAGGATGTAAATGCAACGTCAGCAAAAAGACCACGTGGTCAAAACAAGCAGAGTAATGGCTAAATACCAGCTCCACCTCGGCATTCGTCTCGATACAGCAGACGAGATGTCGCTACAGCGTCCTTCCCCTAACAAGATTCGGACACGCCAAAGCAAACGAAGCGAAAGCTAAATTCCTAGCTTCAAGGTCTTAATGGCAAGTCATATAAAGTCTGAAGGACAACCGGAGATCGTCTCACACCAGTGCGGAACGGTCACCATCTTGACGTTCGTCTCGACGCAGCAGACGCAACATCATCAAACAGCGGAGCCACGGCAAAGTCCCTACTTCCAAACCTCTACGGTTCACCAACAACCTAGAGACAACCGCGGCATTCGTCACGATATAGAGGACGCAATGCCAGCAAACGAAGCGAAGGCCAAATTCCTAGCTTCAGGGTCTTAACGGCAAGTCATATAAAGCCTGAAAGACAACCGGAGGTCATCTTGCTCCAGTGCGGAATGGTCACCATCTCGACATTCGTCTCGACATAACAGACGCAACATCATCACACAGCGGAGCCACGGCAAAGTCCCTAGTTCCAAACCTCTACGATTCACCAACAACCTAAAGACAACCGCGACATTCGTCTCGATATAGAGGACGCAATGCCAGCAAACGAAGCGAAGGCCAAATTCCTAGCTTCAGGGTCTTAACGGCAAGTCATATAAAGCCTGAAAGACGATCGGAGATCATCTTGCACCAGTGCGGAATGGTCACCACCTCGAAGTTCGTCTCGATACAGCAGACGAGATGTCACCCCAGCGTTCTTCCTCCAACAGGATTCAGACGCGACAATCAAACAGCGGAGCCACGGCAAAGTCCCTAGTTCCAAACCTTGACGGTTCACCAACAACGTAGAGACAACCGCGACATTCGTCTCGATATAGAGGACGCAATGTCAGCAAACGAAGCAAAGGCCAAATTCCTAGCTTCAGGGTCTTGACGGCAAGTCATATAAAGCCTGAAAGACTATCGGAGATCATCCCACACCAGCGCGGAGTGGTTATGACTCATCGGGGCTCTCCAAAATGAGCCTAACCTTAAGTAAAAAGTGACATGGAATATCCCTATGCTTGCTCTTTCGACGGTAATACTACCTGGAAGATTACTTGAAGACGTCTTGTCCAGCCCCCGAAGGGATCAGAGACACGACAATCGCAAGGCTACTCGAACAGCAAGATTGCATATCGAGGAATATATCTGCCAACGCGACGGTACGACGGCCAAAATCCTAAGTACCACAGACCCTAACGGACCTCTGTCGTAAAGAGCAGAGGTTAACTGTGATGTTAGAACATCCTTGAGAGAAATACTCGATTCGTCTCGACTCGTAAGGAAATTGATGTCTTTGCGAGAACTTCTCGATTCGTCTCGACTCGTAAGATAAAGCCTTAGGCAGTAAGGATTAAAAAACTTATTTCCTAAGCACTAGGATCCTGCAAGTCGGCCCAAAATGGTCTCTTGCATACTATCCACGGGTCTCACTCTCCAAAGTCGAATCTCGACAAGGAGGGAAACAACCGCTTACGAGTCCTCTCGACTCGTAAGAGGGAAAATTTCTCTTATAGGATCCTTACGACTTATAAGAGAAAACGCACTTAGGAATCCTCACGATTCCTAAGAAGAAAATACACCTATGAGATCCTCTCGATCCGTAGGGAGAAAAGTCTCTATGAGACCCTCATGGCTCATGGAGTTGAAAAGTCTTAAGCAGCAGATTTGAACCTGCTTCCTAAGCCATCACTACTCCCCAAGATGTTCAAGACAGAATGTTATATATCGCTTACAGGCTATGCTTATTTAAAGAATGTGCCAGTAATAAAGCAGAAAATAAAAGGAAGGAGACAAAAGATTTGTCATTCATACTTGGAAATCTTTTACATCAATAAAGACAATAAACAAAGACATTATCCAAATGATTACAATGGCAAAATCTCAAATCCAGGACATGGATTGAGGAACTCAAAAGTAACCTTGTCCAAGACTTTCCAAGCCTGGCGAACCATCCTAGTGTGCTTCCTTTCGCGAGCACGAGCGTCGGGATCCCCACTGATGTCCTCCTCCCTCCGATATGCAGCAAGTATTGCAGACTGTTGGAAAGCTTGGTGCAGAAGATCGATAAGGTTATCTCGCCTCCTCTTTGAGATTAGGCTCATCAGATACACCGAGTGCACCTTATCCTCGGCGGCATCCAATGCCCCAAGTGGCACACCAGTACAGAATAGAGGAAGTATTTCCCAAATTGCTCCCACAATAAGCTTCAGGAGAGGGGAGCACCGAGGAAGCAGTTGACCGTTGTATGCGTCGAAGCGGCTCATGATTTTGGCATACTCAGCATTGGTAAATTTTCGGTTCTGAGAACGGCCGAGTCGGCGGATGTCTCCGTAAGAGATAATCTCGTCGAGATCGTACATGTGGGCATCCAATACTTCTGTAAAAGAAAATCAGAGAAATTATCAGGCACACTGATTAAGCAAGATGATACAATTCATCAAGAAATAAAATCCCATTCTTTAACCTCCAAGATCCGTGAAAAACTCTTAAGAATTCTTCTATATGATTTGGAGGGAGCAAAGCCCCATTAATGAAATGAGAAAATACAAGGTAAATCTTTTAGAGAGCAGAGCTCTATCAGGGGAACTCTAATAGGGTTCTCCTTAGCTCTCTTCAAACCCCTTTAGAGCAAAACTCTGCTAAGTGAAACCCTAAATGGGTTTTCTTTAGATCAGGGATCTATTGAGAGTAAGGCTCTGTCAATGAAAATTAATTTAATTTAATTTAAATTGAATTAAAAATTTTACCTAAAAGTTTTAAGAGTTTAACTCTTGGAGTTCTTGAAAATAAAGAGCAGGGCTCTGAGATTCTGAAAGTAAAAATTTTGAAGATGATAATCATCTGTTGAGGGACCAAAGGTCCTATTTATAGGCATTGAGAACCCTTTCAACTTCCAAAAGTTGTCGCAACGGTTGGAATTCTGCCACCGCTGTGCTCACGTTTGGGGCCACGTAAGCGCAACGGTGGGGGGGCATTTGTTTACCCCAATCAGAGCAAAGCTCTGTTCAAATTCCAAGGAGAGAAACGAAACAACATTTCTTTTTCCCCCAATCAGAGCAAAGCTCTGTTTTGAAAATTAAAGTTAAAATAAATGAAGCAACGCTTTAGATCCCCTGCGCTGCGCGCAGAGCGCCACGTATCAAAATCAGACACGCCAGCGTAGGGAGCGCAGCGCCCAAGGCAGCGCACTCAATCAGAGCAAGGCTCTATAAAGGAAGCAACGCTTCAGGCAACTTGCGCTCTGCGCTGCGCGACACGTGGCAGCGCAGTTGCGCTAGCGCAGTTGCACTGCGCGGCACGTGTCAAGCGTAGGTGCGCTTGCGCCAAACAGAAAAATTCTGAAAGATCTTTCTGATCTTGTTAAAACAAGAAAATTGTCTTCTGTAAAACAGAAGCCCTTGGATCAAAGATCCAACGGTGGGGAAAAATCCCCAAATCACTCAGAGAATGATCCCTTTAACAAATTTAACAAATTAATGGGCACTATATAAAGGCCCCTAGACCCCAATTCTAAAACGGAGAGAATAGAAAGACAAAAACAGAGAGAAAATTCAGAGAACTCTAGAGAATTTTGAGAAGAATTCAGAAAGGAAAAAGAAGGATTTCTTCTGAATAGATCATTGTTCTAAGAACAAGATCAAGGATCTTCAATAAAAATATAGTAAGAACAAAGGCATTGCCTTTTGTTGAACCACTGGTTCTGGAATCTTAAAAGATTCTTTTCTTGAATCCAAAATTGGATCAAGATATTAAAACAGTGCCTTGCACTTGTAAATCTGCACTGTTGCGCTCTTAGATTGGCGCAAGCCACCAGAGAGCGCCACGTGTCAGCTCCAGAACAACTTGCACTGCGCGCTTTTAAAATAGAGTATTGCTCTCTGAAATTGGCGCAAGCCACCAGAGAGTGCCACGTGTCAGCTCCAGAACAGCTTGCGCTATGCGCTTTTAAAATAGAGCATTGCTCTCTAAAATTGGCACAACTCACCAGAGCGCGCCACGTGTCATCGGCGCAACAGCGCAGCGCACTGCGCTAACTGCGCTTGCTCTCACCAGAGAGTGACACGTGTCACCCCCACATGAGTTTGCGCCTTGCGCTCCTTAATTGGCGCAAAGCGCCTGACAAGCCACGTGGGGCACTGTCAGAACATTAAATGCACCGCATTAATAAAAGGGCAGAGCCCAACAGAAAGGTCTATCAGACCAAACAAAAGTGTTATGCACTATTAAAAGAGACAGAGCCCAAATCAAAAAGGCCTAACAGGCCAGAATAAAATGCAGTGCATTATTAACAGGGGCAGAGCCCTAATAAAGGCTTACTAGGCCAAAGATAAATAAAATGTTGAACATTCTCAACTGGACTTAGCCCAATCATGGCCATAAGTCCTCAAATTAAATTGACTGAGCACGGCTGCTCTCTTAAATCAATTTACACCTGGTTCAAGGGTACATCTCTGAACTCCTCTGACACCTGTCGTTGTAATCCTTCAACGTCGTCAGAGAGGTGACGGGTCCCGACGGCCATATGTTAAATGGACCACTATGTCCCTAAACTGGAACAATAGAGCCAATTGCTCTCTTGTCGGATCCAAACGATCCCGTTAAGTTGATCTTAGTCTAGAGATTAGGCTAACGTATCCTTAACAAACGTTTAAGTTGATCTTAGCCTCAAACATGGCTAACGTGTCCTTAAACTAATATCCGTCCCCAAAATGGGAATGAGGTCCTTAAACTAATATCTGTCCCCAAAATGGGAATGTTGGACCACTATATCCCTAAACTGGAACAATAGAGCCAATTGCTCTCTTGTCGGATCCAAACGATCCCGTTAAGTTGATCTTAGTCTGGAGATTAGGCTAACGTATCCTTAACAAACGCTTAAGTTGATCTTAGCCTCAAACATGGCTAACGTGTCCTTAAACTAATATCCATCCCCAAAATGGGAATGTTGGACCACCATGTCCCTAAACTGGCAATCGACCACAATGTCATTAAACTAAACAATAGAGCCAATTGCTCTCTTGTCGGATCCAAATGATCCAGTTAAGTTGATCTTAGTCTGGAGATTAGGCTAACGTATCCTTAACAAACGTTTAAGTTGATCTTAGCCTCAATATGGCTAACGTATCCTTAAACTAAAACCCCAAACCCCAATCTAAGTAAATACAGATTTGGAATAATCCACGTCCTACGGGCGACGACATAAATTAGTCTCCGTATACGATCCACGGGCAACCACAAACAAAACAAACACCCACGACACGAAATGAAATTCTGGAGAAGGAGAAAGTTTTTATCGCGATGCGGTAGCGTAATTAACTGCAGGGGCTTGCGCCTGCATGGAAGAGCGTCCCCATAATCAAAAATACCCCTCAAGCAAGGGGGAATCTGACAAAGTCTTCTATATCGGCCGCATCCGCCCAAACCTCCAATACACGGTGCCATAAATCAACTTGGCATCTTTGGAGAGGTGAACGGATAAAACTAAATAGCATCTGCCCCGAATCTCAGGCAAGACGTCTCTCACGTCGTCTTGGCCGCCGTTCGGAGGGGAACATGCTTCACCTTCAAAAACTGGGTCGAGGACCAGTATCAACAAGACAGGTTCACTTTATCCAACAGCTGGAGGGTGACCCCGCCGCAAAAGCATGAGCCAAAAAGGACCTATACCGTGAGGGTAGGACCAGCTCAACATCAAGAATGGAAGCAAACCCATACCTGCCACGTGATAACACTCTCAAAAGAGGGGGCATGAGATGATAGATGACCCCTTCAGATGCTTCGCAAATGAAGTGTTAGTGTATATGCCGTAGGGGGCATTATTGTACTATACTAGCTTGTATATTACTTAATGGAAGCTTGGGATATTCACAGTTGTATTAACAGTCTTGATCAACATAGTAGTATGCTACTTGGTTTATATCTATCTTAATATGTGTATATGTTTCTTTTAACATATCGCGAATACATATTGATAGAGCCCATAAGATCTTGCTTGACTACCAGTGTTGTGATGGCAGTCACACTAGTGGGGGCTGTGTAGTCTACAAGCACATCCTTTTTCAGGTCCCTAGTCGTTGGATTATCGAGATAGAGCATCGATACTCCAGAGTAGACTAGTGTATACGCTTCTCATCCTAGCAGGGGAGATGGTCTGTCCCACAGCTATTAGTACGTTGTACTGGAGATAGTATGCAGGTGCCCGTTGGGTTACGGGTACACCGGACAAGACTCACAGGGAACTGTTGGTTGGTATTATACCCGTCGTCAGTTAACAGTTCCCAGATGACATGAGTATAGCATAGTCCGTAGACTTGACACTGCTGCTTCGCCTCGAGTGTGTTCCCACTGTTCTTAGATTGCTACCCTACCACGGCTCGACTGAGTCGTGCAAACAGGTAGCAGTTGGGTGCAGTCCCGAAGCACTTAGAGGCAGTGGCGGTTAGATAGGATTCGTCTCTCCCGGTATTGGGAGTTGATATCGCGTTGTGTTTGGAGAGCCATTACGCAAGTTCCCTGGCCAGGGCAAGCGAGATTTACTGGTAGGTTTTCCAGTAGCTTCTCAAGTTGTGATGGGCTTCACTCCAACACGACTTATACCACTTTTAGGGGCTGATGCTTGCCGCCCCCTAGGCTCGATATGCGATAGTCTTAGATGAACAGACCGGACTGTACGGAGATTGTCACATCAGACTCAGTAGGAGTTCGGATGGGTTTCTTCATCGGCCTTCTTATCGACATCTATCTGGGGACCGTTACGTACAGCTAGTACCGCTTACGGCCTGTGGTTAAACCCACTGCCAGCGTAGTGTCGAGTCTTTAGAGTCCCACACGGAGGGTTTCCCTGCTTCAGGCGAAACGATATAGAGGTTGTATGCTTTTACGACAGGGTTCGAACATATACGTGTACTTATGCACGTATGATGTTCGGATAGATTATACTAGCGGGCTTTAGTTTAAGCCAGATTCTAGTATTGGATTATTGGATTTATGCAGTCTCAGTATATCCGTGTTTTTCGTAAATACGGGTGGGAGGAGCATTCTCGTAATTAGTCGAGAAGCTTCTAGAAGAAAGGTGACTCATTCAGTTTTAATTCATTTATGAATTAAACTAAATGAGGTGGAGAGCTTATGTGTTATTTGCATTAAATGTTTTAATGACTCATGAGATGATTTATCCAAAGTGAGTTAATGAAGCATTAATTGTTTTAATGACTCATGAGATGATTCATCCAAAGTGAGTTAATGAAGCATGGTTGTTGTTATTGTATATTATTATTTAGATAATTATCATGCTTCATATATTCATAAATGAGTAATAATTCATTTCATTCTCACATACACTCTCTCTCTCTCCTCAAGCTCTCCTCTTCTTCAACCTAACCCTAATCCTCTCATGTGTTGAGATCCCAAGGGTTAGAAAAACTAATAGATCCTTAATCCAATTCTATATTTTCTAGGTCACTTGGATTAGCAATCCTAGCCACTTAGTTATCTCAAGTTAGAGGTTAAAGCTTGGAGAAGGAACTCTCGGGTGAATCTTCTATTACATCGAGGAGGCCGACGAGGAGGTGAACAACAAGAACAAGAAGGACTAGTATCTTGAGGTATAATCATCTATCATAGTAGTTTAGTACTTCTAGATAATTTGTTAGTTAGGGTTTAGCAAAGATCCGTAAAGTTAGTCGATATTACCTTGAACAAAATGATTGTTTTACCTATTGCGCCTCCCCGCATCTTGTAGGGTGTGTAACGTCGACTTACATGAAGACGAGGACGAGGTGATCTCAGAGTTTCCACCAGCACAAAAAGAGCTGGAAGACGGGATACATACTACGGCGGACAACCCGAGAAAAATTGACCTAGGGACGGAAAATGATCCGAGGCCAACGTTCGTCAGTGAGCTACTATCTTAAAAACAGGTAGTCATATTAAAAGACATGCTCATGCAATATAAGGACTGCTCCATGTGGAACTATTCCGAGATGCCGTGTCTAAATCCAAAAGTAGCGGTACATAAACTGGCCATATCACCGAACATAAAGCCAGTCAAGCAAGCGCCAAGAAGAATGCGGCTCGAGCTCAAGATGAGTATCAACGCCGAAGTTAAGAAACTAATTGACTCCGACTTCATCCAAGAAGTTCAATATCTCGACTGGATCTCCAACATCATTCGAGTGATGAATAAAAATAGGATGGTGCGTATCTGCGTAGACTTTCGGGACCTCAACAAAGCCTACCCGAAGGATGACTTCTCAGTACCCGTTACCAAGCTTATGATCGATAACACGTCTACCCATGAGGACTTCTCCTTTATGGATGGATCTTCAGGGTACAACCAAATAAAAAATACATCCTGAAGACCAAAAGCATTCTTCCTTCTGGACTCCGCTGGGCATATTCTGCTATAAAGTGATGCCCTTCGGTCTGAAGAACGCAGGCGCTACCTACCAGAGGGCCATGATGAAGATCTTTGATGACCTCATTCATGAGGTTGTTGAATGCTACATCGACGATCTTGTGGTGAAAAGCAAATCATATGAGAAACATTGGGAACATCTAAACATAGTGTTCTAACGTCTTCGGAAATACAATATGAAGATGAATCCTCTCAAATGCGCGTTTGGAGTCTCCTCAGGAAAATTTCTCGGATTCATCATACGACACCAGGGTATCGAAACTGACCCTTCGAAGATTAAAGCGATTATGGGAATGCCCACGCCAAGTGTTAGTGTATATGCCCTAGAGGCCATTACTGTATCATACTGGTTTGTATATTACTTAATGGAAGCTTGGGATATTCACCTTGTATATACAATCTTGCTCAAAATAGTAGTATGCTACTTGGTTTGTTTCTACTTCAATGTGTATATGTGTTTATTTTTGTATATCGCCTATACACATTAGTAGAGCCCTTAGGATCTTTGCTTGATTACCAGCGATGTGATGGCCGTCACACTAGTGGGGCTGGGTAATCTATAAGCACATCCTTATGCAGGTCCCTGGTCGCAGGACTATCGAGACAGGGCATCGATACTCCGGAGTAGACCAGCGCATGCGCTTCTCATCCCAGTGTGGGAGACGGTCTGTCCCACAGCCGTCAGTACGTCGTACTTGAGATAGTATGCGGGTGCTCGTTAGGTTACGGGTACACTGGACAGGACTCGTCGGGAACTGACTAGTTGGTATTATACCTATCGTCAGTTATCAGTTCCCAGGTGACATGAGTACAGCTTAGTCCGCTGACTTGACACTGTCACTCCGCCTCGAGTGTGTTCCCACTGTACTTTGATCACTACCCTACCACGGCTCAAAGGAGTCGTGCAAACAGGTAGTGGTTGGGTGCAGTCCCGAAGCACTTGGAGGCAGTGACGGTTAGATAGGATTCGTCTCTCCCGGTATTGGGAGTTGACATCGCGCTGTGTCTAGGAGAGCCATTACACGAGTAGTCCCTGGCCAGGGCAAACGAGATATACTGGTAGGTTTCCAGTGTTATCTCAGGGTGTTTTGGGCTTCGCACCGGCACGACTTGTACCGCTATTGGGGGACTGACGTTTACCACCCCCTCGCGGTTCCGTGGCTTCCTTGGCGCCTCTCTGGTGTTTCTTTGCTACAGTGTGCATCTGGGGGTATTTTGGGAATTTTGATACATGTATTTTCAACCCAGATTTTCCAGAACGAAAATTTTATTTTGGGGTCCCGAAAATCCGTATTTTTGATCGAACTTCTAAAAGACTTAAGCTAACGGGTTTTTCTGTATTGTGATATTTGTATTGAACGTCTACTAATCGCTATATGTCGATTAGTGGGGGTTATACAAATCTGTGATCTGTAATGTTGCTGGAATGTATATATGAATATGTTGGATTGTCGCGGGTGAATAGCCGGGGGTTGTGAGACGAGAGTTTTCTTTTCTTTCAATTCTTGTAAATTTGTAAATTGATGTAATAATTATTTGTATGGCCGCACAACCGGATCGGGGTTGTAGCCGTCATTGTATAATTTCTTTTTACTGTTTTTGCTCCTAGGATAGACCCATGGAGGGGGTGCACAAACTACCGGGTATGCCGAAGTGTCGAGTGGCCTACTCATGGAGATGAGGGAGGTTGCTACGCTTCGGGTACTTGGCGGGTAGTTTGCCGCACCCGTAGGGGTCTTGGGTGGGGTATTTGGCTATTCACCGCGACCGTGTAATCTGTCTTTTGTTACAGGCTCGTACAAATTACAGATTCCTAGTATATCCAATGTATTCATCTGTGATCTGAAATGTTTATCATTGCAGTATATCTATATATGATATTATTTAGGCGTTGCTTATGTTTTACAGACGCGCTAGCCCAGCCCCCGCTCTGTCGTTAGTTAAGTAACCTAACGGGTAATGACGGGGCCCCGTGGCGAATGCGAATGGCATAAGCGTACGTCATATTTTGGTTGTTTTCTGCAATGGTAGGATTAAATGATGGGACGCATTAAAAGAACTAATGCAAGAATATCACGCATTAAAAGAACTAATGCAAGATAATAAACCAAGTTAAAGTTGTTGGAACACTTTCGAAAAACCACTCGGTTCTTTTCAAAACCAACTTTTAAATGCGGAGCTTGAGCCACTCCTTTTAAAAGCTATCTCGTTCCATCGACCAAATCAAGTTCACTACGTTCACGGTTTTGCCAAAACCATTCGTAGCCCTCCGTCGTTTCGTATGAATATTCAATAGTATTCAAGCTGTGTTTGTTGACCTTCGTCAAGGCATAGTGATTGGTAGCTGTTGGGTATTCATATGTAGCATAGATAGATGCGTTGGTTTGGGACATTCGCATTACCTTGTTGACCTTCGTCAAGGGTATATACGGGTGGATTCAAATTAACCTGGATAATGACGGGCAGAACTTGACATGTGACTTATGATTTGTTGACCTTCGTCAAGGTCATAAGAGCATGGGGCAAAAATCCACATCGGGAGTTTCATAAGTACTGAAACTTGCTAGATTTGCATACCATTTGGAGTGTGATGATTCTGGTAGGATTCCTTCAGTTTCGTCACGCAATGATATTTGGATCCCGATCCTACTGTGAGTATATGCTACTCCTCGGGAAATTTCTCACTTAACGATCAATGCTATAAACCTAGTAGGTGCCTAGAAAGGTGTTAGCGGGGCTACGCCCCCAGGGAAAAGAGGTTCTTTAATTAAGGAACTTCGCGAAAGCGTTGGAAAACCTCCCTCGAAGTACCGACACCGGCCTGGCTGAACGGTTAAGCAAGTATTGTGCGGTGGGATTGATCCCGACTAATTCTTCCTTTATGGTTTGAGCAGGGATTCGAGAAACAGTGGGAGCCATCCTGTTTAGACAAACTAAAAACCACTCTAAACTTGCAAGAGCATCATGCTGAGTGTTTCTTCTTCTCTCTCCTAATTGCAGCGACCAAATCGACATGACTGGACTTAAGTTACTCCTAGATAAAAACAAACTGACAGGGCCAAACTACAAAGATTGGCTCAGGAATGTCAAGATAGCAATCACTTACGACAAGCTGGGGTATCTTCTTACCACCAAAGCTCCCCCTGTCCCTGGTCCAACTTCCAGCGTCGCGGATAAGGAAATCCGCAAGACTTGGGAGATTGATAGCGCGAAGGCCAAATGCCTCCTGCTTGCCTCGATGGACAACGAACATCAGAGGAGGCACGAGAATATGGACATGGAGTCCATATTGCTTCATACAAAAGAACTGTATGGAGAGCAATCTCGTATCGCAAGATACGAAGCGTCGAAAAAGTTATTTTCGACAAGAATGGCCGTCGGATCATCAGTAGCCGAGCACGTGCTAAAGATGATCGGCTACATTGAGGAGCTCGCTGACCTAGGGATCACATTGGAGAGTGAGCTATATACGGATATAGTTCTCCAGTCCCTTCCTTCCACTTACGCCCAGTTTATACTGAACTTCAACTTACAAGAAAAAGAGGTTGAACTTTCAGAGCTCCTCAACATGCTGAGGAGCGCAGAGGGCACCCTACAGAAAGGTAGGGAAACATCCACTTTGTTTGTAGGAGGATCATCTTCTTCTAGGTCCAAGGCGAAAGCCAAGGGAAAGAAGAAGAAAGCCCCCGCCAAACCAAGGGGCTGTGGTAGTAAAGTGGATACGAAGGGAAAAGCAAAAGCAACAAAGATAGCGGGGAAGCTTGTGGATAAGGAAGAATGCTTCTATTGTCATAAGAAAGGACACTGGAAGAATGATTGCAGGGCCTGGAAGGCCAGAACACAGGAATTGAAGCAGGTTGCAGCTTCAGCTTCAGGTGTGTATGTTATTGAAAACTGTCTTTCAATAAACTCTACTTCCTGGGTATTGGATACCGGATCAGGATCTCATATCTGTAATTCTTTGCAGGCGTTGAGAAACCGTAGGGTTTTGAAGGCAGGTGACATGACCCTCAGAGTTGCGAACGGAGCTAGCATGGATGCTAAAGCCGTGGGGGACTATCACCTGGGAATGTCAGATGGACATGTTTTGGTTTTGCGTAATTGCTTTTTTGTACCCAACGCAACTTGTAATATCATTTCTGTATCTTTAGTTTCTAAAGAAGGTTATGAATTTGCGTTTGTAAGTAATGTTGTAAACATTCACCTTAATCAAGTTTTGATTGGGTCAGGTACATTGAGTAATGGTATATACGTGTTAAACCAACCACAGATTTTTAATGTCCAGAATACACACAAAAGAAAGTCTCCAGAAATAAATCAGACTTTCTTGTGGCATTGTAGACTGGGTCACATCAATGAGAGAAGGTTGACTAAGTTACATACAGAAGGGTATTTGAATGCGTTCAAATATCAATCGTATGCCACTTGTCAATCCTGTCTCAAAGGAAAGATGACAAAGACTCCGTTTACTGGACATGGAGTAAGAGCGAGCGAGCTCTTGGGACTCGTACACAGTGACGTGTGCGGTCCAATGTCTACACATGCCCGAAGCGGACATTCTTACTTCATTACTTTTACGGATGACTTCTCAAGGTACGGTTATGTCTTCTTAATGAAACATAAGTCCGAGGCCTTTGGAAAATTCCAGGAGTATAAGAATGAAGTAGAGAAACAGACCGGCAAAAGTATTAAGATTCTAAGATCGGATCGAGGTGGAGAATACTTAAGTGCCGAATTCCTGAATTACTTAAAAGAGAATGGTATTCTCTCTCAGCTTACTCCTCCATACACTCCGCAATATAACGGTGTATCGGAGAGACGGAACCGAACCCTATTGGATATGGTTCGGTCCATGATGAGTAACGCTGAGTTGCCGCGATCATTCTGGGGATATGCACTAGAAGCAGCTGCGTATCTCTTGAACAAGGCTCCCACCAAGACTGTGCCTACCACCCCATATGAGATGTGGACTGGGAAGAAACCCTGTCTTAAGTATCTTAAGGTATGGGGATGTCCAGCTTTTGTAAAGAAGCAGCATGCGGACAAGCTTGAGGCACGTTCAGTACAGTGTAAGTTTGTGGGATACCCAAGGAACTCCAGGGGGTATCTTTTCTATTCCGTTGAGGAACAAAAGGTTTTTGTTTCTCAGCATGCCCGCTTCTTGGAAACTGAGTTTTTGGAAACCCAGATAAGTGGGAGCACAATAGAACTGGAAGAAGTTCCAGAACCACAGACTGTTACTGAAAGCTTAGTGGAACCAGAGGGTTCAACAGGACAGGACATTCCTACGCCGCTCCGCAGAAGTAGTAGGCAGACTCATCCGCCCGAGAGATACTACGGTTTTCTCATAGACGGGGATAGAGAGGATTGCATCATAGATTATGATGAGCCTACTAGCTTCCAGCAGGCCGTTCAAAGCGTTGACTCAGTGAAATGGCTGGATGCAATGCGGACCGAAATGGAGTCCATGTACACCAACGAGGTATGGACGTTGGACATTGCTCCAGACGGGGTAAAACCCGTAGGATGCAAGTGGATCTTCAAAAGGAAGATTGGTGTAGATGGACAGGTTGAGACCTATAAAGCTAGGCTGGTAGCAAAAGGTTTCCGTCAAAGACCTGGCTTGGACTATGACGAAACCTTTTCTCCAGTAGCCATGCTGAAATCCATTCGGATCCTTCTTGCCATTGCTGCCTTCCACGATTATGAGATCTGGCAAATGGACGTAAAGACAGCTTTTCTAAATGGAAATTTAGAGGAGTGTGTCTATATGGACCAGCCAGAGGGCTTCATTCAGAGTGGGAGCAGCGAAAAGGTGTGCAAGTTGCTTAAGTCCATCTATGGACTAAAGCAGGCATCGCGGAGTTGGAACATCTGCTTTGATGAGACAGTCAAAGAATTTGGTTTTATCAAAAATCCAGATGAACCATGCATCTATAGTAGATTTGTAGCGAGAACTGTAGTATTCCTCGTTTTATACGTGGATGACATTCTCTTAATAGGAAATGACATTCCTATGCTACAATCTGTCAAGGGGTTCTTGTCACACAGGTTCTCCATGAAAGACCTGGGTGATGCCTCGTACATTCTGGGTATCCGGATCTACCGTGACAGATCCAAGAGGATATTAGGACTTTCACAGTCCAGGTACATCGACACCATACTGAAGAGATTCAGTATGGAAGATTCCAAGCGCGGTAACCTACCGGCTTGTCACGGGATCACCCTCTCTAAAGAGATGTCTCCCAAGACTGATTTGGAGAGGGATCGCATGTCTATTATACCCTACGCTTCTGCGGTAGGCTCTATAATGTATGCGATGTTGTGTACCAGACCGGATGTAGCTTATGCACTTAGTGTGGTAAGCCGGTATCAGTCAAACCCTGGGGAGAAACACTGGATAGCGGTAAAGAACATTCTCAAGTACCTGAGAAGGACTAAGGAGATGTTCTTGGTGTATGGCGGAAAAGACCTCCAGATCGAGGCCTTTGCTGACTCCAGCTTCCAGAGTGACAAGGATGATTCTAAGTCCATGTCGGGTTTTGTCTTTACCCTCAATGGAGGGGCGGTGTGTTGGAAGAGTTCCAAACAGGAAACCGTTGCAGACTCGACGATGGAAGCGGAATACATCGCTGCATCTGATGCCGCAAAAGAAGCTGTCTGGATGAGGAAGTTCTTGAAAGAACTTCAGGTGGTTCCGTCCATTGTTGATCCAATACCTCTGTATTGCGACAACAACGGGGCTATAGCTTTAGCGAAGGAACCCAGGTCCCATCAGAGATCCAGGCACATCTTGAGGCGGTATCACCTGATCAGGGAGATCGTAGATCGCCAGGAGATCGAGGTTTGGAGAGTCGCTTCAGAAGATAACACTGCAGATCCATTCACCAAGGCCCTGCCCCAGACTCAGTTCGAGCAGCTGATCGAGATGATAGGTCTTCGATACGCCAGTACATGGCCTTAGTGCAAGTGGGAGATTGTTAGTGTATATGCTCTAGAGGCCATTACTGTATCATACTGGTTTGTATATTACTTAATGGAAGCTTGGGATATTCACCTTGTATATACAATCTTGCTCAAAATAGTAGTATGCTACTTGGTTTGTTTCTACTTCAATGTGTACATGTGTTTATTTTTGTATATCGCCTATACACATTAGTAGAGCCCTTAGGATCTTTGGTTGATTACCAGCGATGTGATGGCCGTCACACTAGTGGGGCTGGGTAATCTATAAGCATATCCTTATGCAGGTCCCTGGTCGCAGGACTATCGAGACAGGGCATCGATACTCCGGAGTAGACCAGCGCATGCACTTCTCATCCCAGTGTGGGAGATGGTCTGTCCCACAGCCGTCAGTACATCGTACTTGAGATAGTATGCGGGTGCTCGTTAGGTTACGGGTACACTGGACAGGACTCGTCGGGAACTGACTAGTTGGTATTATACCTATCGTCAGTTATCAGTTCCCAGGTGACATGAGTACAGCTTAGTCCGCTGACTTGACACTGTCACTCCGCCTCGAGTGTGTTCCCACTGTACTTTGATCACTACCCTACCATGGCTCAAAGGAGTCGTGCAAACAGGTAGTGGTTGGGTGCAGTCCCGAAGCACTTGGAGGCAGTGACGGTTAGACAGGTTCGTCTCTCCCGGTATTGGGGGTTGACATCGCGCTGTGTCTAGGAGAGCCATTACACGAGTAGTCCCTGGCCAGGGCAAACGAGATATACTGGTAGGTTTCCAGTGTTATCTCAGGGTGTTTTGGGCTTCGCTCCGGCACGACTTGTACCGCTATTGGGGGACTGACGTTTACCACCCCCTAGGCCCGCCATGCGATGTATCAGACGAACAGACCGGACTGTACGGAGAATGTCACACTCAGGCTCAGTAGGATTTCAGATGGGTTTCGCCTCGTCGGTCTTCTTGTCGGCGCTACCTGGGGACCGTTACGCACAGCTAGTGCCGCTTGCGGTCTGTGGTTAAACCCACTGCCAGCGTAGTGTCGAGTCTTTAGAGTCCCACACAGAAAGCTTTTCGCCTTTAGGCAAAAGAGTAGAGGTCGCATGGTATTGCGACAGTTCGCATGGTTTTGCGACAGGGTTCGGTCACATCCGTGCACTTGTACACGTACAGTATCCGGACAGTATACACTAGCGGGCTTTGGTTTAAGCCAGATCCTAGTGTACCTTATGGGATTGGATTTATCCAGTTTGCATTCGTGTTCCTCGGAACGCGGATGCGGGTGTGTATGCACAGTTGACAGGGAGGCAGAGGCAGCGGATTCTCATTAGGGTTGTTAACAGTTGACCGTTGACTATTTGACTTTTTACTCAACCCTAATGAGAATATGATATGTGATTAACTATTATATTAATTAAGTATTATGGTGACATGGTTGTTGACTTGTTGACTTTGTTGACTTGTTGACTTTTGTTGACTTGTTGACTTTGTTGACCGGTTGACTAGGCTTGACTAGTTGACCATCATGATAACTATAGCCATCATTTCATGGCAAAGACTTTTGTTTGCTTGCTCATTTGTGCAAAATGAGTGTATGAAATGATATGGTTATGGTTACTTCAACCATCACATAAGACTTTTGTTAGTATGATGAGTTATCATTGCTTTGGATTATGAGAGGGTGAGAGACAAAATACTTGCTCATTCTTGCTTGCTCATTCTCTCTCTTGTTCTTGAGCTCTCCTTTTGCTCTCACCCTCAACCTCTTGCTCCCTCTCTTGATCTATGGTTCTCTTGTGTCATGAGTTGAGAATCAAGAACCATAGATAAAATCCCATTCTAATTCTTCTCTACTCATTCTAGTTCACTAGGTTTAGCAAACCAAGTGAACTAGTTTCTTCAAAGAACGAAGAAGGAGCTAAAGGTTGGAGCTTTCAGGTGGATCTATCTTCGGCATACGGAGACGACGAGAAGAAGCCAATCGGACCACCATCGGAGCTTGAAGACGGAGGAGTTCAAGACAAGCAAGGTATAACCCCCTAACCGAGTAGCTAGAAACTCATAGTTAGGATGTTAGATAGATGTTTAACCAAGATCCGGGTTTTAGGTCCATGTTACCACCTCCGTAAAAATCGTTTTTTACCATATTCCGCATTCCCGAAAGTACCGGGAGAGGTAGCATGGACTTACACCAAGGACTCTCAAGCAATTGTGACCCCTTCAAGGAAAGATTACGTATATCCGACGGTTCATAGCTAACCTCTCCGAAAATTGCCATCCCTACAGTCATCTAATGAAGAAAGGGACCCCGTTCGTCTGGGATCAAAAGTGCCAAAATGCACTAAATGAAATCAAGCGGTACTTACAAAATCCGCCGGTGTTGACTGCTCCAGTTAATGGAAAACCCCTCATCCTATATACAATAGCCCTTGAGGGTTCTCTAAGCACGTTATGGGCATAGCAGAACGACCAGGGAAAGAAAAGAGCTCTGTACTATTTGAGTTGAGTTCTCTTGGGGGCAGAAAACAACTACCCCCTATCGAAAAACATTGCCTGGCACTAATCTTCACGATAACGAAGCTCAGACACTACGCCTTGGCATATGAGGTCCATCTTATATCAAAGGTGGATCCTCTCAAATATCTAATGTCAAAGGCCATACTAACAGGAAGGCTCGCCAAATGGACCCTCCTCCTGATGGAGTTCTCGATAACGTATCGACCCCTCAAAGCAGTGAAAGGCTGGGCCATTACTGACTTCCTTGCCGAGCATCCAATACTAGCCGACACCCCCTTAAATTATGAGTTGACGGATGAACATACGTTCGACACAATCGAAAGAGAGAGGGAAGAAAGTGATTCCCAATGGGAACTCTACTTTGACGAAGCATCTTCCTTGAAGAGGCGAAAGCAAAACTCCCCCATAATCAAAGCCGGAGTGGGCCTTATCTTCGTGATTCCGTAAGGAGGGATACTGCGTTACGCCCTTTCCTTAACGGAGCCAATAACTAATAACGAAGCTGAATATGAAGCTTTGATAGCAGGTCTCGAGATCGCTGTCGACATAGGAATCAAAGACCTCCTCATATATAGAGACTCCCAGCTCATCGTTAGCCAAGTAAATGGCGACTATCAGACGTGCAAGCCGGAGCTGATAAAGTATGGTGAAAGAGTGCAACAAATGTTGAAAAAAATCCCCTCCGAAGTCCTGGAGAGTATACCGCATGCAGAAAACGGCAAGACGGATACGTTGGCCAAATTGGCTAAGGAATTAGCCGACGAAGACCTCGATGACGTAAAGATCGTCGTGCAAAACCGCAGGATTCTCACGCCAATAGATATATCTTCGGAAGACTCGATAGAGCCATCTGAAAGAAAAAAAACGAACAAATAAGCAGCCCTTCAAATAGAGGACGAAGAAAAGGTCAACAATTGGAGGGAAGTCTTTATAGACTACTTCAAATCCCAACGAACGCCCAAAAATGTGTCATCTAGACATCAGCTCATGAAATGTGCTCTGTCTTTCGCCTTCATCAATAATACTCTATAAATTGTTCGACTGTCTATGGCTAAGATGCCTGGGGCCGAAAGAAGCAAAGAAAGTAGTTCGAGAAATTCATGACGGACTCTGCGGATCTCACCAAGCTAGGCCAAAAATGAAGCTGAAGATCAAAAGAATGGGTTATTATTGGCCCACGATGATTCAGGACTGCCTCGAATATGCAAAACAGTGTCACTCATGCCAAATTCACGGGGACTTCATCCACCAGCATCCAAATCCGCTACACCAAACAGTGGCTAGCTGGCCGTTTGAAATGTGAGGAACCGATATAATTGGCCCCATTAAACCGGCATCGTCCAAAGGATATCGGTTCATACTGGCAACGACCGACTACTTCTCCAAGTGGGCAGAACAGTACCACTAAGAGAGGTGAAGATGGAGAACATCCTCCATTTCTTCAGGACACATGTCATCTATCGGTTCGGCACTCCGTGATGAATTATCTCGAATAATGGGCCAGCTTATAGAAACCATAAAATCATCCGCTTCGCACAACAGCATAAAATAGATTGGAGATATTCTTCAGTCTATAATCCTCGGGCCAACGGTCTAGCTGAAGCTTTCAATAAGACCTTGACAAAGATTATAAAGAAAACGGTATCCATAAACAAAAAAAAGACTAGCATGAAAGGCTGCACGAAGCTCTCTGGGCATATCGAACAATGTTCAAAACAGCTACGAATACAACACCATACATGTTGGTATTCGGCACGGAAGCAGCGCTTCCCCTGGAAATAGAACTCCCTTCTCTACAAGTAGCGGTTCAATATGAGTTGACAGATGAAGAAAATGCTCATCTTCGGCTCGAGGAGCTCGATGTTCTTAACGAAACCCGCCTTATAGCACAACAAAACCTGGAGGCTTATAAGGCAAGGAAGACACGGTCATATGAAAGACTGACCAGGCCAAGAACATTCCGCCAAGGCAAACTCGTATTAATCGTCAAAAGGCCAATAATCCCCAATCGTGCAAAATGGGAGAAATTCGAGCGAAACTATGAAGGCCCGTACATCATAGACAAAGTCTACCAAGGTGGAGCTTACCTGCTTATGGATATGCATGGCGAAAGACCCTTCCGGCCAATAAACGACCGATTTCTCAAAAAATACTACGCTTGACGAGTCACAACTTAGGTCTATGATAGATGACGACGCTCGTGTCCGCACGCTATCTTCTTAAGTCAGAACTCTAAGAGTAGTATGCAAAGAAGCTCCCTCGCCCCAAAAATGGCAATAATTGACCGAGATGTCCTTAAACTAAGAATTCGCCTCAAACATGGTGATAACGGATCGAAATGTCCTTAAACTAAAACCCCGCCTCAAATATGGCGACATTGGACTAAGAAGTCCTTAAACTAGAAATTATCTGCCTCAAACATGACGATAACGGACCGAGATTTCCATAAACTAGCACATCGTCTTTAAAACAGTGATGTGTCCCTTTGAGATCTATATTGCAATCGAAGCCCCAACGGAGAAAACTGCAACTCAAGTCCCACTGGCTACACAGCTACTCCAGCGGTGAAGTCACCCCTAAGTCCCACTGGCAAACAGATGGGTCATTAAAAAAATCGGTATGTCCATAAGCAAAATGGACAGGGATGAAAAGCCGAAAGGGCGCCATGAGTAAAAACAGCAGGATTACCGGCGAGCTTGTGAAACCCCGGAAGGGAGCAATCTCGTAAAAAAAGGGTATGTCCATAAGCAAAATGGGCACGGATGAAAACCCGAAAGGGCGTCGTGAGTAAAAACAGCAGGACTACCTGCGAGTTTGTGAAAACCCGAAAGGGTGCGAACTCGTAAAATAAAAATTCATGGGCACTTGCAAGGTCCTCTCGACCTTGTGAGGAAAAAATACCTGTGTGAGATCCTTATGACTCACAAAGGAACAACACACTTAAGAATCCTCACGATTCTTATGGAGAAATTACACTTGCGAGATCCCTACGACTCGTAAGGAGAATCCCCCCTAAGAGACCCTCATGGCTCGTAGGATTCAAAAGCCTTAAGTTACATGGATCTAAACCTATTCTTAAGCCATCGTATCTCCCAAGTTGCCCTACATGCGGTCCAATATTGACCCTTGTATACAATCCACGGGCACGAATAAACATTTCCCAACCAAGTTCCACCAATGGTGAGAAATATCCTTATATGGTGAACGACACTTGTAAGTCCTCTTTAATTATAAGGAGAAGATACTTTTGTAAGATCCTTCCGACTTATAAGAGAAAATACACTTAGGAATCCCCACGATTCACAAGGAGAAAATACACCTACGAGATCCCCACGACTCATAGGAAGAAACACTTTTATGAGACCCTTACGGCTCATAAAGTCAAAAAGCCTTAGTCGGATCTTAACCCTGTTTGCTAAACCACCTTTGTTCAAATCAACAAAGGCAAATGATGAGTCGCTCCTAACAATATTTCAGTCGTAGCAATGCTGAAGTTAATAAAGGTATCAAACTTCAAGTCCTCTCAAGGCAAATGATGATTCGCTCCTGACAATATCCCAGTTGCAGCGATGTTGATGCCTAAAAGGTATCAAACTCCAAGTCCTTTCACGGCAAATGATGATTCGCACCTGGAAATATTCCAGTCGTAGCGATGTTGATGCCAAGGTTGGTATCAGATTCCAAACTTGCAATAAAAGCAGCAACGAGTAGCAAAACAAAATGCATATAAAAACAGCTAAGATGTTTGGGAAACTCGCAATAAAAAGCAGCGAGTAAAAATATAAAAACAGCCAAGATGTTTGGGAAACTCGCACCGTGAAAAATAGCCAAAATGATTGGGCAATCGCAACTTTTGCGACATAAAAGCTGAAAAGATAGAGCATCGCAGAAAGAAATAAAAAAATGAAAAGGAAACTTTTCTGCCCTGCAGGTAGGTCCACACCGACCTCTGTAAACAATCCATGAGCATAAATGAAAGAAAAGGTATCATATTTTCCCACCAGGCTCCGTCAAAGGGAGAGCCCAAACTCGACGGTTTATACAACGTAGAGATCAGCTCGACGTTCTTCTCATTCCAACAGGGTGCAGACCTGACGTCAACAAAGCTCCAAGGAGCCAAATCAAAAGGAGTGACGGAAGAATCCTAACTCCAGCTCGACGTGCTTCTCATGCCAGCAGGATGTAGATGCAACGTCATTAAAGACCCAAGGGTCGAACAAAAAAGGAGTGACGACAAAATCCCAGCTCCAGCTCGACGTTCCTTCTCGATGCAGACGTGACGTCTGTTGGATATAGTGCCCTCAGAATCAATTATTGGATCACAGGCATGTGATTGCAATGATTGAGGGAGGACCTATGCCGGTATGAAAGTCTTACTCAAGATGATAGTATGCTATCCGGTTTATCTTTATCATCGTGTACTTGCTTTAGATGAAATTACAGGTCACTATTGCACGTTGATAGAGCCCATAGGATTCTTGCTTAACGGCCAGCAGTATGATGGCGATCATATACGTGGGAGCTGGGGTCTATAAGCACATCTTTAAAAGGTCCCTAGTCGTGGGAGTTTCGAGACTGGGCATCGATACTCCATTAGTAGACTAGTGTATACAGTCGAGACCCCGACGAAGGGCGGTGACCGGTCTCACAAGCCATTGGTGTCGGTTGGTTCACCTAAGATATATACAGGTGCTCATTGGGTTATGAGCACACCGGACAGGACTCACCGGGAACATGCTAGTTGGTATTATACCTGACGTCAGATAGCAGTTCCCTGGTGACATGTATACAGGTTAATTCATCGACCTGAGATCGTCATTTGTCTCATGTGAGTTCCCACTGTGCTTTGATTACTACCCTACCACGTCTCAAAGGAGTCGTGCAAACAGGTTTTAGTTGGGTACAGTCCCGAGCAACATAGAGGCAATGAGCGGATCGGCAGGGGTTTCAACTCTCCCTGTATTGGGGGTGAGATCACGCTGTGTCTAGGAGAGCCATTACACGAAGTCCTTGGCCAAGGCAGGAGATTTACTGGTAGGTATTCCAGTAGTATCTCAGGGTGTTTTGGGCTACACTCCGACATGACTTATACCGCTTTTGGTGGTCTGACTTTTACCAACCCCCTAGGCCCGACATGCGATGCTCATAAACGAACGGACCGAACTGTACGGATATTGTCACTGACAGGCTCGGTAGGGTATCAGGATGAGTTCGCTCATCGACCTCTCTTTTGGTCAATACCTGGTAGCTCGTTACGTACAGCTAGTACCACTGACGTGCTAGTGGTTAAATCCACAGCCAAAGTATTGACAAGTCTTCAGAGTCCCCCACAGACAGTTTCTCAAGTTTCGAGCGAAACGTTGTAGAGGCCGTATGATATATGGCAGGGTTCGATCATATACGTGCAGTAGTGCACGGATCATGATCGGGCGGATCATACTAGTGGGCTTTGATTTAAGACGGATCCTAATATTAGATTTGTTGGATTACTTTAGTCTCATCGCATTCGCATTCAATCGGAATGCGGATGCAGGTATGTATATACAGGTGAGGGGTATCCTTGTGATCCGTCACGAGTTTACTTTAGATGTTGCCGTATCTTTTTGTTGTTGTAAATATTTGGGTTAATGTTTATAAATGGAAATAATGAGCTAGAAATCCTGATTAAGAGCATTAATTGTGACACATGCACAAGTGGTGACTCATGGTCTCTTTCTTTGTGCATGTGTCACGTTATGTGATTGATTTGTGAGTTGAAATGAGAGGGAGAGTGAGAAGGGCAGCCATTGTGAGGTTTGCTCTTGTATTATTTTCAATCTCTCACTCTCATTTGATCATTGCAACAAAAGAAAGAAAAGGCTCATCTTCTTCTTCTTCCTCTAGCTCACCATTTCCATTAACGGCTTCATCTTCAACCTCCATCCATACACTCTCATGCGTTGAGAATCAATGGATGCAAGAGACAAAGTGATCACACACATTCTCTATATCACCTTGGACACGTCGGCTAGCAAACTTCGTGTCCAAGTTGGTTTGGAAGAAGCGGGAGACCGTAAAAAGACTCGAAGATGTGGTTCCTTTTCCGACGAGGAGACCGGAGATCGGAGATGCCGCGAGGAGCTAGGGATGGTGGCTAAAGACCGAAGGACACGGATCGATCGGTATAGCTTTTCTAACCTTTCTCTAGTTGCTAGTTATAGGTTAATGGTTCGATCCGGGATAAAAATCTGTGATAGCGCCGGTTTCAAGTTTTGAAAAAGTTTTCGTTTCCGCATTTTGGCCTCGGACAGAAGGTCAGGGCGCTACCGTAGACTTACATGGTATCAAAGCCACGCCATTAACCTTTACTAGCTTGCTCTAACGTATTTAAAATATCGATCGAACAAAATTTCTAAAACCGCAATTTCAAAAACGAAGTTTCTGTCGAATTTTTTTTGTGGTCAAAAAATTATTTTGAGTATTGCAGAAAATCAGGCAGGCTTTTTTAAGAACACTGCAGAAATTTTGTTGAAAGATCTCACTGTAGCGCCGCGGAACCGTGGCAGTACCCACATTTTGGCCGCGGTTCCGCCTCAGTACTGTAGCAACACTGCACCAAATTTTCTGCAGTGGTCTCTGACTTGGAATTAGGGTTTCTGGTATTTTTAGTTTTGGCCCAGATTATTTTGAGTACTGGGAATTGTGCTTGGGGCCCACTTCGGGAAATTTTGTCGATCGAAAATTTTAAATACGTTAGTTTACAGTACTTACATTATATTTGTGACCGTGAATGTCATTCGAGCGGTAAATCTTGTCTAATTGCTATAGTTCTTTTAGACGGATTTGCGAACGTGACATTCACGTTGATGTTCTGTGTTGTGTTGTGAAGTTACGGATTTGTCGTGGTGGATAGCCTGGATGCAATGGTAGTACAGTTTGGTTGTATTTGTACATTTAATATTGCGGAGCGAGCGTCCGACATGTGGACTGCCGTCACTGCCTGTTTGTATATTATTCTTTTGGGGCATGACCGGGCTGAGGTCGATATACCCGTTGTATATATATATATATATATATATATTACTTTCTGTACTAGAATTACCCCGAGGTGGGGTGCACGGATAGCCGGGTTCTAGAGGGCAACGGGCCCGCATCTCATGGCTTTGAGATGGAGGGGGCTTCACTCTAGAATTGGCGGGCTATTCGCCGCACTCGTAGGGGGTACAGGTTGACCCAAGGAGGGGTGCTCAAGTTACCGGATTCCGTGAAATGCTGGGTGGTCCATTCACTTTGCTGTAGGGGGCTGCCTCGCTTCAGGTTTTGGCGGGTAACTTGCCGCACCCGTAGGGGTCTAGGATTTTATTGCACAGGCTATCCACACAACCAGGGGAACGTCGGGTTTCAGTAGTGGCTCTATGAAACCCGGGAATCCCAGATTATCTGTATTGTTCTGTGATGCTTATTACATTTCTGTGATGTTGCATTTTATCACGCTATGAGCGAATATTATATATTGATATATATACTAGTAGATGTTGTATATGTTTTACACCCGTGCTAGTCCGTCCCCGCTCTGTCGTTAGCTAAGTAACCTAACGGGTGATGACGGGACCCAGTGGCGAATGCGTATGGCATATACGTACATCATATTTTCGTTCTTTTGTGGTGTGATTAATTGATGGGACTGCATTGATTCGGATCAATGAAAGCTAAACAAACCTATTTGATGTTGTTGGAACATTTTTCATCAAAAAGCTGTTATTGCAAGGACGTTCTCTTTTGTTTTGCACAGTGGTATTCGGTTATGAATATCCAGCACCTCAGTCGACGAGGCAAGGGCCGAGATCCCTTCACTGGGAGTGACCCCTTGGACAGAAGTTTGCGTCAAGGTAATAACTTTACTATAGCCGATTACCTTTTTGCTTTGCATCGTGGTATTCAGTTGGAATATCCTGCACCTCATTCCACGGGGAAAGAGCCGAGATCCCTTCACTGGGAGTGACCTCTTTAGCAAAGGTTTTCGCCACTATATTTTTATAAAAAGCTATCCGGTTTCTTCAACGATATCAAGTTCATTACGTTAAAGGTTTTTCGCCAAAAACCATTCGTAGCCCTCCGTCATTTCAGAAAAGTAGAACTTAGTATTCATGCTATGTATGTTGGCCTTCGTCAAGGCATAGTGTATGGTAGCTATTTATTACTTTTCTGCAGCATAAATAGATGCATTGGTTTGGGACAGTCATACTACTATTTTGGCCTTCGTCAAGGGTATGTACGGGTGGGTTCAAATTAACCTGGATAGTGACGGGTAGAACTTGACATGTGACTTATGATATGTTGGCCTTCGTCAAGGTCATAAGAGCATGGGGTAAAAATCACATCGGGAGTTTCTAAAGAAACTAAAACTTGCCAGGCATGCGCATACCTTCTGGAGTGTGATAATGTGAGTGGATTCCATCACATTATCATGCGATGATAGTTAGATCCCGATTCTTACTGATGAGTTGGTTTACTCCTCGGATGATCCTGACTAATTCTTCTTTCAGGTTTGGAGGAGAATTTGACGATACAGTGGGAAGTTTCCTGATTAGATAAATTGATAACCATTCTGATCTAGGTTAGAGTGCACGCAGAGTGTTTCTTCTCTCTCTCTTTGGCAGCGACCATGACCCGACCCTAGATTATAACTCAGTGACCAAGTTAACCGAATCTTTTTAAAACACTGGCTTTTGGATTGTCTGAGTTGCATACTTCATTGCCACTCCTACTTTTACCCTTTTCTCCAGAACACCTCGTATTACTACGAACATCCACTTCCATTGGATAAAACCATCGTATGGTTATATACGAACTCGAAGGAACTTGTTCCAGATTCGAGGATAGTTTCCGGTTCTAGAGAAAATG
This sequence comes from Agapanthus africanus, assembly GCA_030015575.1. Taxonomy (NCBI): domain Eukaryota; kingdom Viridiplantae; phylum Streptophyta; class Magnoliopsida; order Asparagales; family Amaryllidaceae; genus Agapanthus; species Agapanthus africanus. The sequence continues at coordinate 79,188,923 of JASDDO010000001.1, forward strand.
AATAGGACTATTCAGTTGTCTTTTCCTTTTACCTTCTCTCAGGTTGCGAGTGCTCCTTGGATTTGGACGGTACACCTATTATGCTAATTGGATAGTCTTCTTCCAAACCATAAGCAGGTGCCGAACGGTGGGGAATGAAGAAAACCAATTAGCCTAACGAAGGTGTACAGAAGGTATTAAGTAAAGACAAATAAAGGCATTAGTAAGAGGGCAAAGTAAACTGTGGCTGCTATTCACGACCAAACCAAGTATTTTTTCGCCAATCCTATATCACCTTTGTATTTCTCCAGAACACTCTATATCACTACGAAGATCCACAGTTCATTAGATACTCCATCGTATAGTTATATACGAACTCGAAAGAACTTGTTCCAATTCGGGGATGGATTCTGGTTCAGGAGAAATAGAAATAAGGTTTTATTCAGTTGTCTTTTATCTTCACCTTCTCTCAGGTTACGAGTACTTCTAGGATTAGGGAAGTACACCCATTATGCTTATTGGATAGTCTTCTTCCAAACCATAGGCTAGTGCCGAACGGAAGAGAAGGAAGAAAACCATTTAGCCTAAAAGTGGTGTACAGAAGGTAATGACTAAAGACATATAAAGGGATTTGGAGAGATGGCAAAGAAATATACGGTTACAGTTGTGAATCTGATAATGGAAGAGGCATTACTAAGAATACCCGGATACCCCTCCGAAATATTTACATGTTTCATTTTCACTGTGTATTGTTAAAAGAAAGCTGATTTCCCAATTAGTCCTTGCTCCAGGGTATGTATTTACCAGGTTTGATTCTCACATCTGTATGGTTTTACAGATGATGAGTGGGAGTAAGTTATTGGGAATTGGGTGATCATCCTCATTATATCGGGATTCGTTGTAATTGGTGATATTTGAATAAATCGCCTGGGTTGTTTGCCGAACGGCAAATATTTGGGTTTGAATATCCGTTGTTATGCACCAATTTCAAATTGATATCTCTGTACGTTTATTTTTTATAAAGTGAGATATAACTTTTTGAAATTATATCTATGACATTTACCTATATCAGTGGATGGTTAGGTAAGGAGTATTAAACAGCGGTGTAATTCTTCTTAACCATAAGCACAATTTTCAACCTACGACACACAGGGAATGAGTTATTAGACTCAGGGGACTTATACAGAGTATTGTATGTTGTCCAGTGTCCATGAGTCCATGAGGACAGAGGGGTTGGTACTCATACTATATTCTATTTACTTGTGACTTCTCTAGTTCTTAGACATGTGTTTCGTAGAAATGCAAGGTCTAAGTTTTGAGAAGTTATAGGTATAAGAATAAGGTAGAGAATCAGGTATTGCAAGTATCAAGATTCTTCAAGGTGATCGAAGATGTAGATACTTGTGTATGGTATTCAGTTGATAGTAATGATTATGAGAACTTGCTTCTCTTTCAGGTTACTCATATCTGGATGTATTCCTAAGTTGAGTAATGTTGATCGGCCTCTCTCCATTTAGTTGGCATGCACTGGAGACAGCTGCATGATTTGAATCTGGTTCCAATTAAATCAGTGCCTCTGTTTCTATATTGGATATAGAATAGTTCATATCTTAACAATGTTAAGGTACGGGGAGTTGTCCGGCTTATGCTTAAAACCAGATTCTGGAAAACTCAAGGCACGTTTCTATAATGGCTGTTTGTGGGTTGACCCGGGCTATGACGAGGGTTGACTTTCTACCATCTGGAAGATCAATAGTGATATTGTTCTTGACTCACCACAGTTTTAATAAAAATGGATTTTTTCAGAAAACAGTAGTGGGAGTATGGTAGAACTGGAAGTGATTCCAGAACCGCAAACGATTACTGAAAATTTGATAAGAACCTAAAGATTCAATCTGGTTTGACATTCCATTGGCCACTCCGCAGATATGATGGGTAACCTCAGGCACCCGAGAGGTACTCCGGTAGCCTCAAGGACGGTGACAGGGAGGTTCTTGTTTACCCAGACTTGACACTACTGTTGTTCCAGGCTATGAGACCCGGCAGGAGGATGAGTATAGCGTCATTCTAAACTAGCTTTAGAAGTGTACGTGTATATGACTCTGCCAGAGGGTTGTCGTAGTCAGTGGGAGAAGCGGAAGTATAGTGGACAAGTAGCTTATGTCTATTTATGGACTAAAGCAGATATAGCGGAGATAGATCATCTATTTCTTATGTGACAGTCAAAGGTTTGACTTCATCAGAATATGGGATGGATCTGTTAAGAAGGTAGTAGGGTGTGATGTCCTGGTATTTGAATGACATACACAGAGTAGGAAGTGAAATTCCTATACTACGATCGGTTATACTTTGGTTGTCACACAGTGGTTTCTCCACATAGGATATAGATATAATATCATACATTCTGATTACTAGATCTATGGTTTTAGATCTAGATTTGGGTAGTTTCCCAATCTGGGTACTTAGACAGCATTCTAAAAGTATTTTAAAATGGACGACTCCTGGCATGGTAGTGTACCTACAGGTGATGGAGTCACCCTCTCTAGAGGTGTCTTACAGACTAAAGGGGAGAGGGATGCGCATGATTGGCACATCACTTGCTTAGGCAATTAAGTCAATCATGAGATGTCAAGTACCACACCAGATGTTGTTTTTGCACTGGATGCAATAAGTTGTGATATTAATCCTATCCTGGAGAAATGTTCGGAAGCGGTTTTAGAATATAAGTGGATGTTCTAGGGATATGATAACAACGGCCTCTTTTAGGAGACGGTTATCATTCCAGGCTTCCAAGGTGACATGGATGACAGAGTGACTGTCAGAGTTATAGTTTTCCCTCTGACGAGGGGCGGTATTTTGGACAGGCGGTCCAAGCGGATACTAAGGGGAGAATGGCGCAGGATACTAATTAAGTTCAGTTGACGATACAGTCTAAGAAGTTTGGATTTGGAGTTCATTTATGAACCAGGTCCCATCAGATATCCAAACATATTCTAAGACAGGTATTGCTCATTTCGGGAGATGGCTTTCTCCGCGAACTTGAGAAAAAGAAAGACATAGAAAGAAACATTAGGGCGGATCCACTCACTGAGGCTATTCCTCGAATGCAATAGTTTCGCAAACGGGCTTTGTGAAACTGATTAGTATAGGAGTTGGGTGTTCGGTATCACACGGGCTGTGAGTATGCGACATCGCAATAATTAGCCTTAAGTGCAAGTGGGAGATTGTTGGATATAGTGCCCTCAGAGTCAATTATTGGATCACAGGCACGTGATTGCAATGATTGAGGGAGGACCTATACCGGTAGGACAGTCTTACTCAAGATGATAGTATGCTATCTGGTTTATCTTTATCATCGTGTACAGCTTTAAGTGACCTTACAGGTCACTATTGCACGTTGATAAAGCCTATAGGATTCTTTCTTGACGGCCAGCAGTATGATAGCGATCATATACGTGGGAGCTGGGGTCTATAAGCACATCCTTAAAGTGGTCCCTAGTCGTGGGAGTTTCGAGACTGGGCATCGATACTCCATTGGTAGACTAGTGTATACAGTCGAGACCCCGACGAGGGGCGGTGGCCGGTCTCACAAGCCATTGGTGTCAGTTGGTTCACCTAAGATGTATACAGGTGCTCATTGGGTTATGAGTACACCTGACAGGACACGCGCGGGAACATGCTAGTTGGTATTATACCTGACGTCAGATAGCAGTTCCCTGGTGACATGTGTACAGGTTAGTTCATCGACCTGAGATCGTCATTTGTCTCGTGTGAGTTCCCACTGTGCTTTGATTACTACCCTACCACGGCTCAAAAGAGTCGTGCAAACAGGTTTTAGTTGGGTACAGTCCCGAGCCACATGGAGGTAGTGAGCGGATCGGCAGGGGTTTCGTCTCTCCCGGTATTGGGGGTGAGATCGCGCTGTGTCTAGGAGAGCCATTATACGAAGTCCTTGGCCAAAACAGGAGATTTACTAGTAGGTATTCCAGTAGTATCTCAGGGTGTTCTGGGCTACACTCCGACACGACTTGTACCGCTTTTGGGGGTCTGACTTTTACCAATCCCCTAGGCCCGACATGCGATGCTCATAGACGAACGGACCGGACTGTACGGATATTGTCACTGACAGGCTCAGTAGGGTGTCAGGATGAGTTCGCTCATCGACCTCTCTTTTGGTTAATACCTGGTAGCCCGTTACGTACAGCTAGTACCACTGACGTACTAGTGGTTAAATCCACAGCCAAAGTATTGACGAGTCTTTAGATTCCCCCACAGACAGTTTCTCAAGTTTTGGGCGAAACATTGTAGAGGCCGTATGATATATAGCAGGATTCGATCATATACGTGCAGTAGTGCACGGATCATGATCGGACGGATCATACTAGTGGGCTTTGGTTTAAGCCGGATCCTAGTATTAGATTTGTTGGATTACTTTAGTCTCATCGCATTCGCATTCAGTTAGAATGCGGATGCAGGTATGTATATATAGGTGAGGGGTATCCTTGTGATCCGTCATGAGTTTACTTTAGATGTTGCCGATCTTTTTGTTGTTGTAAACATTTGGGTTAATGTTTACAAATGGAAATAATGAGCTAGAAATCATGATTAGGAGCATTAATTGTGACGCATGCACAAGTGGTGACTCATGGTCTCTTTCTTTGTGTATGTGTCACATTATGTGATTGATTTGTGAGTTGAAATGAGAGGGAGAGAGAGAAGGGCAGCCATTGTGAGGTTTGCTCTTGTATTATTTTCAATCTCTCACTCTCATTTGATCATTGCAGCAAAAGAAAGAAAAGGCTCCTCTTCTTCTTCTTCCTCTAGCTCACCATTTCCATTAATGGCTTCATCTTCAACCTCCATCCATACACTCTCATGTGTTGAGAATCAATGGATGCAAGAGACAAAGTGATTACACACATTCTCTACATCATCTTGGACACGTCGGCTAGCAAACTTCGTGTCCGAGTTGCTTCAGACGAAGCGGTAGCCTGTAAAAAGACTCGAAGATGTGGTGCCTTTTCCGACGAGGAGACCGGAGATCGGAGATGCCGCGAGGAGCTAGGGATGGTGGCTAAAGACCGAAGGACACGGATCGATCGGTATAGCTTTTCTAACCTTTCTCTAGTTTCTAGTTATAGGTTAGTGATTCGATCCGGGATAAAAGTCTGTGATAGCGCCGGTTTCAAGTTTTGAAAAAGTTTTCGTTTTCGCATTTTGGTCTCGGACAGATGGCCGGGGCGCTACCGTAGACTTACAACGTCAACAAAGCTCCAAGGAACCAAATTAAAAAGGAGTAATGGCAAAATCCCAGCTCCAATTCGACGTTCCTTCTCGATGCAGACGCAATGTCAACGAAGACCCAAGGGTCGAACAAAGTGGAGCAATGGCATATTCCTAGCACCGGCCCAACATTCCTTCTCGATGCAGACACGACGTTAACGAAGACCTAAGGGTCAAGTCAAAAACGGAGCCATGGCAAAATCCTAGCTTCAAGTCTTGACGGTATATATACAACCTAAAGACTACTCCGGCATACCTTCTCATTCCATCAGGGTGCAAACGTGACATCAACAAAGCTCCAACAAGCCAAATCAAATTGGAGAAAAGGCATATTCCCAGCTCCGAACTTCAACTGCAATACATACAATATAAAGGTCCTACATATGTCTACCCTACTCCGGCAAAGAAACGGCATGGCATCGTAAAACAAAAATGAAGTGACGGGATATTTCTAGCTTCGGATCTTGACAGCAACTCATATAAAGCCTAAAAGACTATCGGAGATCATTTCACTCTAGCGCGGAGTGGTTATGACTCATCGGGGCTCCAAATTGAGCCTAACCTCAAGTAAAAAGCAACATGGCAAATTCCTAACGCTTGCTCTCTCGACGGTAATATAGCCTAAGGAGATTACTTGAAGACGTCTCGTCCAGCCTCCGAAGGGATCAGAGATACGACATTCATGGAGCTACTCAAACAACGGCTTAAAGACCGCATATCGAGGAATATATCAGCCAACGCGACGGTACCACGGACCAAAACCCTAGTACCACAAAAGCTAACGGATCTCTGTCATAAAGAATAGAGGTTATCCATATATAACGTTAGGAAAAGTTTTCCTGTAAACATAAGGGAGGTAAACTAAATAAACTCCGAAACGGGTACATAAACTAGAAACTCCGAAACGAGTGAATAAACTACAAACTTCGAAATGAGTACATAAACTAGAAACTCCGAAACGAGTGAATAAACTACAAACTCCAAAATGAGTACATAAAATAAAAACTCCGAAACGAGTGAATAAACTACGGACTCCGAAACGAGTGAATAAACTACGGACTCCGAAACGAGTAAGTAAACTAATTAGCGCCACATTAAGACATCAAAACACTGATGAGCGCATGCAAAAAGTGTATATTCTTTATTCACGAATCAAAGTGTTTAAGAGATACAATTAATACAAAAAAGGGGAATATAATTGCAATTGTCAAGAAGGCGGGGCTTTCAACAAATTGGCAACCCGCTCGCGCGCTCCCTGCAGCTCCTCCCCGCATGCTACTACTGCGGCCAGCCCCACTTCAATTTGAGCCCGCTGATGCAAGCATGATGAAAGTCTCTCAGCGATTTCCTGCTTGACAACCTCGCAGTCTTGCATGCCCCGCTCGGTAAAATCGAGATTCCGCCTCAGCAACAGCCCATTAGAAATACATTGTTGGAGGTTTTCAAAAATAAATTGCAGCTGCACGGCATTTGCTTCTATTTAGGCGCGCAATTGGATGGATTCGCCGGAAGCTGTCTCATGCTCCTTTCTCTTCAGGGCCAACTTTTGTTCGAAATATTGAATGGAATCGGCACTTTGCTCGATCCACGCGACCCACTGAGCCTTCAAGGTCAATACTTCAGGATTGAGATGCTTGAGCTCGATCTCATGCACACAAGCCTCGATCCGCTTACAATAATAAACCCAAAGGCCGACGAAATCTTCGTTGTGGAAATTCACAAGTATCGCCAGCATAGGGTTGACTTCGTCAGTGAAATCCGCGGCAGAAGTGAGAGCCTCGACATCAAGATCTTCGATAAAATCATTTAACATTGGCCTGCCAGTCACTGCGCCCCTGGAAGATTGACGCTTAGTAAAAGTCCCCGTAGGCATGGGAATGCGGGACTCAAAAGGAACCGAAGCCGTTGTAGCTGCTGCAAAATAAATCACGCACGAATAAGGGTCAGATTTCAACTTGAAAAATAAAGAAGAAAGTCGATGGACGAGATGTACCGTACCAGCTGTTGAAAGTGGCAAGACAGGGAGCACAGGAGGCTCGGCTATTCCTTTGCTCCCTCCCTCGAGCCGTGATACTGTGGTCAATATGAGGAAAGCTTAGCAGCAGAAAGCTTACTCATGAAAAGAAGAAACACCAAGCGAAGAATATACTGACCAATGCCAGAAGGGGAAACGAATTCCGATTGGAAGGCAAAATGCGGGCTTAACACCTGGTGTAAGTGATCAAAGAGCACTCCTGCAGGATTGCGACAATATATGGTTAATACAAGAAAATGGTATCTACACTGAAGCAAAGAAATAATAAATCTTCACCTTCCAGAATTCGGGGAGACGCAGAAGAGAGGGGTGGAACCGTGACAGTCAGGGCAATGACCGGCGTTATTTCTTCAGTCAATACAGCATCAGGGTTTACCACGCCTATACTTAGAATAAAGGAGATATCATTAGAGATACCTAGCAGGATTAAAAACTCAAAGATAATAACTCAAGGAGTACCTGACAGGGCAGAAACCGAGACAGTGCCCGAAGCGTCACCAGTTGTGACAGCTTCCTCGGTTTCCATTGGGAAAGTGGATTCAGCATCCACACCTTCATCCCCTGACTCGATAAGGGCCATCGTAATGCTTGCATCACCCGCCGATACCAAGGATCCATAGGGAGAAGAAGCGACAGTCGAAACAATCCCAGATTCAAGAGGAAGGTTTGCCACTTCAAGCTCTTTAATCATCGGCACTTCACCTGCCAAGACATCACCTAAATTTGGCCCTGTTAAAAAAATGCGTGTTATAATTCAAGAAAATGTTGTTACTAAGGACCGTGCGTTGTTCTACCTTAAAGTAGCCGTTCACCCTCTTCTCAAGCCACACGTGCAACCTGTCTATGAGCGGTGGACAGGGCAGAAGAAGCGTCCTCCATAGGAACGCTAGAAGGTCGAGCATCACTCGAACCCATGCTCACGGCCAAGACAGCCTGACGCTCCTTTGTTGCGTGCTTTTTACGCTTCCTCTCAGTCTGGGCTGTATGAACCAATCTCCTTAAAACCTCCGACAGGGGGACATCATCGTCCAAATCAGGCTCGGCCTCTGGATCCGCTGCAACATCCATCATCGGCTTCTTTAGAGATGCCTCTCGTGAAACCCCTGGCTATAGCCGGTGGCTTTGAAGGCTCTTCCGCACGACCGCCTAAGGACGGTATGGTGATTAGAATAGTGGGAGTAGTGGTGGTTCCTATAATAAAAGAAGAAAAAAAATCAGGGTATAGATGAAATGAATTATATATGTAAATGTATCGCGAATCATACCAAGGCTCATGGAAGCGCAAAGCCTTTCCTCCTCCTTAAATGTCTTGAGGGACGCCAAGAGAGCCTCTTCAGTAGAGATTCTTATTAAAAGAAGAGCGTCAATAAAGCATAATAAAAAAATGTGTATACAAAAAAATTGAACTGAAATATACCGGACTCCGCGAGAGAAGCTAATGCTGCTTGCTCACAAGCCAGTCTTTTAGAAGCTTCGATGGCAGCTTGAAGATCAGTAGCAGCGGGAACTTCGAACAAACCCTCGTTGGTGCCATACTCAGACAAACCTTCGCTATAAGGAACATGAGGTTCCTAACCAAATACGACATCAGCTGAGAATAAGGATTTCTTCTTCTTCTACGAACTGGCACCAACAGCTGATGATAAGAGTTTTCACTTAACGGGCTTCTTCAGACGGCGTGTCTCGATCTCCGAACCAATGCCCGATTCCAGAGACATCACTGTTACCGCGGTCACGGGAACATCTGGTCGAAGCTTATCTGGAAAAGCTCGCGGTATTATAGCCGTGGCGATCTCTCTCAAAGAAGGGAGCACAGCCGCCCGTCACTTCAGTGGGACCGCTGGATTACTGGCTGGGACAGCATCCTTGTGATCAAGTAGCAGTCATCCCTCCTCCTTGATGACAGCACCCGTTGCATGCTGGTACTAAGCAACATAAGCATTTGAAGCCTTGGGAATATAACTCGGCTCACTGATGAGGAAATGGGACCTCGTATTTAACTGCATGAAATGATGCGCCGAACTGCGAACGCCCTCTTTCGTAGCAACCGGATCAATCAGGAACGCCTCGAGAGGAACACCTTGGTTGTAACTCGATTTCTGGGCAAAGTGATGCGGGTTATACCTCATAAACAGCACCGATGCGTTCTGTCTAAATACCAGAAAACCTGGCCTGATAGAATACAAGTGCACAACCTCTCGAGCCCTCAACACAGAATCCCCATCCTTGAAAACATCATGCAACGGTTGGATCACTTTGGAAGATTCTTTGCCGATGGTCAGGACTTTATCGACAAAGGTCATACTGTCTCTAACTATGCGTGAGCGAAGGATCGATCACCGAGCCTCCCGCTGTGTTGGGTCTGGAGCAGAAGCATCGACTAGGTGCATGACCCGGAGAAAATTGTAGCCTTCATAAAATCAGGGTTGTTTATGATCACCAAAAGCACCCAGCACGTATATCTCGATCCATTAGGTGAAGTAGTGCAATGGGAGATTTACGGGCTTTACCCCCGGCTGAGTAGTGTCGGCTGCTAAACTCAGGCCAAGATATAAATAAGTCAGTCTCGCAACCCAAATGGCTATGTGCGTCCCCGCGACGATGCGATGAGCTGGATAAAAGACAGATGGTCTCATATAGCAGGGGTGCATCAGAAGCACAAACCAACTCAGCCATAAGCCGATAAACCCTATGAAGAACGTCTCCTCGTCAATGTCCGGAGTGGCAATCTCTGTGATAGGGACAACTGGAGTATCCGGAATAAAGAAGTTCTTTAGATCTGCCTTCGTGGTCGGTAAGTTGTCCGAACCAAATCCGAATGGGTCGTCGAGTTTGGCGAACTTCGCAGCTTGTTTAGACAGAGCCTCTGGACGAAGAAAGCGGGCAATAAAATCTGTGAAGCTAACTCCATGTCCACCAGACCAGGAATAAGCTCCCGTACATGTTCAACACCTTGACCAAGCTTGGAAACTGGTGTTGAACGGCATTCTCCGGGGTAAGACCCATTACCACTGATTTCGTAGCAAAGATGTCTCGTCAGGAAGAAGTATCTCCTTGTAATGTTCCCCTCTGACGGGTAATCCAGAGATCTCCGCGAATTCCTCCAACGAGATTAAGACTTCTCGATCCGATAAGAGAAATGTGTGGGTCGGGATATTCCATTGCTCCGGAAAAGATTTGACCCACCACACATGGAGAGTATGATAGTGAAAAGGGGACGCATAAATCGCTGGATTTAGCCCGGTCTTCAGTAGCAACGACTTCTTGGCCGACAGAATGTATCAGGCCCATTGTAGATAGCCAGCCGGATGGTGGGGAGTCATTCCTATCTTGTAAACCTGCCTTTAAGGATGCGACTCTCCTTACCATATGCGTCGCCCTAAAATGTCCAGGACCATCGGCGGCTGCACTGGTATTGATGCCATGGAAGGCTGAAGACGACCTTCCGAAGTCAATTTGACGTCTTCTACTGCGTAAGTTACCAGCGGTGGGTCAGCATAATGGACCGCAGGAATCGGTTCCGAAGGCGCTGCGCAAGTAAAACTGCCTCGACCCTGGATGATCTGACTATACCAGGACCCCCATAAATGAAGAAGCTTTTGCTCTGGGTCATGGTCCCGACTAAGCGCAAAGACTTCCCGATCTGTAGACGCATCGGCAAAGGCACTCTCCGAGCGAACATAGGGGAAGGAAGAATCGGAAGACATAGCACCTGAAAAGTAAAACCTGTAGAGGGTTAGTTATCAACGCAATGAAATCAACTACAATTAGAGGCCTTAGTGTTTTCAGCACGTCCAAATTTGTACTACATTAAAGTCACCACAGTCCAAGGAAAAAGGGACAATGGGCCCCACAAAATCAAGGTAATACCCCCACCAATGATGAGGCAGGCACTCATTGTAAGAATCCATAAGGATTCTCATTTAATGAGAAAATCTCATTGAACTATGGAGTTAAAATCTCTCGAGAAATGTGTTCTACAAACAGATTTCAAATCTGCCAAAAAATGATCCTAAAAGGAAAATAAGAAAAGGAATAAAATTCCCAAAATAATTTCTTTAAAAGAAATTTTTCTCAGAGCCAAGCTCTGTAGAACAATGGGATAAAATCCCAGAAATCCGCTCGGGAAATGGAATTAAATTCCAAATAACTCTCAAAAAATCAAAGTTAGTAATAGGGTAAAACCCTAAAGATCTTTAAGACCTATGGTCTACTCAAATAAAAGTTTTAGATCTCTAAGAGATCATTACAAGAGAAAAGAAAAGCTTTGTTAATGGGTTAAAACCCTAGAACATGAATAGATTCTTTTAAGAGTTTCTTCAGGAGTTAAATCATGGTCATGATTCTTGATCAATTTTGACAGAGTTTTAACTCTAAGAGGGGTTTCTTTTGACAGAGATCTGAGCACTGAAAAGAGAATTAAATTCTTAAAGAAGGAAGAAGACTCAAGAGGATGAGGGAAACAACAATCATCTCAAGGGCCAAAGGCCCTATTTATAAAACATAAGAAGACGGTTCAACTCTCCAAAAGATCAAATGGTAGAAAAGGTGCCACCGCTGTACTCACGTGTGAGCCGTGTGAGCGCAATGGTGGGGGGCATTTGTTTCCCCCAATAAAAGAGTAAAGCTCTGTTCAAAATTAATGAGGCGGCGCCTCACGTGTCCCCCACAAGGGCGCCAGCATCAGAGCCAATCTTATAGGATTAAATCCTGTGGTGGCGCCTCACGTGCTCCTCACGCGGGCGCCAGTGTGTAAAGCACAAAAGAATCTACTAAATAAGAGTTAAAACTCTCAGGTGGCGCCTTACGTGCACATCACGTGAGCGCCGGCGCCCAGGTAGAATTAAATTCTACTCTCTATTAAACAGAGTCGTTGGATCAAAAATCCAACGGAGATGATAAATCATCAAAAATACAGAATTAAATTCTGTCGGGAGAAAATATTCCCCAAATCTTTCTAAAAAAATAAGAAAGATACTTACGGTTGGATCATAGAATAAAATTCTATGTTGGGATATATTCTCTCAATCTTTCTAAACAAAAAAGATTGCCCTCGGTAAAACAGAGAATCCTTGGATTAAAAATAAAATGGTGATTAAAAATCACCATTTCACAGAATAAAACTCTGCATATTGGAAAATATTTCCCCAATCTTGTTAAAAAACAAGAAAATATGATCCGTAAAACAGAAACCCTTGGATCAAAAATCCAATGGTGGGTAAAATTTACCAAATCAATTGGAATCTCTCAATGAGAGATTTTCTCAAAGCTAATTAACAAATTGTAAGTCGATGTATAACACCCCACGAGTTGCGGGGAGGCGGAAATATGAAAAACGATCTTGTTTTGTATGTAAACATCGACTAACCGAAGATCTTTACTAAACGATAATTAACAATAAGCATAGAGTTCTAAGCTACTATGTAAAAAGAGATTATACCAAATGATTCTAGTCCTTCGTCTTTATAATCTCTAAGTCCTCCTCGGCCTCCTATCCGTGATAGATGATCCACCCGAGAACCCTAATCCAAGCTATAACCTCTAAACTTGAGGTTACTTAGTTTCTCTAGTTGCTAATCAAAGTAACTAAGATGATATAGAGTTAGGTTATGAAGTGTTTAGTCTATACTAATCCTTGGTCTCAACTCATGAGTGGTAAGATTAGGGTTTGATGAAGGAGAGAGCTTGAGGAGAGAGAAGGTGGAGATGATAATGATTTGAGAAAAGCTTCTCACTTGAATATATAAAGCAAAAATGAATTATCAAATAAAATTAATTAAATGATTATTCACCGTGCTTCATTTATTCAACAAGAGTGATTCATCATGTGAGTCATTAGATCATTAATGATGCATTAATAATGCATTTAATGATATGATGAATCATACAAATGAGTCACTAAAGCAATTAATGAAAATGCCACCTTAACCCCTCATGTCACCATCCTTCTAGAAGCTTCTCGGAAAATTACGAGAACGCCCCTCGCATCCGTGAAAACACGGAAAAACTTTAGACTGTATTAATCCAATAACCTGATACTAGAATCTGGCTTAAACCAAAGCCGGCTAGTAAAAACTGTCCGAATGTCGTACATGCGTTTAAACACGTATGCGTCCGAACCTTTGTCATAAAACCATACGACCTCTATATCTTTTCGCCTGGGTTTGGGAAATCTCTGTGTGGGACTCTAAAGACTCGACTACTACGCTGGCAGTGGGTTTAACCACAGACCGCAAGCGGCACTAGCTGTACGTAACGGTCCCCAGGTAGTTGTCGATAAGAAAGCCGATGAGGTAACCCATCCGAAATCCTACTGAGCCTGACGGTGACAATATCCGTGCAGTCCGGTCTGTTCGTCTAAGAGTATCGCATGTATGGTCTAGGGAGGTGGTGGACATCAGACCCCTAATAACCGTACAAGTCGTGTCGGTATGGCTCAAGACCATCCGAGAATCTACTGATCAGTCCATCAGTAATTCTCAATCAGCCCTGGCCAGGGACTTAAGGTAATGACCAACCGATCACTATGCGATATCAACTCCCTATACCGAGAGAGACGAATCCCTAACAGTTGCTCACTGCCTCCACGTGGCTCAGGACTGTGCCCAACTAAAACCTGTTTGCACGACTCTTTTGAATCGTGGTAGGGTAGTAATCAAAGCACAGTGGGAACTCACACGAGACAAATGATGACCTTAAGTCAACGGACTATCTGCACACATGTCACCTGAGAACTACTATCTGACGTTAGGTATAATACCATCCAGTCAGTTCTCGGCGAGTCCTGTCCGGTGTACTCACACCCAGTGAGCATCTGTATACAATCTTAGGTGCACTCCACCAATGGCTGCGGGACCAGTCCATCGCCCCTCCTCAGGGTCTAGATATGTATACACTAGTCTACTCCGGAGTATAGATGCCCAATCTCGATACTCCTGCGACCAGGGACATCTAAGGATGTGCCTATTGACTATCCAGCTCCCACAAGTATGACTGTCATCACAACGCCGGTAGTCAGGCAAACACCCTATGGGCTTTATCAACATATATATATAAATACCAAGTAAAATATATCATACGTTAAGACAAAGACAAACCAAATAGCGTACTATCATATCAAGCAAGACTGTCATGTACATACATATCCCTGGCATCCTATACAATGAAGGCCTCTAGGGCATATATATCCAACAATCTCTCATTTGCACTAAGGCCTATAATTGGCGCACTAAGTACCCATTGTCTCTACCAGATCCAGTTGCTGGCGTACCGCATGCCCAACATCTCAAACAGCCTTTCGAACTGCACTTGAGGGATAGCCTTGGTGAATGGATCTGTCGTGTTGTCTTTTGTGTCCACACTCCGTATCTCGATCTCCCGACGATCCACGATCTCCCTGATCAGGTGAAACCGCCTTAAGATATGCATGGATTTCTGATGGGACCTTGGTTCCTTCGCTAAAGCGACAGCGCTATTATTATCGCAATACAAAGGTATTGGATTGGCAATGGACGGAACCACCTGAAGTTCAGAAATGAACTTCCTCATCCAGACAGCCTCTTTTGCGGCTTCACTAGCAGCTATATACTCAGCCTCCATAGTTGAGTCTGCGACGGTATCCTGTTTGGAACTCCTCCAACATACCGCCCCTCCATTGAGGGTAACCACAAAACCCGAAATGGATTTAGAATCATCCTTGTCACTTTGGAAGCCGGAGTCGGTAAAAGCCTCTACCTGGAGGTCCTTATTACCGTAAACGAAGAACATCTCCTTAGTCCTTCTCAGGTACTTAAGAATGTTCTTCACCGCTATCCAATGTTTCTCACCTGGGTCAGACTGATACCTGCTTACCACACTAAGTGCGTAAGCTACATCCGGTCTTGTACATAACATCGCATACATTATAGATCATACCGCCAAAGCATAGGGTATAATGCCCATGCGAGCCCTCTCTTTATCAGTCTTTGGAGACATCTCTTTGGAGAGGGTGATTCTGTGACAAGCGGGCATATTACCACGCTTGGAATCTTCCATACTAAATCTCTTTAGTATAGTGTCAATATACCTGGACTGTGAAATTCCCAACATTCTATTAGATCTATCACGATGGATCTTAATGCCCAGAATGTATGATACATCTCCCAAGTCTTTCATAGAGAATTTCTGTGACAAGAAGAGCTTTACTGATTGTAGCATAGGGATATCATTCCCTATCAGTAGTATGTCGTCGACGTACAAAACGAGGAAGACTACTGCTCTTTTCACAACCTTCCTATAAATACATGGTTCATCTACATTTTTTATAAAGTCAAATTCTTTGACTGTCTCATCAAAACAGATGTTCCAACTCCGCGATACTTGCTTTAATCCATAAATGGATTTAAGCAACTTGCAGACTCTTCCGCTGCTCCCACTGTCTAAGAAACCTTCTGGTTGATCCATGTAAACACTTTCTTCTAAATGTCCATTTAGAAAAGCTGTTTTTACGTCCATCTGCCAGATTTCATAGTCATGGAAGGCAGCAATCGCAAGCAGGATCCGAATGGATTTAAGCATAGCTACAGGTGAAAAGGTTTCATCATAGTCCAATCCTGGTCTTTGACGAAAACCTTTTATTACGAGTCTAGCTTTTTTGGTTTCCACTTGTCCAAATGCACCAATCTTCTTTTTGAAGATCCATTTGCATCCAACTGGTTTTACTCCAGGAGGAGCAACTTCTAAAGTCCATACTTTATTGGTGTACATGGATTCCATTTTGGATCTCATAGCATCCAGCCATTTCATCAAGTCACTACTCGTAATAGCCTGCTGAAAACTAGTAGGCTCATCATCATCGATGATGCAATCCTCTCGATCCCCATCTAGAAGAAAACCATAGTATCTTTTAGGAGGATGAGAAAGCCTGCTAAATCTGCGGAGTGGCGTTGGTTCGTCATGTTCTATTGAAATCTGAGGTTCTACTAAGTCCTTGGTAGCAGTTTGAGGTTCTGGAATTTCTTCCAGCTCTACCGCGCTCCCACTAATTTCTTTTGCAAGAAATTCGCTTTCTAAGAAGACAATGTGACGAGCGACAAACACCTTTTGTTCTTCAGTGTGGTAGACCATATACTCCCTTGAATGCTTGGGGTATCCTACAAACTTGCATAAAACCGATCGTGCCTCGAGCTTGTCCGGATTATGCTTTTTAACATATGCCGGACACCCCCATATCTTGATATACTTGAGATATGGTCTCTTCCCGCTCCACATTTCATATGGAATGGTAGATACAGACTTAGTTGGAACTCTATTCAATAGGTATGCGGCTGATTCTAGAGCAAACCCCCATAAGGAAAGTGGCAACTCGGCACTACTCATCATTGAACGCACCATATCTAATAGCGTGTGATTCCTCCTTTCTGATACACCATTATGCTGAGGTGTATAAGGCGGAGTAGGCTGAGATAGAATTCCATTCTCTTTTAAGCATTCAAGGAAACTGGTACTTAAGTATTCTCCACCTCGATCAGATCGAAGTGTCTTGATGCTTTTACCAGTTTGTTTCTCTGCTTCATTTTTATACTCCTTAAACTTCTCAAAAGCCTCGGATTTATGCTTCATTAAGAACACATGTCCATACCTAGAGAAGTCATCAGTAAAAGTGATGAAGTAGGAGTGACCACTTCGTGCATGCGTAGATATCGGACCACATACATCACTGTGTACAAGTCCCAAGAGTTCAGTGGCTCTTTCTCCGTGTCCGGTGAACGGAGATTTGGTCATTTTTCCTTTGATACATGATTGACAAGTTGCATATGATGAATATTCAAACGGATCTAAATATCCATCTTTATGTAACTTAGTCAACCTTGTTTCATTTATATGACCAAGTCTACAATGCCATAGGAAGGCTTGATTCGAATCTGGAGCCTTTCTTTTACGCGTGTTTTGAATATTGAAAATTTGAGGTTGATTAAGTATGTATATGTCGTTTTCCGGTGTGCCAAACCCAATCAGTTCTTGATTTAGGTGAATGTTCATAACATTTCTTTCAAGCGCAAAACTATATCCTTCATTCAATAACAAAGATACTGATATAATATTACACAATATACTGGGAATACAAAAACAGCTGTACAACACCAAAATGTGCCCACTAGTCAACCCTATATGATATTCCCCTATTGCAATTGCATCTACATGCATTCCATTGCCCATCCGGAGAGTCATATCACCTGTCCCCAGCACTCTACTATTTCTCAGATCCTGCAATGAATTACAGATATGAGAACCAGAACTGGTATCAAGTACCCATGATGTAGAGTTAACTGAAAAACAATTTTCGATTACAAACACACCTGAAGTAGAAGCAACTGCTTGCTTCATGTCCTTGGCTTTGAAGGCCTGACAATCCTTCTTCCAGTGCCCTTGCTTGTGATAATAGAAGCACTCGTTCTTTTCTGTCTTCACCCTTCTTGCCTTGTTCGTTCCCTGCACCTTCTTGACCCCACCTTTCGGTTTGGTAGCTTTCATCTTCTTCTTCCCTTTAGCTTTCGCTTTAGATTTAGAAGAAGATGATTGGACAATATACAGAACGGGGGTCTTCTCCTTTTTCAAGGAGGTCTCTGCTACCCTCAACATATTGAGGAGCTTTGGAAGATCCGCTTCCATTTCGTGCATGTTGAAGTTCAGCACGAACTGAGAGAAGGTGTGGGGAAGGGACTGCAAAATCAAGTCGATATACAAATCGTTCTCTAGCACGCATCCCAGGTTTGCGAGTTCCTCAATGAGGATGATCATTTTGAGGACGTGCTCTCCTACAGGCGATCCTGGAGCTAACCTCATCTGGAAGAGTTTCCTTGAGGTTTCGTACCTCGCGATACTGGAGTGCTCCCCATACAATTCTTTGACATGGAGAAAGATGGATACAATATCCATACTCTCGTGCTGTTTCTGGAGTTCATTGTTCATAGACGCCAGCACGATACACGTAGCTCGCTCACAATCTAGATCCCAGGTTTTGCGGACTTCCCTGTCCACAACTGAGGAATCTGGTCCTGGGATAAGGGGAGGAACAGCGGTGGTAACATATGCTGCTTTGTCATAAGTCAGTGCAATATTGACGTTCCTTAGCCAATCTTTATAGTTCTGCCCGGTCAGTATATTTTTTTCAAGTAATAGTTTTAGTCCAGTCATGGTATCTGCCAGAGAGAGAGAAAAGAAAACACTCAGCATATGCTCTTGCAAGTTTAGATTGGTTTATTAATTTATCTAAATAGGATGGCTCCCACTGTTTCCTCAAATCCTTCTTAAAAACCTAAAAGAAGAACTAGTCAGGATTTAATCACACGTCACAATACTTGCTTAACCTTTCAGCCAGGCCAGTGTTGGTACTTCGAGGGAGGTTTTCCAACGCTTTCGCGAAGTTCCTTAATTAAATAACCACTTTTCCCTGGAGGCGTAGCCCCTCTAACACCTTTCTAGTCACCTACTTGGTTTATAGTTTTGATTGTTAAGTGAGAAAAATTCCCGAGAGTAATCCTACTCATCAGTGGGATCGGGATCCAACTATCATTGCATGATGCCCTAGATGGAAGCCACTCTAGTCACCACACTCCAGAAGGTATGCTAAATCTACAAGTTTCCTTTATGTTTGAAACTCCCGATGTGATTTTTACCCCAAACTCTTATGACCTTGACGTAGGCCAACAAATCATAAGACGCAAGTCAAGTTCTACCCGTCGTTGTCCTGATCAATTTAAGTACATCGTTCATGCCCTTGACGTAGGCCAACAAGGTGTACGTCTGTCTTAAACTAATGCATCTATCTATGCAACAAATAGGCACACACACTGCTACCATACACTATGCCTTGACGTAGGCCAACAAGCATAGCATGAATACGATGTGCTGTCTATCTGAAACGATGGAGGGTTACGGCTGGTTTTTGGCAAAAAACCGTTAACGTAATGAACTTGATATGATCGAAGGAACAAAGATAGCTTTTATTTAAAAGGAGTGGTTTAAGCTCCGCATTTAAAATTTGCTTTTTCAAGAAAACCGAGTGGTTTTTAGAAATTGTTCCAACGATTCAGTTTAGGTTTTATTTTCTTTGCATTAATAATAATGCATCCCATCATTAACCTATCATTACAGATAACAACGAAAATACAACGTCCTCTTATGCCATCCGCATTCGCCATTGGGACCCGTCATCACCCGTTAGGTTACTTAACTAACAGCAGAGTGGGGGCTGGGCTAGCACGGGTGTAAAACATAAGTGACGTCTAAATAGCTATCATATATAGATATTGTACATTCGTCAGACGCAATAATAGGCATTCCAGATCACAGATAAACAATATTGGATTTGCAAGCAATCCGCGTTTCAATTGAGCCTGCAATGAAAGAAGGATTACACAGTTATGATGAATAGCCATTACCCCACCCCAGACCCCTACGGGTACGGCAAACTACCCGCCAAGTACTAGAAGTGAAGCGGTCTACCTCAACACTTCAAAATACCCGGTAGTTTGTGCACCCCACCTTGGGTCTATCCTAGGAGCAAAAACAGTAAAAAGAAATAATACATCGGAGGCTACAACCACAACCTGGATGTTTCCCGCAAAATAATATTACAACTTATTACAATTACATCGAATGAATTAATACAATAACCCATCACAAAACCCGGCTAATCATCACAACAGTCCAATACAGTTCATATCCACAAACAGTTAAAAAACATTACAGATATGTGCAACCCCCTGCCAACCGACATACTAGCAGTTAGGGGAGGTTTACGAACACATAATACAGTTCACAGATATAATCAAACAAGCAAACATCGTATAATTTCGATCGATTAAACACATTAAATTTTGCTCCAATACTTCTCTGCAAATCTGAAACCTGAGCAAAAATTAAATCATACCAGAAAATACAAAATATCACAAAAGATGCACAGGGAAAAACTGGGCTGAATCGGCCCCAACTCGGCCGCGGATCCGCTGCGGATCGGTGGGATCTGCCGCAGTTCCGCGGTTCAGTTGCCGATTCAGGAGCCCATTTTTTCTCTGTGTTCTTATATTTTCATGTAGGTTATTCTGCAGTCACCTGAAAAAATTTTGGACCTCATTTTAAAATCGACAGAAACTATGTGATATCGGGGTTTTTTCCGGTTTGTTTTCCGTTCGAAATTCATACGACTTTGCAAGTGTGTTAATTATTATTTAGTGAGGCTCTGATACCACTGTAAGTCGATGTACAATACCCCACGAGTTGCGGGGAGGCGGAAATATGAAAAACGATCTTGTTTTGTATGTAAGTATCGACTAACCGAAGATCATTACTAAACGATAATTAACAATAAGCATAGAGTTCTAAGCTACTATGTAAAAAGAGATTATACCAAATGATTCTAGTCCTTCGTCTTTTTGATCTCTAAGTCCTTCTCGGCCTCCTATCCGTGATAGATGATACACCCGAGAACCCTAATCCAAGCTATAACCTCTAAACTTGAGGTTACTTAGTTTCTCTAGTTGCTAATCAAAATAACTAAGATGATATAGAGTTAGGTTATGAAGTGTTTAGTCTATACTAATCCTTGGTCTCAACTCATGAGTGGTAGGATTAGGGTTTGATGAAGGAGAGAGCTTGAGGAGAGAGAAGGTGGAGATGATAATGATTTGAGAAAAGCTTCTCACTTGAATATATAAAGCGAAAATGAATTATCAAATAAAATCAATTAAATGATTATTCACCATGCTTCATTTATTCAACAAGAGTGATTCATCATGTGAGTCATTAGATCATTAATGATGCATTAATGATGCATTTAATGATATGATGAATCATACGAATGAGTCACTAAAGCAATTAATGAAAATGCCACATTAACCCCTCATGTCACCATCCTTCTAGAAGCTTCTCGGAAAATTATGAGAACGCCCCTCGCATCCGTGAAAACACGGAAAAACTTTAGACTGTATTAATCCAATAACCTGATACTAGAATCTGGCTTAAACCAAAGCCGGCTAGTAAAAATTGTTCGAATGTCGTACGTGCGTTTAAACACGTATGCGTCCGAACCTTTGTCGTAAAACCATACGACCTCTATATCTTTTCGCCTGGGTTTGGGAAATCTCTGTGTGGGACTCTAAAGACTCGACTACTACGCTGGCAGTGGGTTTAACCACAGACCGCAAGCGGCACTAGCTGTACGTAATGGTCCCCAAGTAGTTGTCGATAAGAAAGCCGATGAGGTAACCCATCCGAAATCCTACTGAGCCTGTCCGTGACAATATCCGTGCAGTCCGGTCTGTTCGTCTAAGAGTATCGCATGTATGGTCTAGGGAGGTGGTGGACGTCAGACCCCTAATAACCATACAAGTCATGTCGGTATGGCTCAAGACCATCCGAGAATCTACTGATCAGTCCATCAGTAATTCTCATTCAGCCCTGGCCAGAGACTTATGGTAATGACCAACCGATCACCGTGCGATATCAACTCCCTATACCGGGAGAGACGAATCCCTAACAGTCGCTCACTGCCTCCACGTGGCTCAGGACTGTGCCCAACTAAAACCTGTTTGCACGACTCCTTTGAATCATGGTAGGGTAGTAATCAAAGAACAGTGGGAACTCACACGAGACAAATGACGATATTAAGTCAACGGACTATCTGCACACATGTCACCTGAGAACTGCTATCTGACGTTAGGTATAATACCATCCAGTCAGTTCTCGGCGAGTCCTGTCCGGTGTACTCACACCCAGTGAGCATCTGTATACAATCTTAGGTGCACTCCGCCAATGGTTGCGGGACCAGTCCATCGCCCCTCCTCAGGGTCTAGATATGTATACACTAGTCTACTCCGGAGTATAGATGCCCAATCTCGATACTCCTGTGACCAGGGACATGTAAGGATGTGCCTATTGACTATCCAGCTCCCACAAGTATGACTGCCATCACAACGCCGGTAGTCAGGCAAACTCCCTATGGGCTTTATCAACATATATATATAAATACCAAGTAAAATATATCATACGTTAAGACAAAGACAAACCAAATAGCGTACTATCATATCAAGCAAGACTGTCATGTACATACATATCCCTAGCATCATATACAATGAAAGCCTCTAAGGCATATATATCCAACACCAATTACCTCTACTATATAAAGAACCCGAGACTTCAAGTCTCATATAGAGAAAAAAAACCCATAAGCTTTAGAGAAAGCTTCCAAAACAAAAAAGAACTCATTTCTCAAGAAAAGAAAAAGAGCTTCATTCTCGAAACTCGAGGTAAAGAAAAGATATCAAAATATCTCTACAATACCACATCTAAGGGTTTAACCCTTTTAAAAGAACTTAGTTCTTTCTCTGGATTTGAGATCTACAAGACAAGTCTCTCACAAGTTGAGAATTTAATTCTTATCGGGAATGTTCCCGCCAAATTTTTTGGCTAAAAGCTATTTGTTCCCTTATAAAAAAAAGGGGGGGAGTCCTCAAAATTTGGCCTCACGTGTTAAACACGTAGGCGCTCATATGCAAAGCATAAGAACGCTGAAAACAAACAACTAAGGGCCAAATATGCATCACGTGTTAAACACGTGAGTGCTCATATGCAAAGCATATGAGAGCTGAACATAAATAACTAATGGCCGAACAGGCCTCACGTGCTAAACACGTGAACGCTCATATGTAAAGCATATGAGCGCTGAAAATAAGCTAAATAAAATAACTAATGGCCAAACAGGCCTCACATGCTAAACACGTGAGCGCTCATATGTAAAGCATATGAGCGCTGAAAATAAACAGGCTAAAACCCATATTAGGGGGCACATGTTAAACACGTGAGTTCTCTTACTATTCACATGCAAAGCATATGAGCGCCCCGATTTAAAATGCTCCAATTAAAATTAAATTCTATTTAGGAAATATTTTCCCTGATCTTTCTAATATGGAAAGATTTTTTTCTAACATAGAATCTTGGATTTAAAATCCAATAGTGATGAAATATCACTAATTAAACCATTTGATAGAATTAAATTCTATATGGAAAATATTTTCCTGATCTTCCTCAAACTAGAAAGATCTTCTGTGATCATCTGATAGAGTAAAATTCTATCGTAGGAAAATATTTTCCTAATCTTGTTAAACTAACAAGATATTCATATGATAGAATAAAATTCTATCTTAGAAAAATATTTTCTGATCTGGTTAAAAACAAATAAGAAATCTTCTCTGTTAAAATAGAGAGCCTTTGGATTAAAAATCCAACGGTGAATAAAATTCACCAGATCAATTGGGTTGATTATGAAATCAATCATGGTCTCTCAATGAGGGATTTTCTTAACAAATTGAGTCTTTTTCTTCTCATATAAATAGGAGAAAGGAAAGGAGGAAGGAGACGCACAGGGAGAGAGGGGAAGAAAACTACAGAGAGAATTTAATTCTCTCAAAGAAGAAGAACCCCCTCCTAAAAAACCCTAGGTAAAAAGAAAATACAGAGATCATTTTATCTTCTTCGCATCTCTGAGGGTTTAACCCTTCATAAAAGAACTTAGTTTTTGCTCTGGTTGAGATCTGTAGAAGCAGATCTCCCCACAAGTTGAGAATTTAATTCTCATCGGGGAGATTCTGTCATGCAGATTCAAAGCCTAGGGGAAAGAACTGAGTTCAAAGAGTTTAACTCTTACAAAAAAACACAGATGGGAATTTAATTCCTCTAAAAAATTACGGTTTAACCCTATAAAAAGAATTTAATTCTTGCAAAGAATAAAGTGAGAACTTGATTCCTCAGAACCACAAAAGAACAGCCTGGTGATTCGTTAGTATTTAACACTATAACTGGACCTCACGTGTTTTCCACGTGAGTGTTTCTAATGAACAAAAGAAAATGGCTGAGACTACCTCACGTGTTTCCCACACGGGTGTTTAAAAGAGGAGCAAGGAATACTTCTCAAGACAGTTACGTGTTTTGCACGCTACCCTCAATCAAGTGCTTAGCACTTCTGTAAAAGGAAGAGAAAATAAGATAGAAAGGCATTGCCCCCATTTGGGGAGTCTCACGTGTTTTACACGTGAACGCTACGAAAACTAAGTGTTCAGCACTTACATAAAGGGAGAGGCCATAAAGCCAAGGGGCAGAACACAATTTTGGGGCGCCCCATGTGTTTCGCACGTGAGCACTACAAGAACCAAGTGCTCGACACTTATTTTTAAAAAAGGGAAATAAATAGACAGCGCCCATAATTGAGT
Organism: Agapanthus africanus; assembly: GCA_030015575.1. Lineage (NCBI taxonomy): Eukaryota > Viridiplantae > Streptophyta > Magnoliopsida > Asparagales > Amaryllidaceae > Agapanthus > Agapanthus africanus. Next base: position 79,213,466 of record JASDDO010000001.1, read on the forward strand.
ACCTCACGTGCACCACGTAAGCGCCACAGAAACTTAGTGTTAACACTATTTCAGCGCCCGCATGAAATGCACGTGAGCATGGTATATCTCAGCACATTAACACTGTTGGGCAATTGTTGAGACCCAGACCTAGTCCAACCTGACTAAGAGAGTCAAGAGCCCTCTGTGCTCATCATTCCCCCAAGTTGGTCTTAGTCCCTAGCATAACTAATGGTTTGTCAACTGATAATATTCAAAATGATGTCCATTCCACATCTCCTAAGTTAATTTTAGTCTCCAAAAATGACTAATGATTCTTAGATGATCCACCATCTTTTCCCTCAAATACGGGATTTGGTTTAAGGGTATATCTCTCCATACCTCTGATACATGTCGTTGTAATTCCTCAACGTCTTCAGAGAGGTGGCGAATCCCGACAACCAACTGCTTTTGGGTGCACTTTCCGAAATGGCGACAACGGACCGTAACGTTCTTAAACTAAAACCTCACCTCAAAAATGGTGATCTACAAACCGAAATGTTCTCAAACTACAGCTGTCTCCAAGATAGTGACAACGGACCGTAACATCCTTAAACTAAAACCTCACCTCAAAAATGGTGATCTACAGACCGAAATATCCTCAAACTACAACGTTGTCTCCAAGATGGTGACAACGAACCATAACGTCCTTAAACTAAAACCTCACCTCCAAAATGGTGATCTACAGACCGAAATGTCCTCAAACTACAACGTTGTCTCCAAGATGGCAACAACGGACCGTAACGTCCTTAAACTAAAAGCTCACCTCAAAAATGGTGATCTACAAACCGAAATATCCTCAAACTACAACTTCGCCTCCAAAATGGCGATAAGGGACCAAAATGTCCTTAAAACTAAAACAACAGAGCCCAAATACTCTCTTGTTGGATCTGAAATAAGAATGATCCTAACATCCTGTTAAGTAGATCTTAGTCTCAAATTGGACTAACGTATCCTTAACAAAAAACCAATCGAGTCCCAACTGCTCACAAACATTTAAGTCGATCTTGATCTCAAAATAGATCAACGATCCTTAAATCAACCAAAACCCAAATCTAAGATATACGGATTTGGACTAATCCATGCCCTACGGGCGATAACATAAATTAGTCTCTGAATACAATCCACGAGCAACCAAAAAATAAAACAAACACATTCGACATGAAGTGAACTTCTAGAGCTGGAGAAAGTGGTTATCGCTATGTAGTAACGTAATTAACTGCAGGGGCTTGAGCCTGCAGGGAAGAGCGTCGCCACAATCAAAAAACCCTCGCAAATGAGGGGGAATCTGACGAAGTCTGCTACAACGGCTGCATCCGTCCAAACCTCCGATATACGGTGCCATAAATCAACTTGGTATCTTCGGAGAGGTGGATGGATAAACCCAAATAGCATTTACCCCCAAATTTAGGCAAGACGATCCATCCCGGTTTCGTCTCTGTTTTCGGCGGTAAACAGATTCTGGCACGCCTGATGGGACCTTTTCCTCTTTCCACTCCACATTTCGTGTGTCGTGTTCGCGAACAAATCACGGTTTACTATGGTTGCTTCTGGATTCGAGGTAATAAGATTTGGTGTCTTGCTCCTGTCTAGAGAAAAGAAGATCAATGGATTCCAAGTGTACCTGCAACGGCAACTCCCGCTCCGTCCCCACTGGAGGAGTGACATACGGGCAAAATGCGGCCTGCATCTTTTCAATGCCAGTGGAGCAGGTGACTCAGGACAACACTGGACTGTTCTTCGGGACCATGCTCCCGCCAGCAAGCTTCAGCGCCCCAGTGCCATCACAGGAAGTTCCAAAGAAGTCGGTCTTTAATCGACTTGCAACCACTACGGCCCCTCTCAATGGGCCGTAGTCCAGATATCATGTGATGGGATACATTACTCGGGAAACTCTAGATATGAGCATAGCCGTTTGTAGCGCAGTCAGCACGGCTATGAGGAGACAAGTCCGAATCAGTCGACATTAGAAAAGGCGCACATTGACGATAGTGATTGCGATTTGGTGATTTGAATTTCATATTTCCGTTGATTGGATTTTGGTATTTTGAGGATTTTGTTTTATGATTGGTTTTCCTATGTACTCATTTTTTTCACTCGATTCGTATTCCATGTATCAGATATACTGATGTTTGTTTTGTGCATACCCATTGCACTTGATTTTGATTTTATACATTTTGAGATACTGATTTGATTTCATGTATATGGGTTGCACATGATTTTGGATATTCGATTTATGTTTTCGTGCACCATGTGCACTCGATTGAGATTCTTGCGCACACTTGGCGCACTTGATGCGATTTGTGCATACCAGATGCACTAAATTGGGGTTTTGTGCAGATTAGATGCACCTGATATTATTGTCGTGCACGCCTGTTGCACTTAACAGATGTTTTTGGTGCACATCTATTGCACTCAGTTTTGTTTCTGTCCATATTTGTGGCATCTGTATTTGGTTTCGATTTTCATGCGCACCGGACGCACATGGTGTTTTTGTATGCTGTATTTAAGGCTGATTTCATCTTGAGCAGTACGTTTTTATGATATTTACTTTGGTTTAATAATTGAGCAGGACTGTCCTGAGACCAGTACCTAGGCAATTTTGCTTGCTTCTCTATTCAGATGTTTGGACAATTTTACTACGATGCGCACTATATACAAGTTATAGTTTTGATGTATTTCATGTTGGTTTTCGTATTGGACTTTGACATTGTATTTTCACTATAACTCCGATAATTGCGTTATGCTTGACGGAGTTGATTTTTAGTTATGTATTGACGATTTCGGAGCCCCGACGATTTGAGTATTTTGCTAAATGTTTTAGTATTTGGGAGGAGTTTTAATTTAAATTCGGGGACCGAATTTCTTTAAGAGGGGAAGATTGTAACGTTTTAAAAATAAATAATTAAATAAATAAAATTCTTTAGGTGAGTTTTTGGATAATCGGTAAAATAAACAGTATTTTCCATAAAACTCGACTATAATTATTTTTCAATATAGAATTAAATACGCCTATTTTAACTATGTAATTGGTAGTATTTGGTATTTATTTAGTGACTTATAAATTATTAGTTTACTTAAATATTTTTTCTTAATTAATTAAATTCAAATATTAACATAAGTTTTAATTATACATTAAATTAGTGCAAATTACAAATTAGAAATGGGTTAATTTTACAAAGTGAACCATGAAAATTGAAAATTAAAAACAAGTGTGTAACATGCAAAATTCTTTTGCAAATCTCTCCATAGTTCTAGAAATTTCTAGGAAAATGATTAAATTGAAAAAGTTAGATAAGTAAGGGTTTAAGTGAAATATGCATTTAATCATGAACATTCTACACAAACCTACACACTTTTCTCTCTCTCTTCTCTCTCCCATCCTCATGGCCGAGCCTAGCTTGGAGGCAGCCCCAAATTTTCCAAACTCATTCTCACTTCAAAAAATATTCAAAAATCCATCAAAAATCAATATAAATTCCCACTAATTCATCATTTAACCATTACCCGATATTCTTTGATCAAAGTAAGCATGGATCTTGGAGCTAAAGAGCAATTTAGAAGACCAAGAACTCAAGTTTGATCTTTTGAGATTGTGAGGTATAAATCCTAACCCTAAAGTTTAATATTTGGTTAATTACTTTAATCTGGCTCAATTTGGTGTTTAATATGGTTTTAAATTGTAGATTTAAAATTCAAGAAAAGGGGTTTGTAAATCAAGTTAGAATTTTTATAAATTGTTTATGATTACATGGTATAGTTTAATATGTTAAATAATGCAAAATCTAATCCAGCAACAAATTTGTTAATTGTCGCATTTAAATTGTCCTAATTAGGATTTTTGCAAACTAGGTTTTTATGATATATATATATATATATGGTAAGATAAAATTCTAATTAGGGTTTTTATCATTAGGTTATGGTTTTAATGAAGAGATTAACATGTAATTGAATGCAAAATCTAATTTGGTTACTAGTTGCTAATTTGTTAGCTTAAAATTGTGATAATTATGTTATTTTGCAAATTAGGTTTTTAGAAATTGATTAAATAATTGAGATTAAAATCTAATTAGGGTTTCATGACATTATTAACATTATAAATTGTAGTTTAATACTTTAGATCATGCAAAACCAAGTTTAGCTGTTGTTTTGTGCATTTTTACTTTGAAATTGTTAAAATTGGATATTTTTGCAAACTAGAATTTTGGATTTAATGAAAATTGATGAGATTAAATTTAAGAAATGGTTTATATGACCTAGTTATGATATTTAGTGAATATTATGGCCATTATTTTTGTTAAAATATCAAGTTTCGAATTAAAACGGTAATTAAGTGCTTTCTAGGTTTTTGTGAAATAAAATGATTTGATTAATTTTAAGGTTTTGATGATTTAAACCCTATTATAATTAGTGAGTTTTGGAACTGCGATTTGTACGTTTGTGTTTTATCTCGATCAATCGGCGTTTGTACGCCGATGTCGAGAGTTATTTGGTTCTTTTGCATGAGCGGGTCATAGGTTTTAACCTATGCGCATTTCGTGCGCCGTTTTGGTTTTGTCCGCGATTTCAGTTTACGATATTATATATGTTTGCGTATAGGTACCCCTCACGTAGGACTTCGGACGATGAAAAAGAGGATGGCGGCATCGACTTCGGCAGATAAGAACCAAGTGAGTAGATGTATATCTACGGGGGAAGTCGGGTGGATGGCGTATAGCACCCCCGCAAATGTGGAGTAATGATATTATGTACTATTATTAGGAAGTCGGATGTGACCTTAGATTCTTGGCGAGTAGGGTCCTATTGAAGACTTTAGATTGGACTAGACTGATTTAGAAAGACTTAACCCGAGAATGACTGCCTTGGAGGGAATTCGTAGGTTTCATGTAGACACACACACACACGCATACACTTGACTTGGTGTATGTATATATATATATATATATATATATATATATATATATGAATATGGGTAGGTTTTTATATGTATATATATATAACATATACACGTGATATGAGGAGGTTATATGATACATGGGGTTGAGTCGGTATGACTGGGCATGATACCGTGAGATATTAGATATACGATCGAGTTATGACATGAGATGTGTTATGATATTAGCGGATCGTTGGGGAATGAGAAAGTGTATATTTATATATAAACGATAATAGGTGATGATGACATTGAAATGTACAAGACTCTAGAATAGAACCCGGATTGTAATATGTGACTTAATTACGATATGATATATGACATGATATTTTAGTGGATCATTTGACGATGGATATTTACACAGACGATAATATATGTTGATGATATTGGGATGTATGCGATTATAGTACTGTATCCTTGATCATGATATTATTTGATGACGATACTATACGAATGATGATGTATATATGTGATAGTTGACCCGTACCCGATTTTGGGATGTCGTACGATGGATTTACCGTACGCCACATAGATATGATGACTGATCCGCACTCTTGATTCGAGGAAGTCGTACTACGTACATGACGCTATTGAGGCTGGATCGCCGACTACTAGAGATACCGACTAAGATTTTAGGAGGATTATTCTTACCTTTCGACTAGTGTCTTTAGTTAATTCCTTAGTTGGTTAGGTAGATTTTAGTTTAGGCTCGAGTCATATTCATTTTAAAAACTAACGAATCGTGCGCATTTTTAAAGACAACCTGAGAGATACTACGGATTTTTCAAAAGACATATCTTTTCTTAAAAACCCCGTAGCCCCTAATTTTCTAAAAACCACGATTCGTGCTTTTTTAAACAACAAACTGTATGACTCGTAATTAGTATGTATTCTCTAGCTGTGTGTTTACTACACTTTCACTGTTATATTCATGTTGTATGCATCGTATTGCATATCCATACATATGTTTGTTTAGCTAATATGAAACTCTGCCTCTTAGGACACCAGCACCATTACCGATGATGCGCATGTTCCACGTACACTTATTTGCCGGCTCACACACATCATCATCGGTAATTGCCATGTCACGTACACTTTAGAACATATTATCTTTTATTGATATAATCAGCTAAATGCTAGACCAATATAATATTGTGTGATTACTCTCATGTGCTAGTTTAGATATTGCATTTATTACTTAGACACTTCATGCATTCACATTTTCATATTATCATGCAGTATTATAGGGCTTATGCCGATACTCATTATTTACTTACTCATGATTTTGGGATTTTGGATTTCTATGAGATTTCTGGATTTTGGGGGAAAACCGCAAGAACATATATAAAAACTTCTCTCTCTCTCTCCCTCTCATTTTAAAATACAAGTTGCGGTTTTCTCGGGATGTATGTGTCGTCCACCATGAGATTTCATGTTTTCTGTTGGATTTTGAGACCCGATTCGAGGAGTGGATGAACCGTCTCGGGTACATGGTGGGCCCGGTATGGTACCCCAGGGCAAGAAGCTCGAGTTGTAGATGATGAGCCTGGCAGGGAAAGACTACCTACCGGTGATATCTGGCACGGCAGATATCCGGAGGATACCGACTGTTGTCATGAGATTTGATAATATGGGCCGATCCGGACTGACGGAGCCCGAGATATTGAAACTATGAGATATTGAGACTATGAGGTATTGAGACTTTGATATTTACATGTTTGTGTCGATGCTTAACACGGATTTCCATGGATTTCATTGATGATGTTTCAGATTACCATACAAATTTTACTATGATACAAATTAAAGATTTCTTATACAGATATATCCAGATTTAATGGTTGATTGTTTTACATTCATGGTGCATGCATACTCATACACATGACATGTTACTACTTGAGGCACTGACACGAGCATTGAGTATTTCATTTACGCATAGATTATTACCCTGCCACTACTAGATGACTAGTGTTATATTAAGTATATTAGTATGACCTAGGAGATCGTCGTGCATGCGATTTCTACTCGCAGATGTCTTCTACTCACAAGTTGGCAACTCACCCTTGTTGTGCCAAATTTTCTTACAGGTTTCGATGTACAGGTTTCGATGTATAAGTTTCCTTGGCAGCTTACTGGCATATCATTTCATTCAGGGTGATTTGCTTGGTAGGTTGGTTCACTTGTATCAGGACTGTCGTTGTATTTTTATTATTTCATTTGTATCTAGTAAGCTCCATCAACCAGACTTATATTACTTGATAGATTTAGAAGACCGGTTTTTTTTATTTCGACCTTAGAGTCGCGCTTGTATTATTATCGTTTTTGGTGGAATTGGTTTTCTTTTGAGTTTTGAGCCTCGCCCTTCAGCGTTGTATATTATAGTGCATTGTGTGGTTGTTTCCGCCTTTTGGCGTAGAACTAGCTCCCGCTTGGGGATGCCTTTTTATTGTTTCTTATGTATATATTCTTATTTGTACCCGTTTGGGGCCAGTTTTTACAAAGGAGACTCTGCCGAAATTTTGAGAAATTTGATGTTACTTTTAAACGTGTTTTCCTTTACCTCTTCTTTTAAATGGTTTAGATTTCTGGGCTTCGGCTTACTTAGATTACGTTGCGTCTCTAGACGCTTCGTAATACCTTCAGGTCGTGACATATATCAAATATAAAAATATATAACAAATTATTAAATCAACACTTGATTCAATAATCCGGTCATATCATATATAACCGACTAATATTATTTATATGTATATCACATTATCGAATCAACACTTGATTCAATAACCCGGTCATATCACATATAACCGACAATATTCAATACTACATTAAATCAACATTTGATTCAATAATCCGGTCATATCATATACAACCGGCCAGTATAATATATATATATACATATAGCATATCATTGAATCAACACTTGACTCAACAATCCAGTTATATCATATATAACCTAACCGATATCACAAATAGCGAGATTAGAATACGGTATCACATACTCGTATTTAATCAAGCTCCCACACATACCACCATATGTGCCCTATTTCGTTTCGCTTGAGCTAGGAAATCTCTGTGTGGGACTCTTAAGACTCGTCAATACGTCAGCAGTATGTAATGATCACATTAGTCACCCACAAGCCGTCAGCGGTACTAGCTGGACGTAACGACTACTCAGGTATTGAGTGAATAGAAGATCAACAAGCAAGCTTGTCTAAACTCCCGCAAAGCCTATAAGCAACACTTACCATACAGTCTGGTCTCTTCGTCTGATATGTCGCATATCAAATCTAGGAGTAGAATCGTCGATAACTTGATAAGTCATGCCAATGTGTGTCCTATAACCGTTCGAGAAACTACTGATAACACTTACCAGTAAATCTTATCAGCCCTAGGTAGGGACTTACTGTTATAACAAATCGAGTATAGCGCAACATCAACTCCCTATACCGGAAGAGACGAAACCCCTCCTATCGCTCATTGCCTCCATGTGACTCGGAACTGTACCCAAAATCCACCTGTTTGCACGACTCCTTTAAGCCGTAATAGGGAGGAAATCAAAGCACAGTGGGAACCACACAAGACTTTATGACGATCTCGGGTCTACAGACTAACATGTACCAGTGTCACCAGAGAACTGCTATTTGACGATAGGTATGGTACCAACTAGGAGTTCTCAGCGAGTTCTATTCAGTGTACCCATTCTCTAATGAGAACATGTGTACAATCTTTGATGTCAAACACCAATGGATATGGGATCAACCATCGCCCCATACAGGGTCAAGAAACATACACACTAATCTACTCTGGAATATCGATGCCCTGTCTCGATACTCCCTCGACTAGGAACGGTTAAAGGATGTGCTTGCGGACTACCCAAGCCCCACTAGTATGATCTACATCATAGTCCTGGTAGTCAAGCCAACATCCTAAGGGCTTTATCAACATGTATCAGAGAGACAATATAACAATACTGTTAGTCCATATTGCGACCCCCGGTGCTTACGGGGAGGCGGAAACGGTATAAAATCAAAATTTTAACGCAAGAGGCAACATGGACTAAACTATGGTCGGGATCGTTGTCTAAACTAAAACTAGCAAACTATGCTAAAGAGAGTTAGCTACTCGGATGAAGATGGTTATACCTAGACTTGAACTCCTTCGTCTTCAAACTTTGTAGAGGTTGATGGTTCTCCTTTGTCGCCTTCTTCCGTCGAAGATGGATCCACCTCGAAGGCTCGACCTTTGGGCTCTTTCTCGTACTTGGAGTGAACTAGAATCGCCGGCTTGCTAGACCCTTGATCCTAGAGTGAGTAGAGAGTGTCTAAGGGTTGCTTTTGTTTTTCAAGAGAAGGATTCTCAACTCATGAGAAGGTTTCTCTTGACTAGAGGAAGAAGAAGATGAAGTGAAGAGAGAGAGTGAGAATGATAGAATGAGCTATATTTTTTTCTTTCTTGCAACCATAATGCAAAAGAAAAGAATTATCTAATAATAATAATTGAAAATGAGAATAGTTGATGGCAATTTGGAATGACCACAACCATGCTTCATTTAAAAATGTAAGCATAAATCAAGGAAGACTTTTGAAGCATGATGGTGGTCAACTTTCAACCATGGTCAACAAGTCAACCATGGTCAACAAGTCAACAAAATCAACCATAACAAAATTCTCATTTAATTACTATTATAAATAGATAATCCATAAATCCATTAGGGTTTGGAAAAAGATAACTGTCAACTGTGCATACGCACCCGTTCCGAAACCCTAATGAAATACCTCATCCTCCGCCTCAAGCAACTGTGCATACACACCTGCATTCTCGTTCCGAGGAACAAGAATACCAAGATATAAAAGCAACCCCAAATATATATACCAGTATCTGGCTCAAACCAGAGCCTGCCAGTATAATCCGTCCGGACTCCAAACGTGCACAAGTGCGCGGATGAGAACGAACCCTGTCGCAAAACCATGCGACCTCTACTCTGTTTTGCCCAGAGGCGAATACCCTCTGTGTGGGACTCTAAAGACTCGACACTACGCTGGCAGTGGGTTTAACCACAGACCGCAAGCGGCACTAGCTGTGCATAACGGTCCCCAGGTAGATGTCGACAAGAAGGCTGACGAGGTGAAACCCCATCTGAACTCCTACTGAGTCTGAATGTGACAGTCTCCGTACAGTCCGGTCTGTTCGTCTGATACATCGCATGGAGGGCCTAGGGGGTGGTAAACGTCAGTCCCCCAATAGCGGTACAAGTCGTGCCGGAGCGAAGCCCAAAACACCCTGAGATAACACTGGAAACCTACCAGTATATCTCGATTGCCCTGGCCAGGGACTACTCGTGTAATGGCTCTCCTAGACACAGCGCGATGTCAACCCCCAATACCGGGAGAGACGAATCCTGTCTAACCGTCACTGCCTCCAAGTGCTTCGGGACTGCACCCAACCGCCACCTGTTTGCACGACTCCTTTGAGCCGTGGTAGGGTAGTGATCAAAGTGCAGTGGGAACACACTTGAGGCGAAGTGCCAGTGTCAAGTCAGCGGACTAAGCTGTACTCATGTCACCTGGGAACTGATGACTGACGATAGGTATAATACCAACCTGTCAGTTCCCGACGAGTCCTGTCCAGTGTACTCGTAACCCAACGAGCACCCGTATACTATCTCCAGTACGACGTACTGATGGCTGTGGGACAGACCATCTCCCACACTGGGATGAGAAGCGCATACGCTAGTCTACTCCGGAGTATCGATGCCCTGTCTCGATAGTCCTGCGACTAGGGACCTGTATAAGGATGTGCTTATAGATTACCCAGCCCCCACTAGTGTGACTGCCATCACAACGCTGGTAATCAAGCAAAGATCCTAAGGGCTCCACTAATGCGTATAAGTGATATAGTAAAATAAACACAAGTACACATTGAAGTAGAGACAAACCAAGTAGCATACTACTATTTTGAGCAAGATTGTATATACAAGGTGAATATCCCAAGCATCCATTAAGTAATATACAAACTAGTATGATACAGTAATGGCCTCTAGGGCATATACACTAACAATCTCCCACTTGCACTAAGGCCATGTACTGGCGTATCGAAGACCTATCATCTCGATCAGCCGCTCGAACTGAGTCTGGGGCAAGGCCTTGGTGAATGGATCTGCAGTGTTGTCTTCTGAAGCGACTCTCCGAACCTCGATCTCCTTGCGATCCACGATCTCCCTGATCAGGTGATACCACCTCAAGATGTGCCTGGATCTCTGATGGGACCTGGGTTCCTTCGCTAAAGCTATAGCCCCGTTGTTGTCGCAATACAGAGGTATTGGATCAACAATGGACGGAACCACCTGAAGTTCTTTCAAGAACTTCCTCATCCAGACAGCTTCTTTTGCGGCATCAGATGCAGCGATGTATTCCGCTTCCATCGTCGAGTCTGCAACGGTTTCCTGTTTGGAACTCTTCCAACACACCGCCCCTCCATTGAGGGTGAAGACAAAACCCGACATGGACTTGGAATCATCCTTGTCACTCTGGAAGCTGGAGTCAGCAAAGGCCTCGATCTGGAGGTCTTTTCCGCCATACACCAAGAACATCTCCTTAGTCCTTCTCAGGTACTTGAGAATGTTCTTTACTGCTATCCAATGTTTCTCCCCAGGGTTTGACTGATACCGGCTTACTACACTCAGTGCATAAGCTACATCCGGTCTGGTACACAACATCGCATACATTATAGAGCCTACCGCAGAAGCGTAGGGTATAATAGACATGCGATCCCTCTCCAAATCAGTCTTGGGAGACATCTCTTTAGAGAGGGTGATCCCGTGACAAGCCGGTAGGTTACCGCGCTTGGAATCTTCCATACTGAATCTTTTCACTATGGTGTCGATGTACCTGGACTGAGAAAGTCCCAATATCCTCTTGGATCTATCACGATGGATCCGGATCCCCAGGATGTATGAGGCATCACCCAGGTCTTTCATGGAGAACCTTTGTGACAAGAATCCCTTGACAGATTGTAGCATAGGAATGTCATTTCCTATTAAGAGAATGTCATCCACGTATAAAACGAGGAATACTACAGTTCTCGCTACAAATCTACTATAGATGCATGGTTCATCTGGATTTTTGATAAAGCCAAATTCTTTGACTGTCTCATCAAAACAGATGTTCCAACTCCGCGATGCCTGCTTTAGTCCATAGATGGACTTAAGCAACTTGCACACCTTTCCGCTGCTCCCACTCTGAATGAAACCCTCTGGCTGATCCATGTAGACACACTCCTCTAAATTTCCATTTAGAAAAGCTGTCTTTACGTCCATTTGCCAGATCTCATAATCGTGGAAGGCAGCAATGGCAAGAAGGATCCGAATGGATTTCAGCATGGCTACTGGAGAAAAGGTTTCGTCGTAGTCCAAGCCAGGTCTTTGACGAAAACCCTTTGCTACCAGCCTAGCTTTATAGGTCTCAACCTGTCCATCTACACCAATCTTCCTTTTGAAGATCCACTTGCATCCTACGGGTTTTACCCTGTCTGGAGCAATGTCCAACGTCCATACCTTGTTGGTGTACATGGACTCCATTTCGGTCCGCATTGCATCCAGCCATCTCACTGAGTCAACGCTCTGAACGGCCTGCTGGAAGCTAGTAGGCTCATCATAATCTATGATGCAATCCTCTCTATCCCCGTCTATGAGAAAACCGCAGTATCTCTCGGGCGGATGAGACTGCCTACTACTCCTGCGGAGCGGCGTAGGAATGTCCTGTTCTGTTGAACCCTCTGGTTCCACTAAGCTTTCAGTAACAGTCTGTGGTTCTGGAATTTCTTCCAGTTCTATTGTGTTCCCACTTATCTGGGTTTCCAAAAACTCAGTTTCCAAGAAGCGGGCATGCTGAGAAACAAAAACCTTTTGTTCCTCAGCGGAATAGAAAAGATACCCCCTGGAGTTCCTTGGGTATCCCACAAACTTACACTGTACTGAACGTGCCTCAAGCTTGTCCGCATGCTGCTTTTTTACAAAAGCTGGACATCCCCATACCTTGAGATAATTAAGACAGGGTTTCTTCCCAGTCCACATCTCATATGGGGTGGTGGGCACAGTCTTGGTAGGAGCCTTGTTCAAGAGATACGCAGCTGCTTCTAGTGCATATCCCCAGAATGATCGCGGTAACTCAGCGTTACTCATCATGGACCGCACCATATCCAATAGGGTGCGGTTCCGTCTCTCCGATACACCGTTATGTTGCGGGGTGTATGGAGGAGTAAGCTGAGAGAGAATTCCGTTCTCTTTTAAATAGTCCAGGAACTCGGCACTTAAGTATTCTCCACCTCGATCCGATCTTAGAATCTTAATACTTTTGCCGGTCTGTTTCTCTACTTCATTCTTATACTCCTGGAATTTTCCAAAAGCCTCGGACTTATGTTTCATAAAGAAGACATAACCGTACCTTGAGAAGTCATCCGTAAAAGTAATGAAGTAAGAATGTCCGCTTCGGGCATGTGTAGACATTGGACCGCACACGTCACTGTGTACGAGTCCTAAGAGCTCGCTCGCTCTTACTCCACGTCCAGTAAACGGAGTCTTTGTCATCTTTCCTTTGAGACAAGATTGACAAGTGGCATATGATTGATATTCGAACGCATTCAAATATCCTTCTGTATGCAACTTAGTCAACCTTCTCTCATTGATGTGACCCAATCTACAATGCCATAAGAAAGTCTGATTTATTTCTGGAGACTTTCTTTTGTGTGTATTCTGGACATTAAAAATCTGTGGTTGGTTTAACACGTATATACCATTACTCAATGTACCTGACCCAATCAGAACTTGATTAAGGTGAATGTTTACAACATTACTTACAAACGCAAATTCATAACCTTCTTTAGAAACTAAAGATACAGAAATGATATTACAAGTTGCGTTGGGTACAAAAAAGCAATTACGCAAAACCAAAACATGTCTCGATACAGGGTCAAGAAACATACACACTAATCTACTCTGGAATATCGATGCCCTGTCTCGATACTCCCTCGACTAGGAACGGTTAAAGGATGTGCTTGCGGACTACCCAAGCCCCACTAGTATGATCTACATCATAGTCCTGGTAGTCAAGCCAACATCCTAAGGGCTTTATCAACATGTATCAGAGAGACAATATAACAATACTAGTGTACATGTTAAGATAAAGAGCAACCTGATAGCATATTATCAGGTCGAGTAAGAAAGTCCTCTATATATATGTCCAAGCATCCACTATATCAGACAATAATGGCATCTAGAACATACATATTCCTAAAAATCTCCCACTTGCACTAAGGCCAGTTGTTGTAGTATCTCATACCCAACATCCCAAAAAGTCTCTCAAACTGCGTCTGGGGGAGGGCCTTTGTGAGTGGATCCACTGTATTGTCCTTCATGTCAACTCTCATGACCTCGATCTCCCGGCGATCAACTATCTCCCGGATCAGGTGATACCGCCTAAGAATATGTCTGGACCGCTGATGAGACCGAGATTCCTTGGCCAAATCCATATCTCTATTGTTATCTCAATACAAGGATATTGGATCCTCAATGGATGGAACCACACCAAGTTCAGCAATGAACTTCTTCATCCAGACAGCCTCTCTAGCAGTATCGTTGGCAGCGGTGTATTCAGCCTCCATCGTCGAGCCTGCCACAGTATCTTACTTGGAACTCTTCTAAAATACCGCCTCTCCATTGAGGGTGAAAACAAAACCCGAGACCGACTTACTGTCGTCCTTATCACTCTGGAAGCTCGAATCGGTAAAGGACTCCACCTGGAGTTCTCCGTTACCATACACCAAGAATATTTATTTAGTCCTTCTCAAGTTCTTAAAAATGTTCTTCATGTTGGGTTGTATAACACCACGACAAGGTTTAGTAAGGCATCACACATGCCATTTTATAAAAATTTTGGGTGCTATGAAACCCTAACCAAGATCTTAACTAGAGAAGTAGGGTTTACTTTACATGTAAACAACTTTACATCTAAGTGATAGGGATTACAACCTTTGTAGTCCGTTCCTTCGCTTCAAAAGCTCTGAGTAGTGGTCCCTTCGTGCGATCCATGAACTTCCGGACTATAGAGAGGCTCCGCACGATGTAGGATGCATTTTGCTTGAAGTCTTCGAAATCCAAGACGATCTACTTCGAGAAAACACGAACTCAAGCTATGACTTCACTAATATGAAATTAGTGAATCCAACACTCTAATCTATATGGAAAGTATAGAAGAGAATGATGAACTAGGAATTTTGCTCACTTTATTATTTATTTTCTCACTATTTTCTTCTCTTTTTCCAAAAGCTGGAGAGCAAAAATGAGATGAGGAAGAAGATGAATAATGAATGAGATGAGGTTAGAAATGCAACCCTAGGTTAGTGCATGTCATCCACTAACTCATGTAAAGAGTTAACCATGGCTATGTGTCATGGTTGAGTTTAGAAATATCTTAAGCAAAAAAAAAAGAGAAGACTTTGTCAAAATTTATCCACAAGCTTCATGAAACTTCACCATGACTCATTTCCTCAATTTTGAATTACTTAAGAATTTAAACCCAAACATTACATGTAGCATGGTATAATTCTCATACATCCTAGTTGCATGTATAACCTAGCATGTCACAATATTATATATCACATATATAATATTTATGTAACAAAAGAAAACAATACAATAAACATATATCACATATATGGTAAATGTATTACAAGTGAGAATAATAAATACTTAAGTGAGCATATAATATATAAATATATATATATATATATATCATTTTATCGAATCAACACTTGATCCAATAACCAGGCTATATCACATATAACCAGCCGATATCATATATCGCGAAAATAGAATACGGTATCACATATCGTATTAATCTCGGTCCCCGCACATATCACATATATGCTCCTACTCCATTTCGCCTGAGCCAGGAAACCTCTGCGTAGGACTCTAAAGACTCGTCAATACGCCAGCAGTAGGTGATGATCATATCAAACACCTACAAGCTGCAAGCGGTCAGATAAACGTAACAGTCACCCGGGTATTGAGCGACCAGAAGATCAACAAGCAAGCATATACATATTCCTGTGAATCCAATCAGTAACACTACCATACAGTCCGGTCTCTTCGTCTGATATGTCGCATATCCAGTCTAGGGGTGGTAAACGTCAGACCCCAACAACCGATAAGTCGTGTCGATATGAGGCTCATAACGGGTCGAGAAACTACTGATAACACTTACCAGGAAATCTCCATATCAGCCCTGGCCAGGGACTTCCAGTTATAGCCAATCGAACACAGCGCAACATCAACAGCCAATACCGGGAGAGACGAAACCCCTCCTATTGCTCATTGCCTCCATGTGAATCGGGACTGTACCCAAAAGCCACCGTTTTGCGTGTTCTCGTGAACGTGGTAAGGTGGAAATCAAAGCACAGTGGGAATCACAGAAGACTCTATGACGATCTCGGGTCTACAGACTAACCTGTACCAATGTCACCAGAGAACTGCTATCTGACGATAGGTATAATACCATCTAGGAGTTCTCGGCGAGTCCGTTCAGTGTACCCAGTCTCCACTGAGCACCCGTACACCATCTTTGATGTCCAACACCTACGGATATGGGACCATCCATCGCCCATCATATGGGTCAAGATGCGTATACGCTAGTCTACTCTGGAGTATCGATGCCCTGTCTCGATACACCCTCGACTAGGAACAGTTACAGGATGTACTCATGGACTACCCTGGCCCCACTAGTATGATCTCATCATAGTCCTAGTAGCCGAGTACAGATCCTAAGGGCTTTATCAACATGTGAGAGCAAGACAGTAAACTAATACAAGTCAACATGTTAAGACAAAGTGAAACTATATAATATACTATCATGTCGAGCAAGAATGTCCTCTCTATATATATCCAAGCATCCATTATAATATACATCATATGTACAACAATGGCCTCTGGGGCATATACATAACTAACAATCTCCCACTTGTACTAAGGCCAGCTGTTGTAGTATCTCATACCCTACACCCCGAAGAGTCTCTCAAAATGTATCTGGGGTATGGCCTTCGTGAGTGGATCCGCAGTGTTGTCCTTCGTATCAACTCTCCTGACCTCGATCTCCCGGCGATCAACTATCTCCCGGATCAGGTGATACCGCCTCAGAATATGCCTGGATCGTTGATGGGACCTGGGTTCCTTGGCCAAAACCACAGCTCCATTATTATCACAATACAGAGGTATTGGATGCTCAATGGACGGAACCACACCAAGTTCAGTGATGAACTTCTTCATCCAGATAGCCTCTTTGGCAGCATCGTTGGCAGCGATGTATTCAGCCTCCATCGTCGAGTCTGCCATGGTTTCTTGTTTGGAACTCTTCCAACAAACCGCCCCTCCATTTAGGGTAAAGACAAATCCCGAGTGCGATTTAGAGTCATCCTTATCACTTTGGAAGCTCGAATCGGTAAAGGACTCCACCTGGAGTTCTCCGTTACTATACACCAAGAACATCTCTTTAGTCCTTCTCAAGTACTTGAGAATGTTCTTCACAGCTGTCCAGTGATTCTCTCCAGGATCTGCTTGATACCTAGTCACTACACTTAGTGAGTACGCTACATCGGATCTGGTACATAGCATCGCGTACATGATAGAGCATAATGCCGAAGCATAGGGTATCCCTTGCATGCGAGCCCTCTCCAAATCAGTCTTAGGAGACATCTCTTTGGAAAAAGTGAGTCCAAAGATCGTGGGTAAGTTCCCACGCTTGGATTCTTCCATACTAAACCTCTTTAGTATGGTGTCAATGTACCTGGATTAGGACAATCCTAGTATACGTCTAGATCTATCTCTATAAATCTTAATTTCCAAAATGCAGGAGGCATCACCTAGATCTTTCATTGAGAATCAATGTGATAAGAAGAGCTTGACCGAGTGCAGCATAGGAACATCATTTCCTATCAAGAGTATGTCATCCACGTACAATACGAGGAAGACAACCTTACTCTCTGCCACCTTCTTGTATATACAAGATTCATCTATCTTTTTGATGAAGTCGAACTCTTTGACTACCACATCAAAACATATGTTCCAACTCCGCGATGCCTGCTTCAACCCATAAATGGTTTAAGCAGCTTGCACACCTTTCCGCTGCTCCCACTATCTACGAAGCCCTCTGGCTGAGTCATGTACACGCACTCTTCTAAATCACCATTTAGAAAGGCGGTCTTAACATCCATTTGCCAGATTTCGTAGTCATAGTATGCAGCAATGGCAGGTAGGATCCGGATGGACTTAAGCATAGCTACTGGAGAAAAGGTTTCGTCATAATCCACACCTGGTCGTTGACGAAAACCCTTTGCAACAAGTCTAGCTTTGAAAGTCTCAACTTTTCCATCTACACCAAGTTTCTTCTTAAAGATCCATTTGCTCCCAGTAGGTTTGACCCCTTCAGGAGCAACTTCCAAAGTCCATACTTTGTTGGTGTACATGGATTCCATCTCAGATCGCATTGTATCCAGCCACTTCACAGAGTCACCACTCGTGATGGCCTGGTCGAAGCTAGTCAGGTCATCATCTTCCATGATGCAATCCTCGCTCCTACCATCAATGAGAAAACCGTAGTATCTCTCAGGTGGATGAGGAACCCTACTAGATCGGCGGAGAGACTGAGGTTCATTGGGAGCTATCGAATCCTCTGGTTCCACCAAATCGTCAGTTGTCTCATGTGTTGCTGGAACTTCTTCCAGTTCTACCCCATTGCCACTTAATTATTTCATAAGAAAACCCTTTTTCTAAGAAGGTGGCATGCCGAGAAACAAACACCTTTTGTTCCTAGGAGTGGTAGAAGATACACCCTTGCAAATGCTTGGGATATCCTATAAATTTACACAGAACTGATCTTGCCTTGAGCTTGTCCGGATTTTGTGTTTTCACATATGCCAGACAACCCCATATCTTAACATAATTAATATATGGTCTCTTTCTTTTCCATATCTCATATGGTGTGGTAGGCACAGATTTGGTGGGAACCATATTCAATAGGTCTGCAGCTGTCTCCAGTGCATATCCCCAAAAAGAAATAGGTAACTCAGCGGTTCTCATCATAGAGTGCACCATATCTAATAGAGTGCGATTCCTCCGCTCCAATACACCGTTGTGCTGTGGTGTATAAGGAGGAGTAAGATGAGAGAGAATCACATTCTCTTTTAGATAGTTCAGGAACTCATTGCTTAAGTATTCTTCTCCTCGATCAGATCGAAGTATCTTAATACTTTTACCTGTTTAGTTCTCAACTTCGTGTTTATATTCTTTGAATTTCTCAAAAACTTCAGACTTGTGTTTCAACAGGAACACATGTCCGTATCTTGAGAGATCGTCAATGAATGTAATGAAGTACGAGAAACCATTCCTGGCATGTGTAGACATGGGACCATATACATCACTATGTATCAGTCCCAAGAGTTCTGTAACTCTTTCTCCGTGTCCACTAAACGGAGTTTTGGTCATTTTACCTTTGAGACATGACTGGCAAGTGTCATAAGATGAAAATTTGAACGGATTCAAATATCCATCTTTATGTAACTTAGCCAGTCGTATCGCATTGATATGACCTAGTCTACAATGCCACAAGAAGGATTCGTTCATTTCTGAATTCTTCCTCTTGTGTGTGTTTGTTATGCTTTGAACTGTAGTTTGATTTAGAACATATATGCCATTATTTAACGAGCCTGATCCAATCAACTTTTGATTTAGGAATATGTTCATAACATTATCATGTACTGCAAAATTATATCCTTCTTTACTTAATAAAAAAACTGATATAATGTTGCATATCATGCTCGGTATGTAATAGCATTCGTTCAGAATCAATGTATTACCACTTGGTAATACAAGGTGATATTCGCCAACTGCTTTGGCTGCAATATTTGCACCATTCCCTACTTTTATGGAATGATCACCCATTCCCAGTTCTCTACCTCTCTTTAGCCCATGCAACATATTACATATGTGGGATCCTGATCCGGTATCTAATACCCAGGACGTAGAGTGAACTGAGAAACAGTTCTTGATAACAAATACACCCGAAGAAGATGCATCATCATGCTTATTCTTCGTTTGGGTGGCGTGAGAATCCGGATATGTCCTTATTTCCTGTTCAGTCTTATAACATTTATAAGAAAAAACGGGACCAACGTTTCCCTGCTCAGTATAATAAGCAGGTTCGATCAATATATCTATATTATTATCTTGATTAAGGCCTGACATGATCACTACCTGAAGAGAGAGAGAAGAAAACACTTTAGCGTGCACTCTTGCAAGAGTAGATTGGTTATTATCTTATCTAATCAGGATGGCTCCCACTGTTTTAATCAAATCTTCCTTCAAACCCTAAAAGGTAAGGTTAGCCGGGATTAATTACACCTTACAAGTTCGTCAATTTTTCATCCAGATCAGTGTTGGTATTTTGAAGGAGGTTCCCCATACTTTCGCACGGACCTAATTAGAATAAACCTCGTTTTCCCAGAGGCATAACCCCATTAACACCTTTCTAGACACCTACTTGATCGGCTAATTGTCATGTGTAAAACTCTCCCAGGAGTAACTCTTACTCGCAGTGGGTATCGAGATCCATCATCTCATAAAAGGCATGCAATCTCATTGCAAATTTCAACATTTGAAATTCCCGATAATATCTTTTTACCCCTAGCGTCTTATGACCTTGACGCATGCCGAACAACCCATAATCCACTAGTCAAGTTCAACCCGTGCATTTCCTGATTGAATTAAACCCATCCGTACGACCCTTGACGCATGCCAAACAACGCCGTATGAATACCCTAATCCAATCACATCTCATACTACAGATAAGTACTAATCAGCTACCGTACACTATGCCTTGACGCATGCCAAACTACCGTAGCACGAATACTAAATATTACTTATCTGAAATGACGGAGGGTAACGACAGTTTTTTCAAAAAACCTTACGCGTAATGAACTTGATATCGTTGTAGAAACAAGTGATTTTGAAAAGGAGTGTTTTTGAGGCTTTTACTAGCTCCGCTAAAGAGGTCACTCCCGGTGAAGAGATCTCGGCTCTTTCCTTATCGAATAAGGTGCTAGATATTCTACAAGGAATACCGCTATGCAAAGAAAGAACTATAGAAGCAGTCAAAAAACAAAACCGAGTGAGTTGTAGCATCTGCTAGTTTCTCTAAAAAGGTCACTCTCGGTGAAGGGATCTCGGCTCTTTCCTTATCGAATAAGGTGCTGGATATTCTACAAGGAATACCGCTATGCAAAGCAAAATCTAGAGCTACCCTTTTTATAAAAAATTTGATTCTACAACATCTTTTAGGTTTCTTTTCTTTCCATTAATCTCATTAATGAAATCTCATCATTTAAGCTTCCTAAGCATCGAAGAAGAAACGAAAGCTGTAATATTTATATATCATATATATAGTATAAGCATTCGTCTCAGGCAGTAATATGATCTCATCACAGAACATTGCAGCAGAAGTCAACATATGAAATATTGGATATACTAGGACGTCCGTGTTTTATTTTGAGCCTATATAAAACACGGATTCCACAGTCGCGGTGAATAGCGAAACCCACATCCCTAGACCCCTACGAGAGCGGCAAGTAACCCTGTCAATTCTAAGGTTAGGAGACCCGGTCTCGACTCCTCGAGATGGCCTCCCACTGGACCCTAGAACCCGGTTACTTGTGCTTTCCGTCTTGGGTCTATCCTAATGCGGAAAAGTAAATAATATACAATGGTGATATCAACCTCAACCCGGAAGTGCCCCAATAAAAGAATATTACATACAAATGAATTTTACATGAATGAAAAAGAAAACTCTCAACTCACATAAAAACCCCGGCTATTCAAAACACGACGATCCAATATAAAATATCACAGCAACACATAACAACACATGTCATCAACGTAAGTAAATATACCTATCACAATTGTTGTCGACCTATAGCAACGAAAACGGCGATATACCACATATTACACTTACGGTGGCAGAAAAGAAAATGTAAAACTACAATATTTGGAATCCACAATCTCTTTAGACATAGTAAACCCGAAATATCACATATTACTGATTTCATGCCTAACTTAATGAATTCCACATATTGTATCACAACACAGATATCTAGGCGAAGTTGCACAATTCAATCGATTCAACGAATTCCCAAAATACCACAATGAGCTCAACACTTGAGCAGAAATAAAAAAAATTCTCAGTAGCATGCCCCAACACCTACGGACCGTCGCTGAAGGGCCCGTCCCAAGCCTCCACAGTGGCGCCGCGGAACCGCCGCCAAAACCAAGTTTTGGCCGCGGTTGCGCGGTCACTGTAGCGAGTTAGGGACTCGTTCTTCAGGTGGGTCCATAAAATTCCCTGCATGATTTTCTGAGTACTTTTAATATGAAAAATTTCAACTTTTGAAAAAGTTTCCAGATAAGGGGTCCCGTTTGGGTTTTCGGGGTTCGATCGGACTTTAAACTTCGTCTAGATAATGCCTAAAGCTCTAGCTTGGCTCTGATACCCCCGTTGGGTTGTATAACACCACGACAAGGTTTAGTAAGGCATCACACATGCCATTTTATAAAAATTTCGGGTGCTATGAAACCCTAACTAAGATCTTAACTAGGAATTAGGGTTAACTTTGCATGTAAACAACTTTACAGCTAAGTGATAGGGATTACAACCTTTGTAGTCCGTTCCTTCGCTTCAAAAGCTCCGAGTAGTGGTCCCTTCGCTGCGATCCATGAACTCCCGGACTCTAGAGAGGCTCTGCACGATGTAGGATTCATCTTGCTTGAAGTCTTCGAAATCCAAGACGGTCTACTTCGAGGAAACACGAACTCAAGCTATGACTTCACTAATATGAAATTAGTGAAGCCAACACTCTAATCTATATGGCTAATATAGAAGAGGATGATGAAGTAGGAATTTTGCTCACTTTATTATTTATTTTCCCACTATTTTCTTCTCTTTCTCCAAAAGCTAGAGAGCAAAAATGAGATGAGGAAGAAGATGAATAATGAATGAGATGAGATTAGAAATGCAACCCTAGATTAGTGTATGTCATCCACTAACTCATGTAGAGAGTTTACCATGTCTATGTGTCATGGTTGAGTTTAGAAATATTTTAAGCAAAACAAAATGAGAAGACTTTGTCAAAGTTTATCCACAAGCTTCAGCTTCACCATGACTCATTTCCTCAATTTTGAATTACTTAAGAATTTAAACCCAAACATTACATGTAGTATGGTATAATTCTCATACATCCTAGTTGCATGTATAACCTAGTATGTCACAATATTATATATCACATATATAATATTTATGTAACAAAAGAAAACAATACAATAAACATATATCACATATATGTTAAATGTATTACAAGTGAGAATAATAAATACTTAAGTGAGCATATAATATATATATATATATATATATATATATATCATTTTATCTAATCAACACTTGATCCAATAACCCGGCTATATCACATATAACCGGCCGATATCATATATCGTGAGAATAGAATACGGTATCATATATCGTATTAATCTCAGTCCCCACACATATCACATATATGCTCCTACTCCGTTTCGCCTGAGTCAGAAAACCTCTGTGTAGGACTCTAAAGACTCGTCAATACGCCGGCAGTAGGTGATGATCATATCAAACACCTACAAGCTGCAAGCGGTCAGATAAACGTAACAGCCACCCGGGTATTGAGCGACCAGAAGATCAACAAGCAAGCCTGTACATACTCCTGCAAATCCAATCAGTAACACTACCATGCAATCCAGTCTCTTCGTCTGATATGTCACATATCCAGTCTAGGGGTGGTAAACGTCAGACCCCAATAACCGATAAGTCGTGTCGATGTGAGGCTATAACGGGTCGAGAAACTACTGATAACACTTACCAGTAAATCTCCATATCATCCCTGGTCAAGGACTTCCAGTTATAGCCAATCGAACACAGCGCAATATCAACCCCCAATACCGGGAGAGACGAAACCCCTCCTATCGCTCATTGCCTCCATGTGATTCGGGACTGTACCCAAAAGCCACCGTTTTGCATGTTCTCGTGAACGTGGTGTTAGTTATATGTATGCCCTAGAGGCCATTACTATACATAGGATGTATATTGTAGTGGATGCTTGGACATATATAGGGAGGACTTTCTTGCTCGACATGATAGTATGCTATCTGGTTGCTCTTTACCTTAATGTGTATACTGCTTGTCTCTCTGTTACATGTTGGTAAAGCCCTTAGGATGTGTACTTGATTACTTGGACTATGATGCGGATCATACTAGTGGGGACATGGTAGTCCATAAGTACATCCTTCAAAGTCCCTAGTCGTGGGTGTATCGAGACGGGGCATCGATATACCAGAGTAGACTAGCGTATACCTTCTCGACCCATACAGATGGGCGATGGATGATCCCATATCCATTGGTGTTTGACATCGAAGATGATATACGGGTGCTCAGTAGAGACTGGGTACACTGGACGGACTCGCCGAGAACTCCCAGATGGTATTATACCTTACGTCAGATGGCAGTTCTCTAGTGATACTGGTACAGAGTAGTCTGTTGACCCAAGATCGTCATAGAGTCTTGTGTGGTTCCCACTGTGCTCTGATACCACTGTAGGGTTCCTAGGCACTCTAATGAGGTCTCACAAGGCATCAACCATGCCAATTTCAAATTTTACAAGTGCCGAGAAACCCTAATACGGATCGTTAACTAGAATTTTAGGCGAAACAAAAACAAGTAAACGACTTTACTCTAAGTGAACGGAAATACAACCTTTGTAGATCCGGTTCTCCACCTCCATAGCTCCGTGATGAGGTCCCCTTGCTGTACAAATCAAATCCCGGGCTCTAGCGTCGGCTTCATCGGAGAAATGGGCGGGCTAGGTCATCGACTACGATGCTGAAGATGATCTACGTCGAGGCATCGCTAGATCAAGCTCCCACTTCACCAAGTCATGAAACTTGTGAAGAAAACACCCTATACTAATTCTTCTTTTATGGTGCTGGATTTTCTGGGAATTTTTAATATTTATTCAAGAGTTGAATATTCTGGGTTGTTTTTGGGAATCAAAGATTCGATCGGATTATCAGACTTTGTCTATGTGGCTTTCCGGATAATTTTAGAATATGTTAAAAAGGGTTCGACCGGATATAAATACCCACCTTTTCCCCTGTCGGGAAATTTCCAAGTATTGGATCTTTCCGTAGTTTAACGACGTTCTAAGTAGTGCAAGTAACGCGATGGTCCCTCTAGAAGACAACAAACCTTAACTCGATTATGTGACCGTCTTGAACTGCCCTTTGAACCTTAGGGTTTGGGGCAGTACGGCGTGCCACATGTGAGGCGTTGGCTTGACCCTTCTACGGCTGGACCGTTGGTACTGAGGCACGAACTGAATGTTGTTAGACTTATTTCATGAGTTAAGCTGTTTCGGGAAAACTTGGGTGTTTGAATGTTCGATCGGAAAGTTTAACATTTTCTGATTATCTGGAATGGGATATAATAATTGGAATTCACAATAAGTTATGAAATAACTGAATGAATGTTATAAACATAGCATTTTAGTCTCACTTGATCGGTTGCCACGGAATTTTGATGTGATCAAAAGTCCGTTGCAATCACGTTGCGTACGCGGATTCTCGCTAGGTAAACTTAATAGACAGCTACACCCCATAGCCCCGACCAAGTGACTGTAGGAGAACCCCGTCGCCGAAAGCATCCGTTCGGGTGCTCGCGGTAGCGGTGTTCCGCCTTGGTGCACTTCGTCGACGGCGTCGGGGGTGCGGCCGCCTACTAAAGTTTGCGACGAGCATTCGATCAGGATGTCGGGAATCTTGTTGAATTGCCCGACTTGATATTGATAAGTGTTTTCGATAAAGAGACTAAAATGCGGGGTTTATAATTGTTAGGCATGCGATGTCTAAGGAATTCATTTAGTCAGGCATGCGATGTCTGAGGATGTTGCGGATTCCAACTGTTGTAGTTTTACACTTTCTTTTCTGTGACCGTAAGTGTAATATGTGATATCGCCGGTTTCGTTGCTATATGTCAACGACAATTGGGATGGACATATTTACTTACGTTGATGACATGTGATGTTATGTGTTGCTGGATATGTTGTATTGGATCGTCGTGTTTGAATAGCC
The DNA here is from genome assembly GCA_030015575.1 of Agapanthus africanus. Lineage (NCBI taxonomy): Eukaryota > Viridiplantae > Streptophyta > Magnoliopsida > Asparagales > Amaryllidaceae > Agapanthus > Agapanthus africanus. The sequence continues at coordinate 79,239,658 of JASDDO010000001.1, forward strand.
GGGGGTTTTCATGTGAGATGAGTGTTTTTCATTTTCATTCATGTAAAAACTTGTATGTAATATTCTTTTATTGGGGCACTTCCAGGTTGCGGAAGTTGTCACCCTCTGTATATTATTTACTTTTCCGCACTAGGATAGACCCAAGGAGGGGAGCACAAGTGACCGGGTTCTAGGGTCCAGTGGGAGACCAACTCGAGGAGTCGAGTCCGGGTCTCCTAACTCTAGAATTGGTAGGGTTGCTTGCCGCTCTCGTAGGGGTCTAGGGGTGTGGGTTTGGCTATTCATCGCGACCGTGGAATCCGTGTTTTATACTGGCTCGTATTGAAAACACGGACGTCCTAGTATATCCAATATTTCATATGATTCTTCTGCTGCGATATCTGTGATGTGATCATGTGATATGTTCTGTGATGGATACTTTATATAGTATATAGGATATATTATATAGGCGTTACTTATGTTTTACACCCACGCTAGCTCTGCCCCGCTCTGCCGTTAGTTACCTAACCTAACGGTGCACGAGGGGACATCGAGGCGAATGCGGATGGCATAAGTGTACGTCGTATTTATCTGTGATGTTTAGGTACTTTAATGATGGGACTTCATTAATAAGATTAATGAAAGAAAAGAAACCTAAGATGTTGTAGAATCGAATTTCAAAAATAAAACAGGTAGCTACAGTTCTTGCTTTGCACAGCGGTATATATGATATATCCTGCACCTTATTCGATGAGGAAAGGACCGAGATCCCTTCACCGGGAGTGACTCCTTTAGCAATAACTGGCAGATGCTACACCCCTCGGTTTATTTTCTGATTGCTTTTAAGAGTTTTTGCTTTGCACAGTGATATATATGATATATCCCGCACCTCATTCGACGAGGAAAGGACCGACGATCCCTTCACCGGGAGTGACTCCTTTAGCAAAACTAGAAAAGCCTCAAAAACACTCCATTTTAAAATCATTTGATTCTACAACGATATCAAATTCATTACGCAATAGATTTTCAGAAAAACCTGTCGTAGCCCTCCGTCATTTCAGATAAGTAGTAGTTAGTATTCGTGCTGCGTTTGTTGGCCTTTGTCAAGGCGCAGTGTGCGGTAGCTAACTGGTGCTTATCTGCTTATGCATATGATGCAGATTGGGTTAGGGTAGTCGTGCGACCTTGTTGGCCTTTGTCAAGGGCCGTGCGGGTGGGTTTAATTCAATCAGGAAATGACGGGTTGAACTTGACTAGCATCCTAAGGTTTGTTGGCCTTTGTCAAGGTCATAGGAGGTTAGGGGCAAAAATATTATCGGGAATTTCAAGTGTTGAAATTTGCAATGAGATTGCATACCTTCTATGAGATAGTTGGATCCCGATACCCGCTGCGAGTAATTGTTACTCCCTGGAAGAGTTTTACACATTACAATTAGCCGATCAAGTAGGTGTCTAGAAAGGTGTTAACGGGGTTACGCCTCTGGGGAAAACGAGGTTTACTGTAATTAGGTTTCGTGCGGAAAGCACGGGGGGACCTCCCTCAAAGTACCGACACTGGCCTGGCTGAAAGATTGGCGAACTTGTAGTGTGTAATTAATCCCGGCTAGTCTTTCCTTTTAGGGTTTGAAGGAAAGATTTGATAAAAAGCAGTGGGAGCCATCCTGATTAGATAAAATAATAACCAATCTGATCTTGCAAGAGCATACGCTGAGTGTTTTCTTCTCTCTCTCTCCAGGTAGCGACCATGTCACGCCTTAATCAAGATAATAATACGGATTATTGGACCGAACCCGCTTGTTATATTGAGCTGGGGAACGTTGGTCCCCGCTCCAACTTATAATTGTTATAAGACAGAGCAGGTTATTGGGGATTACCAGAATTCCCCGTGCCGCCCAACACGAAGAGAGTGCATGCTGATGCATCATCTTCGGATGTGTTCATTACAGAGAACTGTTTCTCAGTATCCTTTACGTCCTGGGTATGTGATACCAGATCAGGATCCCCAGATATGTAATATGTTACATAGGGGCTACAGAAAGGTAGAGGACTGAGAACGGGTGATAAGTTTCATGAGGCAGAAAACGGGGCAAGAGTTGCAGCCAAGTCTGTTGGTCACTGTCACCCTGTATTACCAATACATTGATTCTTAACGAATGTTATTAGATACGAACCTGATATGCAAAATCATATCAGTCTCTTTATCAGTAAAGAAATGATAAAATTTTGTATTGATGGATAATGTTTTGAACATTTCCTATATCAAGAGTTGATCGGTTCAGGCACGTTATCTAAAAGCATTGATGTTCTAAAATCAAATTACAGTTCTTAGTATACGGAACACACACAAGAGGAATAGTTCAGAAATGAACGAATCCTTCTTGAGGCATTGTAGACTAGGTCATATCAATGCGACCCGACTAGCTGAAGTTACATATAGATGCATGTTTAAATCAGTTTGAATTTACATCTTGTGAAACTTGCCAGTCATGTCACAGAGATAAGATGACCATAGCTCCATTTACTGGAAACAGAGAAAGAGTTAGTGAACTCTTGGGATGATACATGTTAATGTATGTAGGTCCCCTGTCTACATATGCCAGGACTGGTTCTTTGTACTTCATTACATTCTCTGATGATCTCTCAAGATTCAGACATATGTTCCTGTTGAAACACAAGTCCGAACCTTTTGAGATATTCACGGAATATAAGTTAGAAGTAGAGAACCAAAATACGGGTATAAGTATTATGTCCTATGATGAGATCAGGGAGGAAAATACTTGTGCATGGAATTCCTGGACTATTCTAAAGGAGAATGAGATTCTCTCTCAGCATTATTCCTCCGTATACACCATAGCACGATGGTATATCGGGGCGAAGCAATAGCACCCTATGTGATATGGTGTGCTCTATGATGAGTACTACTGAGTTTCCTATTTCCTTTTGGGAGTTATGCACTTGAGAAGCTGCATACCTATTGAATAGGGTTCAAATCAAACCAGTTGCCTACCACTTCATATGTGATATGGAAAGGGAAGAGCCCATGTCTTAAGATGCTTAAGATTTGGGGTTGTCCAGCCTATGTCTAAAAGCAAAATCCGGACAAGCTCGAGGCCAGGTCTGTTATATAGAACTGGAAATGTTCCAGCTATACAAACTGCAGCTGATGATTTGAAAGAACCAAAGGATTCAATAGTTACCAACGAACCTCAGCCTCTCCGCCGATCTAGTTGGGTTTCTCACCCACCTGAGAGATACTTCTATTTCTCTATGACAGTGGGAGCGAGGATTGCATCATGAGATGATGACCCAACTAGTTTCGAGCTGGCCATCAGGAGTAGGACTCTGTAAGAATGGCTGGATGCTTAGTGATCTGAGATGGAATCCTCATACACCAACAAAGTGTGGACTTTGGTTGCTATATCTGAAGGGTTAAATCCCCATCAGGAGCAAGTATATCTTGAGAAGATTTCTTGGTGTAGATGGAAAAGTTGAGACTTTCAAAGCTAGACTTGTTAAAGCTTTTCGTCATCGACCAGGCGTGGATAATGATGAAACCTTTTTCAAGTGGCTATGCTTAAGTCCATCCAGATCCTACTTGCCACGGCTACATACCATGACTACGATATCTGGCGGTTGGGTGCCATGACTGCTTTTCTAAAATGATGTTTTAGAAGAGAACGTCTATAAGTACACAGCCAGAGGGCTTCGTTGACAGTGGGAGCAGCGGAAACGTGTACAAGATGCTTTATAGAATAAAGCAGGCATCGCGGAGTTGGAACATCTGTTTTGATGTAGTTGTCAAAAAGTTTGACTTCATCAAAATGGTAGATGAACCTTGTATATACAAAAAGGTAGTAGGGAGTATGGTGCTGATCCTCGTAGAGTACGTGGATGACATACTCTTGATGGGGAAGGAGTCTCGGTCAATCTCCACTTATCACAATGATTCTCCATAAAGGATCAAAGTGATACCTTCTAAATCCTGGGTTTTGGATCTATGAGATAGATCTAATTGGATGTTAGGACTCTCACTAGTTGTAGTGAGATGGTATCAATCGATCCTGTGAAGAATCACTGGAAGTGTTCCAGGGTGATAAAGACGACTGAGTGTCAGTCACAGGCATTGTCTTTCCCCTCAGTGGAGGGACGGTATGTTGGAAGAGTTCCAAGATAGATACCGTGGCATACTAGACGATAAAGGCAGGATACATTGCTACTTAAGATGCTACCAAAGAGGCAGTCTGGATGTATATTGGTTCATGAGATGAACTTTGTTCCTCCCATTGTGTGACAATGGAGTTGTGGCTTATGCCAAGGAAGGCCGGTCCCATCAGTGATCCAGACATATTCTAAGGCAGTATCACCTGATCATGGAGATGGTTGATCTCCAGGGTGATCGAGGTTTGGAGAGTAGACTCAGAGGACAACACAGCGGATCCACTCACAAAGGCCTGTTCCCAGAGAGAGATTTTTATGGGATGGTTGAGTATGAGATACTACAACCACTGCTATCAGATGGCCCTAGTGCAAGTGGGAGATTGTTAGTTATATGTATGCCCTAGAGGCCATTACTATACATAGGATGTATATTGTAGTGGATGCTTGGACATATATAGGGAGGACTTTCTTGCTCGACATGATAGTATGCTATCTGGTTGCTCTTTACCTTAACGTGTATACTGCTTGTCTCTCTGTTACATGTTGGTAAAGCCCTTAGGATGTGTACTTGATTACCTGGACTATGATGCGGATCATACTGGTGGGGACATGGTAGTCCATAAGTACATCCTTCAAAGTCCCTAGTCGTGGGTGTATCGAAACGGGGCATCGATATACCAGAGTAGACTAGCGTATACCTTCTCGACCCATACAGATGGGCGATGGATGATCCCATATCCATTGGTGTTTGACATCGGAGATGATATACGGGTGCTCAGTAGAGACTGGGTACACTGGACGGACTCGCCGAGAACTCCCAGATAGTATTATACCTTACGTCAGATGGCAGTTCTCTGGTGACACTGGTACAGAGTAGTCTGTTGACCCAAGATCGTCATAGAGTCTTGTGTGATTCCCACTGTGCTTTGATTTCCACCTTACCACGTCCAAGAGGGCGTGCAAAACGGTGGCTTTTAGGTACAGTCCCGAATCACATGGAGGCAATGAGCGATAGGAGGGGCTTCGTCTCTCCCGGTATAGGGAGTTGATGTTGCGCTGTGTTCGATTGGCTATAACCGGAAATCCCTGGCCAGGGTTGCTGAGATTTACTGGTAAGTGTTGCCAGTAGTTTCTCGAATTGTTATAGACCTCATATCGACACGACTTATCGAGCTATTGGGGTCTGACGTTCACCACCCCTAGGCAAGATATGCGACATATCAGACGATCAGACCGGACTGTACGGTAAGTGTTACTGGTTGGATTCACAGGAATATGAGCGGGCTTGCTCGTCGATCTTCTGATCGCTCAATACCCGGGTGGCCGTTACGTTTAGCAGACCGCTTGCGGCTTGTGGGTGATAGATATGATCATCATCTGCTGCCGGCGTATTGACGAGTCTTTAGAGTCCTACACAGAGGTTTCCTGGCTCAAGCAAAACGAAATAGGAGCGCATATGAGATATGTGCGGGACCGAGAATAATGCGTGTATGTGATACCGTATTTCATTCTCGTGATGAATGTGTCGATTGGTTGTATGCGATATAACCTAGTTATCGAATCAAGGATTGATTCGATAAATCGATACATTGAATACTAGTCGGTTATATGCGATATGACCGGATCATTGAATCAAGTGTTGATTTAATGATTTAATGTATAATTGTATATTTGATATATTACTTTGCATTAACTAGTATTGGTTCATTTTAAATGGATTTTCTCACTTGAAGTTCACAAGTTGTATATGTGATATACTTTTGTGCACTTGATTGTATCATGTTTGATGATACATGTTTACTTGGGTTTGTGTAAAGATTAAACCATGGTTACATGAATGGTTAGGGTTTTCTTTTCTTATTCATTTATTTATTTATTTATTCCTTTTGGAATATAAATGGCATAAAGAGAAAATGGTGGCTTTGTTTGTTTGCATCATGAAGCTTCATGAAGCTTTGACTAAGTGACCATTTTGTCTCATGCTTAACCCTAACCACTCCATCTAACCTTAGTTAAATCTCTACACTAAACCATGGTTTGAATATGATAAGAATTGATTTTTCTTTTCTATTTTGATTATTCTTATCATATCATGATCTTCATCTTCTTCTTCTTCTTCAAGAAGAAAAAGCTAGCTACCATCAATGGCAACTAGTGAAAATGAGTGAGAAATCCAATTCTAAAGTGAACCCACCTCCTATTTCTTCATCCTCTACCTCTTGCCAAGTAGTATAGGGTGTTTTCTTCACAAGTTTCATGACTTGGTGAAGTGGGAGCTTGATCTAGCGATGCCTCGACGTAGATCATCTTCGGCATCGTAGTCGATGACCTAGCCCGCCCATTTCTCCGATGAAGCCGACGCTAGAGCCCGGGATTTGATTTGTACAGCAAGGGGACCTCATCACGGAGCTATGGAGGTGGAGAACCGGATCTACAAAGGTTGTATTTCCGTTCACTTAGAGTAAAGTCGTTTACTTGTTTTTGTTTCGCCTAAAATTCTAGTTAACGATCCGTATTAGGGTTTCTCGGCACTTGTAAAATTTGAAATTGGCATGGTTGATGCCTTGTGAGACCTCATTAGAGTGCCTAGGAACCCTATACGTGGTAAGGTGGAAATCAAAGCACAGTGGGAATCACACAAGACTCTATGACGATCTCGGGTCTACAGACTAACCTGTACCAGTGTCACCAGAGAACTGCTATCTGGCGATAGGTATAATATCATCTAGGAGTTCTTGGCGAGTCAGTTCAGTGTACCCAGTCTCCACTAAGCACCCGTACACCATCTTTGATGTCCAACACCTATGGATATGGGATCATCCATCGCCCATCATATGGGTCAAGATGCGTATACGCTAGTCTACTCTGGTGTATCGATGCCCTGTCTCGATACACCCTCGACTAGGAACAGTTATAGGATGTACTCGTAGACTACCCTGGCCCCACTAGTATGATCTCATCATAGTCCTACTAGTCGATAATAGATCCTAAGGGCTTTATCAACATGTGAGAGAAAGACAGTAAACTAATACAAGTCAACATGTTAAGACAAAGTGAAACCAGATAGTATACTATCATGTCGAGCAAGAATTCCCTCTCTATATATATCCAAGCATCCATTATAATATACATCATATGTACAACAATGGACTAGGGCATATACATAACTAACACTTCACAGCTGTCCAGTGTTTCTCCCCAGCATCTGATTAATACCTACTTACCATACTAAGTGCGTAAGCTACATCCGGTCTGGTACATAACATCGCGTACATGATTGACCCAACTACAAAAGCATAGGGTATCCCTTACATGCAAGCCCCAAATCAGTCTTGGGAGACATCTCTTTGGAGAGAGTGATTCCTGAGCAAGCGGGTAAATTACCACGCTTAGAATTTTCCATACTAAAGCTCTTTAGTATGGTGTCAATGTACCTGGATTGGGACAATCCCAACATCCGCTTAGATCTATCTCTATAGATTAATCCCCAGGATATTGAAGGCATCACCTAGATCTTTCATGGAGAACTTTTGTGATAAGAAGAGCTTGACCGAGTGTAGCATAGGAACATCATTTCCTATCAAGAGTATGTCATCTATGTACAATACGAGGAAGACAACCTTACTCTCTACAACCTTCTTGTATATATAAAGTTCATTTACGTTTTTGATGAAGTCAAACTCTTTGACTGCCATATCAAAACAGATGTTCCAGCTCCGCGATACCTGTTTAATCCGTAAATTGATTTAAGCAGCTTGCACACCTTTCCGATGCTCCCACTATCTACGAAGCTCTCTGACTGTGTCATGTACACGCTCTCTTCTAAATCACCATTTAGAAAAGCGGTCGTGACGTCCATCTGCCAAATTTCGTAGTCATGGTATACAGCAACGGCAAGTAAGATCCTGATGGATTTAAGCATAGCCACTGGAGAAAAGGTTTCATCATAGTCGACACCTGGTCGTTGACGAAAACCTTTTGCTATAAGTCTAGCTTTAAAGGTCTCAACCTTTCCATCTACACCAAGTTTCTTCTTAAAGATCCACTTGCTCCCGATGGGTTTTACCCCTTCAAGAGCAACTTCCAAAGGCCATACTTTGTTGGTGTACATGGATTCCATCTCTGATCGCATAGCATCCAGCCATTTCACAGAGTCTCCACTTGTGATGGCCTGCTCGAAACTAGTTGGATCATCATCTTCCATGATGCAATCCTCACTCCTACCGTCTATGAGAAAACCGTAGTATCTCTCAGGTGGATGAGGAACCCTACTAGATCTGCGGAGTGGCTGAGCTTCGTCGGGGACTATTGAATACTCTGGTCTTATCAAATCATCAGTTATAGTTTGTGCTGCTGGAACTTCTTCCAGTTCTACCTTATTACCACTAATTTCTTTCTCAAGAAATTCCTTTTCTAAAAAGGTGGTATATTGAGAAACAAAAACTTTTTGTTCCTCGGTGTGGTAGAAGATATATCCATATGAATTCTTTGGATATCCCACAAACTTGCACAAAACAGAACTTGTCTCGAGCTTGTCCGGATTTTGCTTTTTAACATAGGCCGGATAACCCTATATCTTAACTCGTTTAAGAGATGGTCTCTTCCCATTCCATATCTCATAAGGAGTGGTAGGCACGGATTTGGTCGGAACCCTATTCAATAGGTATGCAGCTGTCTCAAGTGCATAACCCCAAAAGGAAATAGATAACTCGGCAATATTTATCATAGAGCGTACCATATCAATAGGGTGCGATTTCTCCGCTCCGAAACTCCATTGTACTGTGGTGTATAAAGAGGAGTAAGCTGAGAGAGAATCCCATTCTCTTTTAAATAATCTCGGTATTCCGTGCTCAAGTATTCTCCTCCTCAATCAGATCAAAGGACTTTAATACTTTTACCCGTCTCAACTTTGTACTTGTATTCCTTGAATTTCTCAAAAGCTTCAAATTTGTGTTTCAACAAGAACACATATCCGAATCTTGAGAGATCATCGGTGAATGTAATAAAGTATGAGAAACCATTCCTGGTATGTGTAAACATAGGACCGCATAGATCACTATGTATCAGTCCCAATAGTTCAGTAGCTCTTTCTCCATGTCCAGTAAACGGAGTTTTGGTCATCTTATCCTTGAGACATGACTGGAAAGTTTCATAAGATGTAAATTCAAACTGATTCAAATATCCATTTTTATGCAACTTCGCCTGTCTTGTCGCATTGATATGGCCAAGTCTACAACGCCATAAGAAGGTTTCATTCATTCTGATTTTTTCCTCTTGTGTGTGTTATGTATATTTAGAACTGTGGTTTGATTTAGAACGTATATACCGTTATATAATGTACCAAACCCAATCAACACTTGATTTAAGAAAACGTTCATAACATTTTTCTCTAGTACAAAGTTATATCATTCTTTATCTAATAAAGAAATTGATATTATACTGTACATCATTTTTAGTACGAAATAATAGTCGTTCAGAATCATTGTATTACCATTTGGTAATACAAGTTGATATTCGCTAACTGCTTTGGCTGCAACAATTGCACCATTCCCTATACTACTAGAGATTTATCACTCTTTCCCAGTTCTCTACTTCTTCTTAACCCATGTAACATATTACATGCGTGGGATCCTGATCCGGTGTCCAATACTCAGGACGTAGAGCATACTGAGAAACAGTTCTCGGTTACAAACACACCCGAAGAAGATGCATCATCATGCTCTTTCTTCGTTCGGGTTGCATGGGAATCCGTATATTCATTTATTCCTTGCTCATACTTATGACAATCATAAGATAGAGCGAAACCAACGTTCCCCAGCTCTGTATAATAAGCGGGTTCGGTCAATACATCCATATTATTATCTTGATTAAGGCATGTCATAGTCGCTACCAGGAGAGAGAAAGAGAAGAAAACACTTTAACGTGCACCCTTGCAAGATTAGATTAGTTTATTATTTTATCTAATCAAGATAGCTCCCACTGTTTTTATCAAATCTTCCTTCAAACCCTACACCCTACAAGTTCGCCAATCGGTCAGCCAGGCAGGTATTGGTACTCCGAGAGAGTCTCCCCATGCTTTCGCATGGAACTAATTAAATAATCTCGTTTCCGTAGGGGTATAACCCGGTTAACACTTTTCTTAGACACCTACTGGATTAGCTAATTGTAAAGTGCAAAACTCTGCCAAGAGTAACTCTTACTCGCAGCGGGTATCGGGATCCAACTATCTCATAGAAGGTATGCAATCTCATTACAAATTTCAACACTTGAAATTCCTAATATCTGTTTTTACCCCTAGCGACTTATGACCTTGGCTATGGTCAACAAATCATAAGTGTTAGCCAAGTTCAACCCGTCATTTCGTGATTGAATTAAACCCACCCGTACGACCCTTGGTTATGGTCAACAAAGCCGTACGACTACCCTAATTCAATCGCATCACATGCAACAGATAAGCACGAATTATCTATCGTACACTACGCCTTGACGGAGTCCAACAAACGTAGCACGAATACTAAAATAGTCCTTATCTGAAATGACGGAGGGCTACGACTGATTTTGAATAAAACCTTTAACGTAATGAACTTGATATCGTTGTAGAATCTAGTAATTTGAAAAGGAGTGGTTTAAGCTCCGCTTTTAAAATCGAGTAGTTTTCAAAACAAACCGAGTGGGTCTTAGCATTTGCTAAATTTTGCTAAAGAGGTCATTACCGGTGAAAAGATCTTGGCTCTTTCCTCATCGAATGTGGTGCTGGATATTCATCAAGAAATACCACTATGTAAAGCAATAGCTAGAGCTGTCTTTTGAAAAATTTGATTCTACAACATCTTTTAGGTTTCTTTTCTTTCATTAATCTCATTAATGACGTCCCGTCATTTATGTTTCCTAAACATCACAGAAAAAACGAAAAATGGAACGTACGCTTATGCCATCCGCATTCGCCATGGGACCCCGTCACTTACCGTTAGGTTACTTAACTAACGGCAGAGCGGGGGCTGGACTAGCGCGGGTGCAAAACATAAGCAATGTTTATTATATATATCATATATATATATATATAGCATTCGTCTCAGGCAGTTATATGATCACATCACAGAACTCAGGCAGCAGAAATCAACATATGAAATATTGGATATACTATGAGGTCCGTGTTTTAAATTCAGCCAGTAATGAAAAACACAGATTCCACGGTCGTGATGAATAGCCAAACCCACATCTCTGGACCCCTACGAGAGCGGCAAGCAACCCTGCCAATTATATAGTTAGGAGACCCGATCTCGACTCCTCGAGATGGCCTCCCACTGGACTCTAGAATTCGATTACTTGTGCTCCCCGTCTTGGGTCAATCCTAATACGGAAAAGTAAATAATATACATCAATGGTGACATCATCCTCAACCCAAAAGTGTCTCAATAAAAGAATATTACATGCAATATTTTTACATGAATGAAAATTGAAAAAACTCTCATCATATGTAGCCTTCTGTACTTGTTTAAAAAAATTTCAAAGGACTAGAAAAATTCAACAGAAACTAAGGTTTTATTACGACTGTTTCGGAGTTGTTTTGGTTTCGTAATTCAACTAACATCGTCTAATGCTCTAGTTTTAGCTCTGATACCATGAAAGTGTGTCTTATCACCACCACTAGATTTTAGCAAGTATCAAGTATGCAATTTTAAAAAATCTAGAGTGCTAAGCTACACTGACCTAGAATCGAACTAGAGAATTAGGGTTAGATGGCATGTAAACAAACTTTACACTAACTGAATAGAGAATACAACCTTTGTAAACCGGTTCTTCACTTCTAAAACTCCAAGTAGTAGTCCCTTAACTTCAAGTAGTGGTCCCTAGAACTTTTCTTAGGCTCCACTTGGTGAAAGGAACGAGCTTGCTCCGTCATCTTCGAGGCCGAAGATGATCCACCTTGAATTTACTCTAACTCAAGCTACCTCTTCATTAATGAAGAAATTAGTGAAGCAAACAACCTAATCTTATAGGCTAAATGAGAGTAGGTTGATGAAGTAGGAATTTTGCTCACTTTAGAAACCACTTTCTCTTTTTCTTTCTCACTCATGAAAAGCTAAAGAGCAAAAATATGAGATGAGGAAGATCAACTAGGGTAAGGGAAAAATCTCAAGAGATAAGTAGAGAGTTAACCATGGGCTAAAGATAATGGTTGGGTTATAAAATATCTAGAGTAAAACAAAATTAGTGGAATGAGTCATGGCTTCTACATGGTTCCACAAGCATTTTAAGCCATGCTCATTTCCACCTCATTTATGAATTACTCTTAATAAATAAACACCCAAATTATCTTTAGTTTTGGTGTGAGTCTCATACACCCATGTTCTATGTATCATCCACCATGACACAATATATAAATACATATATTAATATATATCACATATATATTAAATGTATTTCAAAGAGAAGAAATTCTTTAGTGAGCACAATATTAGTTAATATATATTAATATATCAAATATAAAAATATATATCAAATTATTAAATCAACACTTGATTCAATAATCCGGTCATATCATATATAACCGACTAATATCATTTATATGTATATCACATTATCGAATCAACACTTGATTCAATAACCCGGTCACATCATATATAACCGACAATATTCAATACTACATTAAATCAACACTTGATTCAATAATCCGGTCATATCATATACAACCGGCCAGTATCAAATATATATATAACATATCATTGAATCAACACTTGATTCAACAATCCGATTATATCACATATAACATATCTGATATCACATATCGCGAGATTAGAATATGGTATCACATACTCGTATTTAATCAAGCTCACGCACATATCACCATATGTGCCCTACTTCATTTCGCATGAGCTAGAAAAGCTCTGTGTGGGACTCTAAAAACTCGAAAATACGCCAGCGGTAGGTAATGATCATATCAGTCACCCACAAGCCGTCAGCGGTACTAGCTGGACTTAACGGCTACCCAGGTATTGAGCGAATAGAAGATCAACAAGCAAGCTTGTCCAAACCCCCGCAAAGCCTATAAGCAACACTTACCGTACAGTCTGGTCTTTTCGTCTGATATATTGCATATCAAGTCTAGGGGTGGAATCGTCAGTAACTTGATAAGTCATGCCGATGTGTGTCCTATAACCATTCGAGAAACTACTGATAACACTTATCAGTAAATCTCATCAGCCTTATCCAGGGACTTGTTGTTATAGCCAATCGAGTATAGCGCAACATCAACTCTCTATACCGGGAGAGACGAAACCCCTCTTATCGCTCATTGCCTCCATGTGACTCGGGACTTACCCAAAATCCACATGTTTGCACGACTCCTTTGTGCCGTGGTAGGGAGGAAATCAAAGCACGGTGGGAACCACATAAGACTCTATGACAATCTCGGGTCTACAGAGTGTCACCAGAGAACTGCTATCTGACGATAGATATGGTACCAACTAGGAGTTCTCGGCGAGCCCTGTTCGGTGTACCTATTCTTTAATGAGCACCTGTGTACAATCTTTGATGTCAAACACCAATGGATGTGGGATCAACCATCGCCCCATACAGGGTCAAAAAACGTACACACTAGTCTACTCTGGAATATCGATGCCCTGTCTCGATACTCCCTCAACTAGGAACGGTTAAAGGATGTGCTTGCGGACTACCCAAGCCCCACTAGTATGATCTGCATCATAGTCCTGGTAGTCAAGCCAACATCCTAAGGACTTTATCAACATGTATCAGAGAGACAGTATAACAATACTAGTGTACATGTTAAGATAAAAAGCAACTAGATAGCATATTATCATATCGAGCAAGAAAGTCCTCTATATATATGTCCAAGCATCCACTATATCATACAATAATGGCCTCTAGGGAATACATATTCCTAACAGTTTACATATAACCGGACTAGGGGTCTGACTAATCGTAAGGGGTGCGAGCTTGTCGAGAGATCCTAGGTATATCGCAAGACGATATGGCCGGAAAAGTCAATTATAGGGTGATTGATCTTAGGTCCGTATGGTATAACGTTAATGGCGTACGCTCTGAGGGAGAGAATTTTATACCGTGGCAAATTACCATATGATGTACGTTTGGATCGTGCACATAAAGAGGTTGAGGGATGGATTCCATCTCCCTCACTATGTGAGCCCTTATGATGACCTCCTTCACGGAAGGCCGGACAATCTATACCCTTAGCGATACTAGGTTGTCTGTGTAGGCATGTTATGAGCGTCTGCTACTTTAGCTGTTGTTTCCTGCTGCGATGACAATATACCGCACATACGGGGCAGTGTCAAGAAAGCAGGTGAATAGCAGACCTAACTATTCAGAGCCGGAGGAAGATCGATTGGAATCTATCCTGATTGCATCGCATAGCCAACTCTTATTGACGTCATGGCAACGAAGTTTAAGAGTGTGATGAATCGAGAGGAATACCTAGGTGTTTGAGTACGCTTCTGAGAGGGATCGAAGGTACTTGAGCAGACATGTCTGATTGGATCTGAAGTATGAGATTTCGTAAGCCTGACATATTTTGGTTTATGTTGCTTTCTTTTAGGGAGATCCTTGTGTCGGTGCTAACGGATCTTGACTATAAGGTTACCCGTTTGCAGGTTCTCAACGGTCCACGCCGCACCAACATATATATGTATGTGTATGAATGAGGATGAGGAAGAGGAGATTCTCAGAGAAACAATTGATTCAGTGAATCAATGGTTCAGAGAACCAGCTCAAGGAGCTATGGACAACACCCACTCGAATGGGAGTATGTTAGCCATTGGACCCGATCAGCTCAAAGAGCTATGGACGACACCCACTCGAATGTGCGAGTGGGAGTATGTTAGCCATCGGACCCGATCTGGCCTAATCTCCACCCATATAAGTGGGTACCCTATATATTCATATATAGGAGATTGGGATTTCCTATATGAGACATATGAGAAAGAAATATATGATGCAGCATAGAGAGTTTATATAAAGAGAAAAACTAGAGAGTCGCCGTCTCCTTCTTCACCCTCTTCTATTTTGGATTGGCTTGCGGGATGATCAAGGAAGGGATTCTCGCTTTCTACCATGGTGTGGTATTCCTCCAGCCATTGCTTGAAAACGATAAAGATCAGATCATCAACATGACATGGACGAGACATGATCCAACTAATCGGATCAGACATATCACAAACCTTTAGAGTAGATACATGCATTTTTATGCTTGATTGCTTGTTATGTATCTATGTCACCTAAAATGTACATACAGAAAAATAAAACCTCAGGAAGTTGAGTAACAAATCAATATCAAGCTGCTTTTGTAGTTTCACAAAAAACTCAGAATATCAATGGAAAGCCTAAATTTCAACTTGTAATAAATGTCATCAACTTTTATGATATACTCAAAAGGGGAATTACTTCGTCCTCAAATCTGCGTCCCGAATATTCTAATATATTTATAACATAGTTCACAATTGATAAATACGTAAAGTACAAAACTGATAGATACTGGTACTCTTTCCCCTTAATAGACAGCCAGCACCTTCTTCTACAAGCCAAATCAATGATCGGAAAAAAATGCTCACACCCATGTCTCTGATAAATCAAACAAACAAATACTAATGAACAATGTACTGCAAGCTCCATTTTAGTCGTCTATATATAGAAGTTCTCAAAGACTGAATTGTCGAGATTATGATGAACTGCTTCCTTGTGCAAGGTAAAGGAAGCTCGAGTCACAAAGAATTATATATGTATGCATGGTTGAGTCGATGCAGAAGAAAGAAGATTGAGTTCCGCTCTTCATCACGAATATCCATTGAGGACTTGCTTCTCTTCTTTTACCAGAATCTAGCTTTTTTCTTATTTTCACCAGATTCTACAATGCAATTTCTAGCTGGTGATGTTCAAGATTTCTAAGCACAATCCTTGCAAAGAGTTTGGCTTCTACTGGAGCGTTGGTTGATGCAGCTGATCCACGTAACACCCGTGCAGCCCCTGCTTTCTGCAAAAGGCCTGCATGGTGCATTGCATGCCTACCTCCAGGAATTGTAAACTGCAATTTAAAATGCATTTATTAATGGTTAGAAACCATGATAGGGTCATGGGCAATACAAAAGCATAACATTAGAAATAAACTTCAATATGTAACTCCTAAATCTAGTGGTTCCAGAACAACCCTGACAAGTTCAACATCCCGTGGAAATTCTATTCGACAAAGCTTGGTATAATATAAGTTGAGCAAAATAAGCATCAAATACATAGGAGTGGTCCATCTTCATGGTAGCAACAATAAATATCTACTCCTATATCAATATCATTTAACTCAGATCTTTTTTGACATGAAACCTATATAAACTACATGTAAGCTTGTGCATGCTTCAGGTCTTTTAGATGGAAAGAGTACTACAGAAAATAGAGCAAGAGCAGGAATACCAGCCAGCATAAATTACAAGATGGAAAAAATGTCGCGCATACCTGAAGTAGAGCAAAAGCAGCACATGCTCGTAGAATGGTAGAAGAATTTCGAAGCATGGCAACAAATCGTCCAATCTCAGCACCACTGAAAAGTCAGTAGAAGAAAAAGGTTGTAACTGCAGAGTCATTTCTTTTATAACAAGAAGGTGACACAATTAAATAATAACTGCACATATGCAAACAAACATTGAGGACCGTAAATGCTGAAGATACAAGGCATTAGAAGTACCATTATTGCAGTGGAACGGAAAAAGAATGAAGATTATCGAAACAAAACACTATTTTTCTATATATTATCCTTTATAAGGACATGTTACCTTAATATTTTCTATCGAAAATCTTATAGAAAATAAATAAAGGTAGGTGGAAGAAAAGACCTGCATCTGAGATGACCTGCTTCTTGTATGCGGGCTGCTTCAATCACTTGTGCCAAGGATGCAGGAGCTGAGACAGAAGCCGCAGAAAAAACTTGTGGATTAGAAAAGGTGAGCACAAAAGCTTCTATGTACTTCAGTGCCATCCTTTTAGCACCATCGAAGTTTACACTCTTCGAGGTCCCTTCAGAAGAAGAACCAACCAATGCAAATTCGTCCATTCTGTCAACGCAAATAGAGGTTTGCAAATGTTAAAACAATATACAGGATGTCTATAACTTCAGTGTAGCAAACTGTTCAGGTTGAATTTACCATTTACCGGAAAAAAGGAGTACCGCTTAAAATTGCAGAATATCCAACTTCATGACTAAATTTATAGCTCAAGTGAGTTGTATTTAAAACAAAGGCCATTCATTCAACCACTACCCAGAATATGAAATTGTGTTCCCAAGATTAAGGATAATGACAATGTCTTATCAAACATCACCATCCACACATAACTTTCAGAAACAATGGAAATTTAAATTCAAACCTAACTCCACCTGAATATGCACCATCGGTTGGATTAGCATAAGAAAAACATGGGGCATTTGGACCAAGTGTCGGCGACTAAAGGTATTACCAGAACTGTGTCAACATTTGAAATTTTGTCCACTCTTTTTCATTGTAATTTAATAAAAGCAAAACAGTACTACTGTACAAGATTTCAGTGCCCCTTTAGCCGCTTAAGCATATGATGCTTTTGGCACTTGCCAAAAACTGGTGAAGTACTATTAGAAGTAAAGAGTTTTATCCAACTACAACAAGATTCATTATATTATTAGAAAACACAAAAATGCCAAATATTTAAATCTCGATCTAGTGCTGCTTACAACGAAAAACTAATCTATGCCCTAAGGGTTTATACAACAAACACCCAATTTATTGGATCATGTCAAATGCTTTATATATGAAACATGATGATGTCATATGCTAATAGCTTATCATAAAACTTTAAGAAACTGAAAACTTTAAGATACAGGAATGCATGAGTGGATGAGTGTAATAGAAAAAAGATTCAGATGATGTTTATAATCCTCTACCTTCCATCAAACATGTAAGCAAGTGCCAATGCAGCCATGAAGCGGGCCATTTTTGAGCCTGATGATGAACAAAGGTGAACAAGGGCAGGAACACCCCCATCTTCAACTATACGAAGAGCATTACCCGAATTAAAAGCAAGATTCCACAATGCTCCAGCGGCCGTCTCGTGGACATCCTGAAATATATTAAGATGCAGACTTTTAAGAAAGTTAATGATACTCAAATTAACTTGTGATATAATAACAGAGTCAGTGTGCAAAGCACAACAAACGATTACGAAAATTAAGAAAACTGGCCACAGCCATATATATAAATGTGATTAGGCACCAAACTACTAGCAATTAGAGCGTGTTCGATTAAGAGTAGAAAAGAAGAACACACTAAACTGTTGCTACGTTACATCTCTTGGTCCAAAACATAGAAATTAACCAAAGAAACCTGAGAACCTAATCCAACCCAACCTGAAAATTTTACAAACCTAACACAATCCCGCAATGTCCCTCAAATGTCCTCTCCCATAAATCTCAGGGACCCGGGGGTTTTCTTTCTTCCTTTGATATCAACTCAGTCATGCTGACACCCTCCTCTTATTATTAATATATTTAAGCCAAACTGCTGGACACAGCTCAGATTACATGTGTGTATCAGGCATGCATGCATGCTTTATGTGCATCAAACTCTTCTATACTTCTTAGTAAAAAGAAGTGTCCAACAAAATATCATAAGCCTAAATGATAGTGCCACAGATTATAGAATTTCGCATACGGCCAATTATCCAGTATTATGTCTCCCAATATCTCAGACATCTGACTCAGTTACATGATATGCACACAGCCAGACCAGGATATCCACATTGCAAAAAAAAAACTGTCAAGAACAATACTTGGAAATAATCAATATACAACAGGCACTATATATTTTGGGCTTTCAAATGGGAGTCTTACAACTATAGATACATTATAATTAGTTTATTGCTCATGTGATGCACTTGAACATACGTAGAAATCATGTGTATAGTAATGAAACAGATCATAATTGTTTTGGTTTTACTTTAAAAATAGAAAATACTAATGCAAATGGTAGTCACCAATTAAGATCATAAATTTTTTATGCCTAAAATTTAGGATTCTCCGGTATCATGAGAATTGAGATTGTTATTAATGCAATATCTCTTTAAAAAATATTAAGCAATGCAATGTTCAATGTTTGGGGGAGGCGAATCGGAAAATCTTATCACGTAAATAGCTAAAATCATGAGATCCTTCCAAGATCTTCTTTTTCTTTTTTCTTTTTCTTTTTGGGTTTTGGGGGCGGGGGTGAGGGGGAGGGCAACCCCTCAATCTCTGCATAGTTCTGTACCTATGGATTCATTAGCTAAGAGTTGAGTAGTAAATCTACAATATTTCTGAAATCGTTCACTAATATTGTGGGTTATGCAAGGCTAACTCTAAGTGAGCGGAACATGGGTCAGTTTTGGATAAAGATGAAGAGGCAAGATTCATATATACATAACACAGAATGGTAAAAGCGGCTGAAGTTCATTGTAGCTCAAATTCATGGTAGGTAGATGCCTAAAAAAGAACACGGTGCCAATTCCAATAGCATTCCAAGACTGTAGAGAATAAACATCAGAATGTCCATGCATTTATTTTAAATTTTCCAGCATGGATATTGTGTAAACATGCAATCATTTGATTGCTTAAGCCATCCCATACTTCATTGACAAGGAACAAGTATCTATCACATGGTCTAGTTGTTGGACACCATATATTCAGGTACTTATGACTATCAAAGACAAGATGACCAGCTATGATGAGCTAGCCAATAGAAAATCATGGTTTAAAATCTTGGCCCAGCCCAACTCGAGATGGCCGATCCCATTCCAAAAAATGACCGTGCGGGTTCCGATACAGATACCTAGTTATATTGGGTTTACCATTTGATAAAGTAGAGTCATAGTTTTAAGTTTATTATTGGGTTGGTGGGTTAGTTAATAGGTTATTAGGTTACGGTTTAATTGACATCATTAATTGGTAAAGTATATATAAAATATTATAGTTACTTTTACAAACTATTACAGCAATCATTTTGAACTTCATAAATTGCTAAAAAAATTGCCAAATTGTTTATGGTTGTTTTTACTATTTATTTAAATTTTTTTAGTCAACGATATAAAGTACGATATTTTTAATCTGAGATGCTCAATAAAATTCCAGTATTGATATCGGTTATTCCAATCTGCAAGATTCTGTAATAGAAAAGCAGGTTATTTGTATGCATTTTTTTGCATTAAATAAATCACAAGAATTCAAAATAATGTTTAATTTGCTCAAGAAGAACCAATGACGATGCTTAAGGATGACTGATTTACAGTTTCTCCATGCTATAGTTTCTCCATGCCAAAGACTAGTAGTAGCTAAACAGTAAACACGATATGATTATGCAAACTATGGCTTGGTAAGATATGCGGACTTGATTGGCGGGACAACATGATGGGAGATATGTAGCAATGCTTTCACTATTTATCATGTAAACACATAGTGCACATGCACGATATTGTACAAGACGAGAAAAGGTAATGAAGCAGTGACCAAAAGGACAACAGCCACATAAAACGAAGAGCTGAGGATAACCTAGTAAAATGAGGCTCCACTATTTAGTTGAAGAGGTCGGAAGAGGAGTAAGAACCTTAATTAACTTAAACCTTCATAAGAAAGAATTGTAAGTTCTTATTGTGACCTCGATGTTTCCTTTAATAGAGTGCAGGCGAACAGGTGAAATCACAAGGCTGATACTTTGGAAAATGGTTATTGGTTTGTAATGTACAAATAAATCAAAAGCAGAGAAAGTACTAATTTCAAACCAAAAAAATGGCCACAAAAATGTTTTCTTTGCATCATTAAGAAGTTCACCCTGATCTTTATACTTAGGTTATAATAATTTTGAAGCTTGCAATTCGAACTTATTGCCAACAAAGTAGGTGATACTACATATGTGGTAAACATGAGAATGAAAGCTTACCTCAGATTCAGAGCGTGCCAACGCAATTAGAGGTGCAACACCACCTTCTCGTCCAATAGCAATGCTAGAGATCACCCAAAAAAGAAAGAAAGAAAGAAAATTAGCTAACAATTTCATAGGTTAGTTTAAAATTTATTTTTGTACAGAAGAATCAAGAGAATAGTAGAAGTAGAGACAGACAGTTATAGTAGATGTAATAGAACATGGTCAGTTGCTTATGCTGGATAAATCAATTGTCAATAAACTAACATACACAAGTATGTAGACATGACGTGTGTCGGAGAGAATAAAACCCATTACACTGAGAACGGAAAGCATATTAATTGAACAAATTTGAAACCATAAAAGCGCGCCACACTGTAATGATATTGTGAACCACGCAGTAATTATATTGTGAAAGCAAAACAGTAGACCATCTTCAAGGAGTAAACCAGGTGTCGCCTCTTTACTTCTCTGAATTTTAAGTTGTGGATTTTGGAAATGACTTTTGGTAGATTTTGAAATAATATTACTGGCCTTTGTTTTTCATGTTTTCTCGCCAATTACCTAAACTGAAACAGTAAAACAGGCCCCAAAAGACATTCTAAGAACAGAACAAACATGTTCAAAAGCCATTATTTAACTAGGAAGGTTCCTCCACATCCCCTTTGCATTACCAAATGCTAAGCACCGGATCTAGAAACAGTTTGTGGTAGCTTTCACGGGAGTATTACTAGAATTCTAAGAAACTTGCTCTTTTCAAGAACTTGCTAAAATAAAGAGCTTTGTCAAACTTTTTTGTTGTATATACAAATCCTCCCCCCCCCCCCCCCCCCGTTTAACTAGATAAGTACATTTCTTTCTTTCTTTCCTTTTCTCATTAACAACTGTCACATCCTTCTAAATGTTTTTTTGAAGAAAGCTGGATTCTTCTAAATTTCCATCTTGCTCCATCAAATATGATCCTATCACACACTCATCAATCTTCTAGCATTTGCCCAAATTATCTCAACTGGATATCTCTTATTCGTTATCGACTTTTTGATGGATGCGACCTTTCTATCTTCTATTATGTCGCCACTCATCCGTCTCAATGTCGTCATTTCAGTTACAGATTCCTGGCATATCATGGCATGTATTGGTGACAGAGACGTAGGACAAAGTAGAATACACCTTTAACTAAAACCAATTTCTGTCTTAAACAAAAGGGTTATGTGAAATAAAGTAAAGGTAAGATGTGCATATGGGTTTTATCCTACTTTGGCACACTGAATTTGGTTAGAGCGGGGTTCAAGCCCCCTAAAGTGGGCTAAACTAGGGTTTCAAATCTCTAGAGACATGGGGGATTTATAATACAACTTTATGGATAGAAAAAAAAGGCCGCCTTGTGACCATTTTAAGCTAACACGGTGCCTTATGGAGCTTTTTCCGACATTGAGCAAGTGATGGACACCCTGCTGAACCTTGCAGTTGTACCTTCAGATTTGTATCTAATCATGAAAAGCCTGTGATATGTGTAAGAAGCCAATGATGTTATTCTTCTCTCTTTTTTTGGGCCCCAATCTAATGAACAATATGAGTAGCAATTTTAATGCCATAACAGAATTTTTTTTCCTGGTGGAACTTAACTAACCAACAGTATGATTTGTAAGACTTACACCTGCCAGCCTAAATAATCAAGTCAAAGTAACCAATTGGCCCAATCAATTTGACAATTTGATATCAACATGAATTTAAAGAATGCAAGGCAAAGGACACATAAATATACTTCTGCTTTGACTTTCCAATGAATTCCACATTGTAAATCCAACCAAGAAATGCATCCATTTCAGTAAGCCAATATAAAGTGTTCGACATTGATAAAGATGACAAAATGAAAGGAACAATGAATGCTGGAAATTGTGGTAAGTAAATCATATCCAGTAAACGAGTATAAAGATCTCAACAATTCATGTGCAACACTCATACAATCAATACAAATAATCCTAAAGCTGGTGTTCATCACTATAGTTGTCGCAAGGTGCAATAGTTTGTTATTGTATCGTTCTTTTTGCTTGTGTATGTGTGTGTTTTGGGAAGGGGGGGTGTTTGTGTGTGTCACACACACAGGGGGGGAGTGTGCGTGTGTCACACACACACACGCGGGGGGGGGGGGGGGCATGTGTGTGTGTCAGTCACACACACACACACACACACACACACACACACAGAGAGAGAGAGAGAGAGTTTCTTAGAAATACCTGTTAGCTTCAGATACTGACAAACCCCATAAAGCACCTGCAGCTCTCTCTTGAAGGCCTTGCGAGGCATTGGCACATGCTTGTGCAAGAGCAACCTAAATATAAAGCAAAATTCAGCTCTATGCAATACAATGGATGTTTAGATATAAGTCAAATAATAGAAGGAATTTAATCAGTATTATATATGTAGAAGAACTACTACATAATAGGACAAGATTTTAGCCAAATTCATTACAAGCGGCCACCATCATATACAAAGAAAAAACCTCTATCTAACATATTAAAACCGACAGGGCAATAGAAAAACGAATGCTCTAAGTTCAACATGTAATCAAATATAAAATCTCAAGGTAGACATCAGAGCATGAGCGTCAACAGCAGAAGCAGCAGCAAATCCAATAACAGTTCTGAAGGAGATTGCATTAGACCCTAGCCAATCTGTCATCCTTTGGTACCACCCATGAAAGCTAGCCTTGCATCCTTGGCTGTATGCATCATCATGCTGCATTTGCATAAGGCATTGATTAAGTATCCATGGACCTAACAAGCAATTCGCATGGTCCTAGCATCTGCCTTAACCATACAGTAACTAGGTACAGCCATACAGGCTTTCAATATTCACCAAACTTGTAAGCATTCTAAATTGCAAGCATCATATGGGTTTCCTGAAAACAAATGGTACGTTGACAAAAATACATTCAAATATCAAATATCCTTAGATATCGGAAAAGCCAAAGATGGAAATTTTGCCGATGTTCAAGCTTCAAGAAATCATGTTCCTCCCGTTTCAATCACAATGGGTGGTTCAGCTCTTCCTCTTCCTGAGGCTTCTGGCTATTGACTGTTTAAGCATGGGTATCTTGCAATGTATCCATGCCGATCTTTAATCCTGTACCTATAAAGCCTAATTCTAGTAGTGCTTACTGTTAACTGATCATTGAAAGGTGGAAAAGGATGACTAGCAGATAATGTTGGTGATCACTGGATGATTGTCGCAGAAATTCAATTTGGGGCAAAGGATAGTCTGTGTGGTTTGCTTTCCCAACAGCTCCATATTTTTGGCTTCCATTTCCCTTAATGATTCTCCACTTGAATCTCCCATGAAACAATGAAAAATGAAAACTCTGCACCATGGATAATTACATGGATACATCGAATGGTCTTAAGAGACCTGCTAAATAGTCTGATGAAATCTGCACTAGTTAAATGTCACCCCATGGCAAGAGTAAAAACACGCTTTTGAAGAAAAAATGTGCGCAAATAAACATAAACTTATAGGATATGACGATATTGGAAACAAGTACAGAAAATCCAAAAGCATACCAGGGCTTCAACACCTCCAGCTGTAGCAATCGCTTCTCGATTCCTATCATCAAATGATAAATTCCACAGTGCACCAGCAGCTTCTTGTCTTTTTGCATGCATACAAATGATAGCATATTAACTTAGCTAACTTGTTCGGATAAGACAAGCTGATAGCTAATGAAAAAAGCTAATTATCGAAAGACTATAGGCGGAATATATATAGCACAGGATACCATGTGGAATGAATAATTAAACGGAAACAAAGGTGAAAGCTAAACAGCATATTTAAAAACGAAAATTCTAGGAGGCAGGCTTTTTACTGAAAATTAGAATTATCTTATTTCATACACATCTAAATGCAGCACATCAAGGAAGCATCCTCAGAAAAACCAATGGGCATGCAATCTAGATTAAAATTTGCACTTTCAAAAGTAAGAATCAAGTAGTTTTGCAAGACCATAGCCAACAATTATCCTAGTTGATTAAGGCAATATCCACACCCAATATAAACTATATTGGGTACAGGTCTGAGACAAAACGGGATCTGACTTGAGCATGATACAATCCTGATTCAATAATTCGGATTTCATCCATGAATCAAGCCAATGTGCAAAAGGAGGAATAGCACACTCAAGACTTGTGAATCTAAAATGTACAAAATAAATTTAAGACCAAATTCTGAATCAGAGACTAGCCCAATTCTCCACACGCCAACCCAACTGAACCGATCAAACTTGCACTATTTAACTTGAACCACGAGCTAGTCGTTTCTTAGTCTAAATGATGTTCTAATTCAGATATGATTTAATGTGTGCTCTCATCTATATATACAGAAATGGTCATTAAACAGAGGGCACTGGATCTCATTTCTTTTCAAGTCATTAATATAGGGTCAGAGGCTTCAAGGCTGTTCTCCCTATATTCTTCTTTGGCCAACATTCTCATTCACATTTTACTACTTAAATTCACCTCCAATCCCTTCTATCCAGCCTTTTATCATTCTTTCCTTCATCAAAGGTGTGCCCATATGGTTATCATCTACTGTGATCATCGGAGGATAATTGTTCCCGTTTAAAGGCTGTACGTACAATTGCCTGAGGATCTGAGGTATCTGGGACATGTGGTTGCTTAGATTATACTTAGACTAATTCTAGTGTTGTTTTGACTGAACCACTACTAAACTTAATCCATTAACTACCTCCGCCGTCGTCATCGTTCTTGTTTGTGCTTCAATGTATAAGATTCTATCTACCAAATCCTTTTTCGTTGACTATAACTGGACCATGCGCTGTTCTAATCAAGCCATCCAACGAGGATAAATATATCAAATTGAAGCAAGTCAGGCGACTCAGACCGGTGTCATCCACATCAGATAATGGAAACCACCAGAAGCAGCTATTGTACGTAACTGAAAGGTAGTGGATCCAATCAACAACTTCCCCTTGATCGAAAGAACGGGTCCCCAAAAAGTTTGCCTAATACAATGTCAACATTTATCCTTTTGTCCTTGCTCTGAATATAGTTAGTTATTAGCTATTAGTTATTAGCATTAATCCCACATCGGCTATAATAAGAGAGGTGGTCTATGATCCTCCCTCTATATTTTGTATGTAGGAATTCATGATTTAATATGCTAATAAATTTATTTCTTCTTGATTCTTTTCATGGTAGCAAAGCTTTGAAAAGAATTGATAGAAAACCCTAATTTCCTCTTTCCCAAACCCTGATCCTAATTCTCTAGCCCTAGCCGTCGCCTCCCCTCCCCTCTTGCCGCCGCCTCGCCTCCTCCCCTCTCCTCTACCCCCACTGCATCACCCACACCACAATCCTCCTCTGCCCGCACCATGTTTGCACCACCAGCGCACCACGCCTGCACCACCCTCCTCTGCACCAGCACCACGCCTCCTCTGCACCATCTCCACCCTACGCACCACCAGCACCCTGCTCCCGCACCACCAGCACCCATGCCTTCCATGGCCGCTGCCCTCTGCTTATAGACTGCCTCCTCCTCCAATAATGCCTCCTCCGTACCAATCCAGCTCTCTCAAACCCTAGTCCTAGCTCTCGCCAACAGCCGCATGGCAATAATCGTCTCCGCTCCACTCGGTTAATGACAATGATCTATACAATTGTCTTGCTCTGACTTCTTTATACTTATACTCGCTTGAGTGTTAGACAGCCTTATTCTCTCTCATGATTTACTTTTGCGCCATTCATCATGAATTCTGATTCGGTCTCTGATGGCCGTGGGACGTCGCGTGGTCGTCCCTCTATTACTGCTCGTGATCGTGGTTCCCGTGGACATGTCGACCTTTATTGTGCTTATTGCGACAACACTAATCATTGTGAAGACTGATGTTGGGAGAAACATGGCTATCCTGATGATACACCTACTGCTCGCCAGACATCCACACCAGTTGCTACTGACCGACCTTCCTCTTATGCCGGACATTTGCCTTTATCTGGTGCTGAGTGGGGCCAGTTGTGTTGTCTCCTCTCTTCTGTAGCTCTTGCCAACCTTCTCTTCTGTGGCTCTTGTCAACCTTTCTACTCCATCGGGTATATCGTTCATTTCTCATTCTGATTCGTGGATCGCTGATTCCGGCGCATCACATCACATGTCTCGTGATAGACTGTCTGATCTTGCTTCTAGTCCTCACAAACTTATTCCCATGGCTGATGGTAATACCATACCTGTTTCTAACTCTGTTGATTTATCATTTACTTTATCTTTACAACTGAAAAATAATTTAATTGTGTTATCTTTAAAACAAAACTTACTTTCTATTATGTAGAGTGTTTTTTCGTCACCTTATTGAGATAAGAATGCGCGTGCTTGTCAGGAGTGTACAGATTTCCCCTTCCTAGAGTATGCAGGGGTTTAAAAATTGTGGGGATCGAAGTCTCCGGCAGCCGCGGACTAAACTGTCGTTAATTACCCATCGCTTTTAGAGCGAGAGAATCTCCGATTAACGGATCAAATGGGTCATGCGAACTCAATGAGATGTGTTGGTGCTTAAAAGTAATGCAGAAGGGTGTGCTTATTTTATTTTTTATTTATTTATTTTAGTCACCAAAGTAAAGCTGTGACCAAAAAAATATTTAAACATCCAAAAAGATAATGTTCCTTTATTTAATATTTGTGTTATATATATATATATATATATATATATATATATATATTTTGGCGGCCGGAGAGTCCCTGTGAGGGGCTATCCCCCTCACATGAGGGGGTTGTGCCCTCACATGTGAGGGGGGAGCAAATCCCTCACGTGAGGGGGCAGCCCCTTCATATGTGAGGGGGAAAGTCCCCTCACGTGGGGGGTTGTCCCTTTCACAACGTGGTGGGGGGGCAAACCCCCTCATGTGAAGGAGAAAGTCCCCTCACATGAAGGGGCGGGGGCCGAGGAGGCCCGCCGCGACACGCGTGTTGCACGTTACCGCAAGGCGCCCGCAACACGCATGTTGTGCGTGCGCACAGTGAATTCGGAATTGGACTATCTTGAAAATAATTTGGAATTAAACTCCTGAAAGTGATTTTTATTTGGAATTAAACTCTCAAACATTTTATTGTGGATTCAAAGGAATTAAACTCCTAAAACATTTATTCTGAATTTAGAGGAGTTTCTCCCAAAACATTTATTTTTGGAATTGGAGCAATTAAACTCCTAAAACATTTAAAGAAGTTGAATTCGGGATTTTTATTCGGAGTTAAACTCCCAAAGGATTTTATATGAAGTTAAACTCCAAAAAATAGATTTTTATTCAGAGTTAAACTCCTAAAAATATTTTTATTTAGAAAATCAAAAGGGGTCTCTTGAAGCTTCAAGATCTGTCTTGGATGATGAAAGGGTACATTTTTCTTCTCTTTTGAGCCTTGGATCCTCCTAATGTGAGATTTTCGGAGATGAGTCTCCTTCCTCTCTTTTTTTGGATTTTGGAGAAGGGTAATGTGATTTAAAATCTTCCCTTTTAAAGATTTGATGGAAGATTTGAACTCCACTTCAATGATTTTATGATGAAAAACTATTTCTTTTTAAGAAAAAAAGAGTTAAACTCTTGATTTAATTCAAAAGAAGAAGAAAGAATGTTTAAAACCTTTGAAGAAGAAGGCATAAAACCTTAGAAATTTATGAGGAAGAATGATTATTCTTTATTTCATTACGAGGGTTGGCTTTTATAGCCTTGGCACTTTACATTGGGCACTTTGGGCTTTACAATTTTTGCTATCTTGCCCAATTTAATTCTAACAAATTACATACTCATTTATTTGCAACATATTTATTTTATTTTCTAGTTTGGCATGGGACCGGTCCCATGTTTGGGATTTGGACTTGGCTTGAGCCGGGTTTAGACCCGCTTGACTTAGACTCAGGTTTGGTCACACTTATTCAAGAGTTGACTTTGACCCTCTTGGACAAAGGGGTGTAAATTTTGATCCCAACAAAATGCCCCCCATCAATAAGTGTACGTCGCATGTGTGCGTTATTGATGGATTTTCTTTCATGAAGAGCTTAATTTTGCGATATGGAGCATAATTCCAGGGATGGAGCATAATCCCGAGGACGCGGAGCATAATTCCAGCAGCGGAGCATCATTCTGATGTGCATAACATAATTCCGGAAGCGAAACATCATTCCGAACGGAGCATAATTTCAGGAGCATAACTCCAGGGGCGGAGCATCATTTCGAGGAGCGGAGTATAATTCCAGGAGAACATATTATGAGACGAAGCATAATTTCGGCGCAGGGTTCCGGTGTGAAGCAAGATTTCGACGCGGGGATATAATCTGAGACGAAACATAATTCCGACGCAGGGTTCTGAGGCGAAACATAATTTCGACACCGGACAGGTATATCCTGAGCAAAGCATAATTCCAATATGGGACAGGTATATCTTGAGATGAACATGATTCTGACACTGGGGCAGACAGTTGGTTGACTTGATTGATTTGGTTTGGTTTCTATCCATCCAGTGGGACCTTCGGGCTTGGGAGCACCGTCGAGTGGGACTTTGATTTTATTTGTTTGATTCTTGTCTTGTTTGGCAGGACGTTTGAATTCAAGTGGGATTTGGAATTTGTTTGGTATCAGCATCGCTACACTGGAATAGTGCCTGAAGCAACTCATCATTTGTCTTGAGAAAACTTAGAATTCGGGTTTTGGATCGGTATCAATACCGCTAACACTGGAATATAATACCAGGAGCGAATCATCATTTGCTTTTTCCCGTTGAAGAGCGATGGCTTATAAGGCAGGTTTAGGTCCCTATCACCTAAGACTTTCCAATTTTATGAGTTGTAGAAGTCTCACAAAAGTATTTTCTCCTTACGAATCGAGAGGATCTCGTAGGTGCATCCTTCTTAGGAGTCGCGAAGACCACCAAGTGTGCTTTCGCCTTGTGAGTCGTAAAGATCCCACGAAGCTGTGTTTTTCTTATGAGTCGAGAGGATCTAGCAAGTACCGTTCTCCTCATGTATCGTGAGGATACATGAGTGGGTCTTCTCGAATGGAGCATAATTCCAAAAGCCGAGACCGGCCGCAAGGCTGGTGATTGCGGTGGGACATGGGTATGATTTAGCTCGTTTATGTTCGTGGATTGTATACGGTGCACGCGAAGCGTCGGTCCCGTAGGGCTGAGAGAATTTGGGGAAATTGGATTTTGGTTTTGGGTTGGCGTCTGCATCGCTACACTGGAATAGTGTCAGGAGCGACTCATCATTCGCCGTTGGGACATTTGGGGATTTGAAATTTTGTTGGCGTGTACATCGATACACGGGAATATGGTACCAGGAGCGACTCATCATTCGTCATTAAAGAGGTTGAGATGTTTATTTACATATACACATATATTTCCAGTTTAACAACTTAGAGATCAAAAAAAATTTGCCGCGATTGCTCTATCATTTCAGCTTTTCTTATCGCGAAGGTTTCGATTGCCTTATCATTTAGGCCATTCATTCGCAGTTGCCCTATCATTTCGGCTTTTCATATTTATTTTTACTCGCTGATTTTTATTGCGAATTGTCCCATCATTTCGGCTTTTTATTTATTTATACACACATTTTTTCTCTCCCAATTTACCGACTTAGAGGTCGATGTGCGCTTATTCAAGTTTCTCGCGTTTTGATTTTGGCAAAGCCGAGTTGATGACCGTAACATGGTGATTTGCCAGCGCAGCAGAGAACAGTGAGGTTTTCTCAACCTTATATCGGTTCTCCACCAAGTCTTTAAACACGTAACAGTTCTCGATAGTATGACTCACCACCCTATAATATGGGTTGTACATGGGATTGTCAGTCATATTTGCTTCTTATGGTCTTTTTGGAATGGACAGCTGTAGACCGTGATTTAAAGCGTCCTTGAATATTTTGGGGATTTCGTCCTTCCTGAAGAAGTAGATTTTCTTCCTTCTCTCAATCAGAGTCGGCGCTTTTCTCGGTACCGGTCTTTAAGACCGATTAGTCTTTGGTTCACTTGTTATCTGCTTATACCGGTCAGCATATGCCTCGAAAGGGTTGCAGGCTGATCGCGGTCGACATTCGTAAAGATGCCCCACTCTTGGGCTAGAGGGAATATCAGTTGGCTGTTTCGGGATGTCGATCCCTGGTTTATGAATCAAAACTTTGATTCTGTTGCAATTGCATTCGCGCGACTTGGTTCGTGAGATTTGCCACGACATTCGCCGGATCGTCGACTTTGGAACGAACCTTGGCCAACTTCTCGTCCCAGTCTTGAAACTGTTTCTGAATCCATTGGAATAATACTTGTTCTACAGTCCCGGATACAATAACCATTCTATCCTTACTGCCTGAGCTTGATTCTTCAGGAACCAAAGGATCCTTTTGTTTAATAGCCTGAGCGGACTCTTCAACATCTGAACCGAGCCGGTGTTGGATGGCTATAACCATATCATTATCGTGACTATGAAGCGTTAAAGGATTTGTGTAGGGTGTTTTTCGCCACCCCATTGAGATGAGAATACACGCGCACTTATCAGGCGCATTACAGATTCCCCCTGCCTAGGGTAGGCTAAGGTTTATTGATTGTGGGGATCCGAATCTCCAGCGGCCGCGGACTAAGCTGCCGTTAATTACCCCTCGCATTTGGAGCAAGAGAACCTCCGATTAACAGGTTAAACTGGTCATGCGAACTCAATGTGCAGTGTTGTGTTTTGAAGGGGTTTCGGATATATCGGAGGCCCCACAAAGTTTTACGGGGGTCCCGCTACCCGGATAGCTGGCTGGGGTATCAGCCCCCTTAAGGGGTGCGGGGCAGCGCCCCGTTGGAAATTTTTTCTAACTGGGGAGGTGTTGTAAAGTATGTGTGTGTATATGTATATATATATATATAAAAAAAGGGAAAGGGCATCCAAAGGATGCGTGGGAAAAAGCGCCTGCGCTATCGGCGCTAGCGCCCCACGTGCCAGGCACATGGGCGCTAGCGCTTCGAGCGCCAGAGCGCTTCGAGCGCCAGAGCGCTAGCGCCCCACGTGCCAGGCACGTGGACGCTCGGGCGCTAGCGCTCTGAGCGCAAGAGCGTTTTTGAGCGTTAGCGCCCCACGTGCCAGGCACATAGGCTCTCGGGCGCTAGCGCTTTGAGCGCAAGGGCGCTCGAGAGGCAAAAGGGACTTGGTCCCTGCAATAGGAGTTGTACTCCCAGAAAGAAGCACTTACTATTTTGTATATATATATATATATGAGGAGTTAAATTCCTAGGATATTTTGAAGCTGATGAAAGGGCTTCTCCCCTTGAGCCCTGGATCTTCCCCAAAGTAGGGTTTCTGGAGATGGGTCTCCTTCTTCCTGTCGTTTGGCCGGATCTTGGAAAAAGATGATGAGACTTAAAAATCTCCCCTTTTTAAGATCTAATGGCAGATCCAAGTTCCCCTTCGTGGGTTTTGTGGTGAAAATCTATTTAGTTTTGGAAAAGGAAGAGTAAAACTCTTGATTTAATTCAAAAGAAAGAAGAATGTTTTAGAACCTTAAGGAAGGAGAATGAGGCACAGACCCTAATTTTTGGGAATGAAAAGTTTTTTTATTCATCATCATGTTGCCTTATATAAGCTTACATATTTACATATAGCCCCTTGGGCTTTACAAAATGGCATTTTGCCCATACCATGGCTCATGTACCATTTCTTTTTGCACATAAGCCATGGGCTTTACAAAAATTTGGCTTTATGCCCATTTTGTTTATATTCATGTATAAAAAATTACATAAAATTATTTATTACATGATTTCATTTTGGCATGGAGGAGGGCCGGCCGCTTCATGTTCGGACTCGTCCTGGGCATGGGCCCACTTGGCTTGTGGTTGACTTTGACTTTGACTTGGTCAACCGGGGTGCAATTTTCGACTTCAACAATTTGTTCTTCTGGACTCCGCCATATAGACCGTATGGATTATGTACCCGTCCACTACCTCCTCATTGGTAATGTTGCTCGTTGGACTTTTGGCTCGTTGGCTTGGTCCGCTCCTTTCAGGGATGAACAGACAATTGAGAACAGTAGGTTCTCAAAGGGTTTCGATCTCTATTTGTATAAAATTGGCGATCGCAGCTTGATTGTTCGCTAACACGTCTTTGAACAGTTCTATTTCTCATGCCTTGTACTGTTCCTCGACCCAATCTTTAAAAACAAAGCAGTCCTCAAGAGCATGGCTTACCACTCTGAGATAGGGCAATATTTGGGATCGTCGATCATACTCGCTTCTTGCGATCTTTTCGATTCTGACAATTGTAAACCATTTCTTAGGGCGTTCTTGAATATCTTATGGAGGAATAAACCTTATCCAGCTTCTCTTTCAGGAGCGATTATCCTCTCCCTTCCAACACTGGCTTCCGAGGTTGGTTGACATCAGGCCCGCATGTCCCCCGCATATTTCGGTCAACCGAAGTGTTGAATGATTCAGTATCGTCGGAATTTCCACCTTTGCGATTATCGTCCTTTCGGTTCCTTCAGGTTCTATTGTTAATTTGGCGGTCCGAGGTGGACTCTTGCTTTGAGCGTTCCAACATTTGGACTTTCCTGGTTAGTTCTTGAAACGTTTTGAGACCAGCGGTGCATAGAAACGGAACCATCCAATTGTTGAGATTTCCGACGAGAAGGCTGACAGATTGGTCCTGCTCTATCGGCGGTTCGCATTTGAAATTGGGTTGCGCCATCGAGCTATGAAATCTATGTTGCTTTCATTTTTCCCCAGCTTGGTCCTTATAAGGTCAGCGGTGGAGATTTTTTCGCTAACACTCATGAATCTTTGCTGAAACAAAGACTCTATTTGGGCGAAAGTAGTAACGGAACCGTCTGTATGCTCGCGTACCAGTCGAAAGCGACACTGGTTAGGCTGTTCATAAACTGACGAAGAAGAAACGCATCATTGCCTCCTGTATTTCCGCATGATGCTTTAAAGTGGGCAACGTGCTGATTCGCATTTCCCGCACCGTCGAATCTTCCGAATTTAGGAATATGACGTAACCGCTGGGAAACTCGATAAGATCATATTGTGTGGAATACAACCTCCCACTACCGCCAACATCTTTCTGAACCTCGGTTTCGGCCACCAATGTTTTAACTTTGTTGGTGACCAAATCCATGATCTGATCTTGTGTTAGCGAATTACTGCCATCAGGGGCCAAGACGTCCCCAGAAGCGGAATGTGGTCGGCTTTCGTGTAGCTCACCCATATTTGGACCTAAAAGGATATGCATCAGCTGCTTCGGGTCGTTGTCACACTGCTCATGAGCAGAGACTTGCGCTTAATTGGAGGGCGTCCGAGCAACCTGAGCTGTGAGCTGCATCACGACATTCGTTAAGTCATCAATTTTGGAGTAAAGTTTGGCCATCTCCTTGTCTTTACTTCTGAGCTGTTTTCAGAGCTCTTGAAGCAGCTGTTGCTATGTGGTCTTAAGAACGAAAATCGGCTCCTCGTCGCTCTCCAAGCTTGGCTCCTCATGAGTTGAGGGCTCTTTCTGATTATCGGCCTCACCGAAAGGGTTTTCATAATCTTCCGGAAGGGGCTGGTCTTGGGAAATGGCAACAACGTTCAAACCGGATTGGGCTTGGGATGTGGTGGCCCCATCCTTACTCTTACTGCGTGCGCCTGCCATATAGACAGCATGAACCACATATCCAGCTATCTCTTTATCTTTGGTTGATGACCTTTCGGACCGTCGTCGTGGCTCTTCCTCTTCGAGAAAAGACAAGCGACTGAAGATGGTCGGCCCGACTAGGTCCTTTGGTGGCCCTGGTGCCTCCTTTCCGGAATTTCCCCGTTGCTTTTGTGCGGCACATAGCGCTTGGTAGACTCTTGAAGAGATGGCGTCACGCTTTCTGTTTTGGGGGTTGGATATGTCCTTTCACAACGCTATTTGGATCATGATTTTCTTAATTTTTTCGATCATGGCATTCTTCTGAACCAATTTCAACGGATCAAAAGAGTTAGCAAGCTTCACTACCGGCCCGGCTTGTGTCGTGGGGTAACTCGATTCTTGGATTTTTACGAAATTCAACATGGTAAGAGCCCGGGCCCTTTTGTTGGCTATATACCTGAGCCGCTTATGCCTTTGTTTTTCTGTTTTGAGCGCTCGGCGGGCTTCTGCTCTTTGGAAAGCCGCTGTAGGTTGGTTGACTGAGAGCCTTGAAAAGACATCCAATCGCGCATTCGTCGAAGGCATCTCTTGAGCTTGCTTGTGATGTCCGATGATTTCTCTTATTTCTCATCTCATTTCGACGGCCTTGCCTCCAGCTGGAGCAACGGAGAGCCGTTCAAACACGGACTTACGCTTAACTTATGGTGACTTTGCGATCACCACATTTGACCTCTTGCCCCTTGAGGTTAGTTTGGCCACTTTCTCTAGTAAGGGATCTACAATGGAAGGGCTACCAGCTGGGTAGATCATGACTGAACCGAACCGGCATGGAGTCTCCTCCCATTGCCTCATAAGACTCGCTGGGGGGATCACGTGTGCATTTGTTTTGACCACATAGGTCACCAGAGTTGCGTCAAAAACAAAGTTCGTCTTGGGAGACATGGTTGTTAAATTTGAGATTGCAATTGAAAACTGTTAACCTTCGCAAAGAAACATGATTTCGGTACAAACAATCAATATATATATTAATTGAGTTCGCATGAACGTTTGATCCGAAATATGGGAGGAAATAAAATGTCCCGCCGGACGTGCCAGAATTTGTAGTGTTTTTCGTGACCCTATTGAGATAGAAATGCGCGCACTTATGTACAGATTTCTCTTACTTGGGATAGGCAGGGGTTTAAAGATTGTGGGAATCCAAATCTCCGGCAGCCACGGACTAAGCTGTCGTTAATTACCCCTCGCTTTTGGAGCGAGAGAACCTCCGATTAACGGGTCAAATGGGTTATGCGAACTCAATGTGATGTATTGGTGCTTGAAAGTAATGCAGATAGGTATGCTCATTTCATTTTTTTTATTTTAGTCTCCAAAGTAAAGCCGTGACCAAAAAATTATTTAGACATCCAAAAGGATAATTTCCATTATTTAATATTTACGTTTTATATATTTTTATTATTATTATTTTATTATATTTTTTTGACGACCGAGAAGTCCTGTAAAGGGATATCCCCCTCACATGAGGGGACTGTCCCCTCACGTGTGGGGGGAGCAAATCCCTCACGTAAGAGGGCATCCCCCCTCACATGAGGGACAGACCCCTCACATGAGGGGGTCGAAGGGGCCCATCACGGCACGCACGCCGTGTGCGCGGTGCCGCTGGCAAGGAAAAGAGGCTAAGCCCCGGCTATGGATTTAGATTTAGACTCCTTTGAAGATAATTTAGAGTTAAATTCCAAAAAGTGATTTTTATTTGGAGTTAAACTCCCAAATATTTTATTTTGGATCCGAAAGAGTTAAACTCCTAAAACATTTATTTTTGGATTTGGAGTTAAAACTCCTAAAATATTTAATGAAGTTGAATTCTCAAAGGGATTTTTATTTGGAGTTAAACTCTCAAAAGATTTTATATGGAGGTAAACTCCCAAAAGATTCTATATGGAGTTAAACTCCAAAAAAAGATTTTTATTCGGAGTAAAGTCCTAAAAATATTTTTATTTAGAAAATCAAACGGGGTCTCTTGAAGCTTCAAGATCTGTCTTGGATGATGAAAAGGGGCCCCTTCTTTTTTTTTGAGCCTTGGATCCTCTCAAAGTGAGATTTTCGGAGATAGATCTCCTTCCTCTCTTTTTTTGGATTTTGGAGAAGAATGGTGATGAGATTTAAAGCCTTCCCTTTTAGAGATTTGATGAGAGATTTGAACTCCCATTCAATAATTTTATGATGAAAAACTATTTTTTTTTAGAAAAGAAGAGTTAAACTCTTAATTTAATTCAAAAGGAGAAGGAAGAAGGTTTAAATCCTTTGAAGAAGGCGGCGCAAAACCCTAAAAAAAATTTGGGAGAATGATTATTCTTTATTTCATCAAGAGGGTTGGCTTTTATAGCCTTGGCATTTTACATTGGGCCCCTTGGACTTTAAATTTTTGACTATCTTGCCCAATTTAATTCTAACAAATTACATATTCATTTGTTTGCTACATATCTATTTTATTTTCTAGTTTAGCATTGGACCGGTCCCATGTTTGGAATTTGAACTTGGTTTGAGCCGGGTTTAGACCCGCTTGACTTGGAATCAGGCTTACACCCACTTATTCGAACGTTGACTTTGACTTTCTTGGACAAAAGGGTGTACATTTTAACCCCCAACATATTCGTCAGCTTATAAATGATTCTAACTGCTCCGTACACTTTATCCCTCTTGCTTTATGATACAAGACCTTCTGACGATGCAGCGGATTGGTGGGGGGTATGAGTAGAATAGATTGTACTATGTTGATCACCTTCCCAGTACGTCTGCAGCTATTTCTATCATCTAATGGTATTGGAGACTTGATGACCCTCCTCTTTCTTCTTTACTTACTATGTTGCCTTGTTTTAATTTATCAGAATTTAGTTGTGAATCATGTATTCTTGGTAAATATCATCGCTCCTCTTTTCCTCCACTTAATAAAAAAACATGATTTACCTTTTGCCTCAGTTCACTCCGATATTTTGGGTCTTTTTAAATTTTCTAGTGTTTGGTTATAAATATTTTGTGACATTTATCGATGATCATTCACGTATAACTTGGTTGTATCTTCTGCGTAATAGGTCTGAACTTTTATTTACCTTTAAAATTTTCGTAGCTAAGATTACTAATCAATTTGGTGTTTCGGTAAAGGTTCTTCGTTCAAATAATGCTAAGGAGTATATTAGCACGGAGTTTACTGAATTTTGTCAGACCCATAGTATATGTATCAAACTTCATGTTCTTATACTCCTCAGCAAATGAGATTACTGAACGGAAGAACCGACATTTGTTTGAGATAGCTCGTTCTCTTATTTTGCATATGCATGTCCTTAAACGATCATGCAATTTTGTTGTCTTGGCTGCCTGTTTTATATTAATCGTATGCCTTCTCTGGTCTTAGGCAACCAATCCCCTTTCTCTATTTTGTTTCCACAGGGCAAGCCTTATCCTTTTGCTCCTAAAGTGTTAGGTTGTCAATACTACCCTCATATTCTAAGTCCTCAAGTAGACAAACTTGATTCTCGAGCTATCCGTATGGTGTTTGTTATTCATGATCCCAAAAAGGATATGTTTGTTTTGACCTTGTCACTTCTAAAGTTTGTATTTCATATGAGGTGATCTTCTTATAAGATCAAACATATTTTCCACCTTCTGTTAAGGACCCCACTTCTACTATTCATGTTCCTCACCTACCTTTCTCGGAGCTTGATTCGTCTGCTCATCCTGTGGGTCTTAGTTTTAGGCATGTGTCCCCCTATCCACAGATGTATCACCGTCGTGACCCAAAAACCCCACCCCTACGACCATTTCTACTCCTAACGATTCTTCTGCAGGTACTCCGATTCAGTCCGATGTTCCTGATTCTCCACCACTGCTGCCTTCAGAAGAAGATATATATATATCTTCCTATTACCTTACACAAGGGTAAGCATTCCTATACCACGGCACATCCAATTTCTAACTTTGTTTTTTACCATAAACTGACACTATCTACTCATCGGTTTGTTTCTTCCTTGTCTGCCATCACTCTTCCTTTCTCTGTTCAGAAAGCATTTCAGCATCCATGTTGGCATGCAGCTATGTAAGAAAAACTTGTCGTACCACGCTCTAAGCAGACTTGGAAATTGATACCTCCGCCTTCAGATAAAAAGGTTATCAGCTGTCGATGGGTCTTTACTGTCATGCAAAATCCAAATGGGACGATTGACCATCTCAAAGCTCGATTGGTGGCCAAAAGCTTTACTTAGCAGTATGGTTAGGATTATGTTGAGACTTTTTCGCCAGTTGCCAAATTTATCTCGGTTCATGTTCTTATATTCTTGGTTGTTTCTAAGGCATGATCACTTCATCAGCTTGATTTGAAGAATGCCTTTCTTAATGACGATCTCTCAGAGACTTTACATGCGGCAGCCTCCTAGCATTGAGCGACCTGGAGAGTATAGTTTGTCTCCTACGTATATCTTTATATGAATTGAAGCAGTCACTGCATGCCTGATTTGAAAATTTTAGTACGGTTCTACAACAGATTGGCTTCAAACACGATCGCGCCAACACATCCCTTTACACATAGTCGTTCTCACAGCATGGTGATTGTGCTGGTGTATGTTGATGATATTATCATTACTAGAGATGATTCTACTGGTATCTCCAAGATGAAAGAACATTTAGCTTCACACTTCCATACCAAGGATCTTGAGCCATTTAAATACTTCCTTAGAATTGAAATGTCATGGAATTGTAGGTCACCCTCTCTCAGCGCAAGCACGCACTCGATCTTCTATCTAAGACATGATTTCTGGGATATAGACCAGTAGACACTCCTATCGATTCCACGGTCAAGCTATCTCGATTGAGCTCTCCCTCAGATCCTCCACGGCCTGACTCAGGACGATATCGTTGTCTAGTTGGAAAGCTTATTTATCTCACTGTCACTCGTCCTGACATTGCCTTTGCCGTTTGCAAAGTGAATCGGTATATGCAGAATCCTTTGACCTCTCATCTTAAGGCAGATGAGCATATTCTCAGACACATCAAATGTTCTCCTAGACATCGTTTTCTCTACAAACCATCATGTACGTTGTCACTCACAGCCTTCGCAGATGCTGACTTTGCTGGATCTATTAATAATCGCCGTTCCACTAGTGGTTGCTGTGCATTTTTAAAAAGAAACTTGGTTACGTGGAATAGCAAGAAGGAGAATGTAGTGCATCGTTCTTCTACGAGGTTGAATATAGATCCATAGTGCATACAGTTGCTGAGTTGGTATAGCTTGTCTCCCTCCTGACAAATTCTGGGATTCTCTACACTTTTCTGTGATAACAAGACCGCAATCCACATTGCTGAGAATCCATCTTTTCATGAACGGACCAAGCATATCGAAATAAATTGCCACGTCATTCGTGACATGGTGACAGATAAGATGGTTGCACTCCAACATATTTCATTTTCGGCTCAACTAGCGGATATCCTTACCAAAGCTCTTTCTCGACCGGTTCACACTCGTCTTCTGTCGAAACTTGGCATGATTGACATCTACGCTCCAGCTTGGAGAGAGTGTTATCAATATAGTTAGTTATTAGTTTTGTCCCAAATCGGCTATTATAGGAGAGATGGTCTTTGATCCTCCCTATATATTTTGTATGTAGGAACTCATGTTTTAATATGTCAATAAATTTATTTCTTCTTGATTCTTTTCGGTCCTTATTGAATCCAACATCCTCACTCCACTAACACGTAGTTCATAGCTATCCTCTCAATCATATTAAGTACTATCCATGGAATAGCAAAGAGCTTGATCTTTTATGGAATATACCCGCAAGGATACTTCCAGTCATCCAAACCATTACATCTAAGAAATTGTGAGTTTGTGATGTAGTCTAAAGAAACATCTAGTAAATTTCATGTTTGCACTCTTCACCAAGAGAACGTGGTACCTGGGAATGTAATTGCCACCACCACCACCCCAAAGATTCGCCGCACCCCAGCAGCTGGTTCTAAATCAGTGTTATTACTAAGCACGGGTAAAGTCGGTAGTAATCTACATCGAACACATTCGCATCAATTTGATACTGTGTAATTATCCCTACTATAGTAATTTTGCGGAAGGACCGAAGGACCTTCGTTCAGGAAAAATGGTTCAAAAAATGTCAGTGTATGGCGAAGAATTAGATCAATAACATTGGCATGTCTTAAGGTACAAACCAAAAGTTGTAGGCTATATGAATTTTTATTTGGCTAGTGATTTGAAGGTGAGAAGTTGAAAAAATTAATTATGAACTATAAAATTGAGAAATACGATATGCAAAAATATAAAATACACAGTCCTTCAAAAGTCTGTCTGTCTTCTTCATTTCGCTTTATAGGTCTAAATATGGATATGCACATGCTCGTAGGCCCGTAGCGCTTGACAAAGAAATTATCAATTACCCATTTGATCAGGGTGACGGTGAATGTAATAGAGTGATGTTGCTTTGAAGTGCAGAGCATGACACTTGATTAGTTTTGCTTTAAAAAAAGGAGGGGGGGTTAATTGCTGTAGCGGCCTCATTGTGCAGTCGGTGAGTTGGAGAAATGGAATACAATGGATTAGAAAGAATAAGACTAAGGTTCTGGTATTTAGCTGGTCAAGTGGGGTTAATTTGCATGGCCTAGTTAAACTTAAAAAGCGACTTAACAATAGAAAGCGTTAGAAGGCACTATGGCACACTTCGCTACAGATTTCTCTCACGGTAGCATTGTCATGCACAAAAGCATATGCTTCAATCCTATAGCGCACCGCTTCAAGCATCCAAAGCTTTTCCTTACCTGAAGAATTCCTTCGCTAGCTACAGAGCATAGCAAAGGTCTGTAGAGTGCTATTATAAACAATGTTCAATGCGGCAGTTGAAGAGTCCTTTTGAACTAATTATCAAAGACCTGGACTTGGAGGAAGACAAAGAAATGAAGTTGGTAAATCAACTAATAGTCTGTACTGGTAGAATAGTGAGTCTCATGCTCAACTTGAAAGGCGTTCCTTAATACAACATGAATAGACTTGCAATAATATAGCCAAGCTTATAACATGACTAACCAAATATTTTTTAAAGATGACACGGTGATAAAAAGAACCACTTCTTGGTATCAAAAATAGTGAAGCCAACCTAACATATCTTTGTAGTCACAGTTATCATCGTCCCATCAGCGGAGGTAAAGTGAACGGACTCTATATTATTTTTGACAACTAGGTTAAAACTGCCTATTAACAAGGAGACCGCTAGATTTCTCAAAGAACCCGTATCCACTGCAAGAATACAAGATAATACATTGCAAACGACATCAACACGACAACGTCATATACCAATTGAACTTAATTCTAGCGGTGACACTACTTCCACTCCAAGTTGCAGGTATTTGGTTTGAACGATGGTTTGAAATCTCAG
Source organism: Agapanthus africanus (assembly GCA_030015575.1). Classification (NCBI taxonomy): domain Eukaryota; kingdom Viridiplantae; phylum Streptophyta; class Magnoliopsida; order Asparagales; family Amaryllidaceae; genus Agapanthus; species Agapanthus africanus. The sequence goes on from JASDDO010000001.1 coordinate 79,281,794, forward strand.
CCGATTCCAACCCCAAAAATGACCATTTGGGTTCCGGGAATGATATCATCCGATACCAACTAATATTGGTTCTACCATTTGATTACTGGGATTTTAGTATCGGTTATTGGGTTTACTGATGGGCTAATGAGTTCTGAATGGTTTAATGGGCTTATTATAGTATATTTCGTTATTATGGTTAATTTTGACACCATACATAGAACTTTACTCATCACTAACTACTAAAGAACTTGCCAAATTGTTACGGTTACTTTAGTTACTTATTTATACAAAACATTCCTAATTCTTAAAAATTATGTTTCTCAAACGATATAAAATCCAATATTCCCGATCCGAGACGGCCGAGTTTTGTCGATTTCGATCCGAAAATGATTGTCCGATAGCAGTCTCGGTACCAAGATTTTATACCTTGGTTTGAACCTCCCCAAGTGCAGTGGCAAAGGGGATTTTCAAGCTGCAACCAAGAAAATGAGGCTTTTACTGTATGAAGCTTATTGCGCAGGTTTGATGCTCATGGAGGTGTCTGGTGATTTATAGAAGTTGCCTATGTGTGCAGCAAAGTGCAGGAGATCTAGGACACTTCTCACTTGATTAGAAACTCTTTGTTTATCATGGAGACTTTCTTTGGGTGCCTCGTTCTCACGTTCTTGTATAAGCCTATGGGCCAATGTCAAACACATAAGACACTCTATCATCATGTAGTCAGCAGATATGGAATAAATTAGGAGATGAAGTATTAGATGAAGACAATGAGAAATGACAAGGAAACTCGAAGATCAAAGGGTATATAGGATCCCTGATGTTACAGGAGACTAAGCGAACCGAAGCTCTAATACTGATGCACTTACTTAATGTAGGGCTATTGTAATGATGAAACTCACAGCTGCAATTAAGTCACAAGTTCCAGTTCAAAATACAGCAATTACCAACCTAGACAAAGTTTTAACTTTCAATAATTAAGTAACTAAGCACATGAAATATATAAAGCCAGCTGTAAACAGTCCAGGTACTTGATTCAAGAAAATTGAATACCAATAAGTAGAAAATCAATTAACAGCAAGATAAATCCTACCAAACTTCAAGAGATGACAGATAACAAAAATTTTCTGGTGTAAATAATATGAAGCTTCTATTCGCATGCCGTGTCTGTGTCCAACACGTATCAGAGACACTTGGAGACTCACACTTGGACACTCGCCCGATATACTTGAGCCATGTCCGTTCATAGTGGACGTGCCCGACACTTCTATATAGCAAAGAAGATTGAAAAATAGGATTGTTGAATATATGTTTGGACAACTTTAATACATTTAAGAATACAAAATATCAAATATTTCGATTCTCTTTCATAACGGACTACAGTTTGAAGGAGTAAGCATCCAAATTGATGCAAATGAGAAAGTCCGGTTGTAGGGTTTTTTTCATCACCCCATTGAGATGGGAATACGCGCGCGCTTGTCAGGTGTACTACAGATTCCCCCTGCCTAGGGTAGGCCGGGGTTTATTGATCCTGGGGATCCGAATCTCCGGCAGCCGCGGACTAAGCTGCCGTTAATTACCCCTCGCCTTTGGAGCGAGAGAACCTCCGATTGACGGGTTAAACTGGTCATGCGAACTCAACATGTAGTGTACGTGTGCTTTTGTTTTAGGGGGGCTTGGGTATATCGGGAGCCACGCAGAGATTTTACGAGGGTCCCGCTACCCAGATAGCGGGCTGGAGGTCTGCCCCCTTGCGGGGTGCCGGGCAGGGCCTCGGCCCAAAAAATTTTTGGGAGGGACAGTGTTGTGGAGTGTGCGTATATATATATATATATATATAAGGGAAAAAAAGCGTCCAAAAGACGCGTGGGGCCAGCGCCTTGAGCGTTGTGCGCTTAGGCGCTGGGCGCTAGAGCGCTGGCGCGCCACGTGTCGGCACGTGGGCGCTCGAGCGCTGGACGCTCGAGCGCTGGCGCACCACGTGTCGGCACGCGGGCGCTGGGCCCTCGTGGGCTGGCGCGTCACGTGTCGGCACGTGGGCGCTGGGCGCTTGAGAGCTGGCGCGCCACGTGTCGGCACGTGGACGCAAGGCGCTTGGACACCGGCGAGAAAAAGAGGCTTTTAGCCACAGAAACTCCCAAAAGGGAAATTAGAGTGGAGTTAAACTCCTAAGATGTTTTGAAGCTGATGAAGGGCTTCTCCCCTTGAGCCTTAGTTCTTCCCCAAAGTGGGGTTTCTGGAGATGGGTCTCCTTCTGCTTCCTCTGTTGGCAGGATCTTGAAGATCAAGAGATGTGAGATTTTAAAAATCTCTCCTTTTTGAGATCTAATGGAAGATTTGAGTTCCCCTTTATAGGTTTTGTGGTGAAAAACTATTTAGTTTTATAAAATGAAGAGAAACTCTTGATTTAATTCAAAAAAAAAGAAGGTTTTAGAACCTTGAGAAAGGAAAAAGATCTCAGAACTAAATTTTTTTGGAGAGAGAAAAAGTTCTTGAGATATTTCATTATCCTTACCTTTATAGGCTATACACTTTACATATAGCCCCTTGGGCTTCACAAAATGGCATTTTGCCTATCTCATGGCTCATGTGCCATTTCTTTTTGCACATAAGTCATGGACTTTACAAAAATTTGGCTTTATGCCCTTTTTTCTTACATTCATTCGTAAAATAAAATAAAAGAAATACAATAAAATTATTTATTACAAAAAATTTTATCTTGGCATGGGGGGGCCGGCCGCTTCATGTTCGGACTCGACCCGGGCATGGGCCCACTTGATCTGGGCTTGGGCCCATTTGGCTTGGGGTTGACTTTGATTTTGACTTGGTCAACCGGGGTGTAAATTTTTACCCCAATAAATTACCCCCCGTCAATAAATGCACACCACATGTGGGTCGTGTGCATGAAATTGATGGATCTTCTTTCATGTGGAGGCGACTTGATTTGGTTCCCGCTTTTGGGAAGCCGGCACTGCCCTTTTTACGACATGGACGGTCGATACTGCCCTTTTAATGACTTGGACGGTCGATTCTGCCCTTTTAGCGACGTGGACGATCGATTCTGCCCTTTTTGCGACTTGTACGGTCGATGCTGCCCTTTTAACGACTTGGACAGTCGGTGCTGCCCTTTTAGCGACGTGGACGGTCGGTTCTGCCCTTTTTGCGACTTGGACAGTCGGTGGTGCCCTTTTAGCGACGTGGACGGTCGATTCTGCCCTTTTTGCGACTTGGACGGTCGGTGCTGCCCTTTTAGCGACGTGGACGGTCGGTGCTGCCCTTTTAGCGACATGGACGGTCGATGCTGCCATTTTAGCGACATAGACGATCGGTGCTGCCCTTTTAGCGACTTGGACGGTCGATTCTGGACTTGACTTGCTCCGCTTCTTGCGGTGTCAGGGATGAAGTTGACTTGTTTCCGAGGTGGAATTTGATTCTGCCAGGGAGGTCATTGATTGTTTTGCTGATTTGATGTGATTTGAATTGACATCAGCACCGCTACACTGGAATATGGTACCAGGAGCGAATCATCATCTGTCTTTGAGAGGATTTGGGGATTGGGTTTTTTTTGTTTGGCATCTGCATTGCTGCACTGGAATAATGCCAGGAGCAACTCATCATTTGCCCCGAGAGGATTTGGGAATTGATGGCTTAGGAGGCAGGTTTAGATCCCTATCACCTAAGGCTTTTCAATTTTATGGGCTATAAGGGTCCCATAAAAGCATTTTCTCCCTACGAGTCGAAAGGATCTCGTAGGTGTATTTTCTCCTTAGGAGTCGTGGGGACTCCTAAGTGTGTTGCTCCTTTGTGAGTCGTAAGGATCTCACGCAGGAATTTTCTCCTCAAAGTCGAGAGGACTTTGAGAGTGCATTTCATCTCCTTTTCACGAGTTTACACCCTTTCGGGTTTTCACAAACTCGCCGGCAGTCCTGTTGTTTTTACTCACGGAGCCCTTTCGGGTTTTCATCCGTGCATGTTTGCTTGTGGACATACCGTTTTTTTTCTTCTCTTTTTTTTTGGAGAGCTGGTGGGACTTTAAAAGTAGTCTCGCCGGCAGGACTTGGGAGAGATTGGGATTGTTTTACGCCTGTGGATTGTATATGGTTTTGCAGAATGTATGATCCAGACCGTAGGGCCGGAAAAATTTCGAGATTTTGTTGGCGTCTGCATCGCTGCACTGGAATATGGTACCAGGAGCGACTCATCATTCGCCATTGGGGTATGGGAGTTGGAATTTGGTTAGCATCTGCATCGCTGCACTGAAATATGGTACCAGGAGCGACTCATCATTCGCCGTTGGGGTATGGGGGTTGGAATTTGGTTGGCATCTGCATCGCTGCACTGGAATATAGTACCAGGAGCGACTCATCATTCGCCATTGGGATTTGAGTTTGGAATTTGGTTGGCGTCTGCATCCCTGCCCTGAAATATGGTACCAGGAGCGACTCATCATTCGCCATTTGGGGACTTGGAATTTGGATCTTGTTTGGCATTAGCATTGCTGCACTGGAATAATGCCAGGAGCAACTCATCATTTGCCCCGGGAGGACTTGGGATTTGGTTTTTGGGTCGGCATCAGCACCGCTAACACTGAAGCGAAACGCCAGGAGCGACTCATCATTTGCCGTTGCCCATTGGGGAACGATGGCTTAGGAGACAGGTTTGGGTCCCTATCACCTAAGGCTTTTCAATTTTATGAGCCGTGAATGTCTCATAAAAGCATTTTCTCCCTACGAGTCGAGAGGATCTCGCAGGTGTATTTTCTCCTTAGGAATCGTGAGGATTCCTAAGTGTGTTGCTCCTTTGTGAGTCGTAAGGATCTCACGCAGGGATTTTCTCCTCACAAGGTCGAGAGGACTTTGTGAGTGTATGTCATCTCTTTTCACGAGTTTGCGCCCTTTCGGGTTTTCACAAACTCGCCGGTAGTCCTGCTGTTTTTACTCACAGAGCCCTTTCGGGTTTTCATCCGTGCCCGTTTTGCTTGTGGACATACCCTCTTTTTTTTTCTTTTTCTCTTCTTTTTTTGCCGCTGGTGGGACTTTAAAAGTAGTCTCGCCGGCAAGATTTGGGAGAGATAGGGGTCATTTACGCCCGTGGATTGTGTACGGTTTTGCAGGATGTATAATCCGGACCGTAGAGCGGATGTGCTCGATTCGCCTACGACTTGGAGCATTCACACGTAGTATTTCTTGAGATATCGGCCATTGATGGGTGGCATGGGCCTTTCTCCCTCGGCACTTATTAGTTGGTAGGATCCTCCGTCGAACACTTTCTCGATGACGTATGGTCCTTCCCAGTTTGGCTCGAATTTTCTCTTAGCATGTCGATTAGGGATGATCGGTCTTTTGAGGACCAACACCGATTCGCCTTTCTTGAAAATGCGGAGACGAATCATCTTGTCATAGGCTCGTGACATTTGGGCTCGGTACAGCTCCAGATTTTGTTGTACTGTGAGCCTCTTTTCTTCGAGGGCGTCGAGCTCTTCAAGCCGAAGGAGCACGTTTTCCTCCTCCGTCAACTCGTGTTGAACGGCCATTCTTAAGCTTGGAACTTCGACTTCGAGGAGGAGGACCGCCTCCACTCCGAAGAGCAATGAGTATGGAGTGGACTGAGTTGGAGTACGGTGCGTGGTACGATATGCCCACAACGCCTCGTGAAGTTTGAGATTCCAGTCTCTCTTGTTGGCTGAAACATTTTTCCTCAGGAGCTTATATAGAGTCTTATTGAAGGTTTCGGCAAGCCCATTGGCTCTTGGATTATAGATGGAGGAATATCTCCAGTCTATCTTGTGTTGAGTAGCGAATCTTGAGACTTTGAAGCTCTTGAAAGAAGGCCCGTTGTCAGAAATGATTCTTCTTGGTGTACCGAAGCGGTATAGAATATTATGCTGGAAGAATGTCAGAATATCTCCTGTCTTGACCTCTTTTAGCGGGACAGCTTCAGCCCATCTGAAGTAGTCTGTTGCGGCCAGTATGAACCGGTGGCCTCTCGATGACGGAGGGTCAATTGGGCCAACTATGTCGGTTCCCCAGACTTCGAAGGGCCACGACGCCACCGTAGGATGCAATGGATTGGGATGCTTGTGAATAAAATCACCGTGAATTTGGCAGATATAACATTTCCTTGCATACTCTCCGCAATCCCGTATCATGGTGAGCCAGTAATACCCAAGCCGTTTAATTTGCAGTCGCATCTTGGGGCCAGATTGGTGAGCACCGTAAACGCCTGAGTGAACTTCTTTCATGACTTTTTGGGTTTCGGCCGATGACAGGCACCTGAACCAGAGTTGGTCATATGTCCTGCGGTATAGCGTGTCATTTACAAACACGTATCGAAGAGCTCTCTTCTTCAGCTGAACCCTCGCAGACCTTCCTTCGGGCAGCTTGTCGTATCGGAAGTACTCTATGAAGGGTTCTCTCCAATCGGGCTCGTCTTGAACGATCGAAGCTTCTTCGGCGGGACTGTTCTTCTGTTCCGCGCTTTCCTCTTCTCGTAGAGAGATTGTGGGTAGAATTTGCCGGCTCCTGACTGTGATCAGAATTTCGTCCATGTCAGAATCAGCTAGCTCCTAGGCTAAGCGAGCGAGTACGTCGGCTTTTCCGTTCAACGCTCTAGGGACTCTTGTTAGTTCAATGTGAATGAACCGTTTCATGAGTTCCACCACCCGGCTTCTGTACCGAGCTAACTCGGGTTTGTATATCTTATAGTCACCGCTTACTTGGTTGACGACAAGCTGGGAGTCACCGTAAACCCGTGGCCGAAGGATTTCCATTTCTATGGCGAGCTCCAAGCCAGCTATCAGAGCTTCATATTCGGCCTCATTGTTTGTGCGAGGCACGGTGAGAGCAAAAGAACGTCGTAGGGTTCCCATTGATGGCGTGATGAACACCAATCCTATCCCTGCTTTTATCTCCGGGACGCTTGATTTACTGGAAGTCCTTATCGATGAGGCCCCATCGAAGTAGAGCTCCCAACATAGATCGTCATTCTCGAGGTACAGAACTTGTTCGTCGGGTAGCTTACAATTAAGCGGTGACCCCTCTGACACGGGATGAGCAGCAAGGAAGTCTGCGAAAGCTTGCCCTTTTACTGCTTTCTGAGGAGTATAAACTATGTCAAACTCAAGTAACATGACAGCCCATCTTACCATTCTGCTGGCTAGGCTTGCTTTGGTCATCAAGTGTTTGAGCGGGTCGACCTTGGAGATCAGCATAACCCGATGATCGAGCAGATAGTGCCGCAGCTTCTTCACAGCAAATATCAGGGCCAGGCATTGCTTTTCGATCGGGGAATAGTTGTATTCCGCCCCAACTAGAGTTCGACTGAGGTAGTAGAGGGCATTTTCTTTTCCCTCCTCGTTGTTCTGAGCAAGGAGTGCACCGAGTGACTCATCTAGCGCGGCAGTATAGAGAATCAACGGTTTATTTGGAATGGGAGTGGCCAGCACTGGAGGGCGCAGCAAGTACGGTTTAATGCTTTCGAACGCCTCTTGACATTCAGCATCCCAGACAAAAAGAGCTCCTTTCTTCATGAGCTTTAAGAAGGGCCTACATCTCCCCGATAAATTTAAGATAAACATTCGTATATAAGCAAGCTTTCCTTGAAAAGATCTCAGCTGCGTCAGATCCTTCGGAGGGGGCATTTCCATGATGGCCTTTATCTTGGATGGGTCAACTTCGATCCCCCGATGTCGGACTATAAAGCCCAGGAATTTTCCCGATGACACCAAAAGCGCACTTCAGAGGATTCATCTTCAGATCGTATTCCCTCAGTCTGGTGAGAACGGTCCTAAGATCTTGGATGTGATCGGCCTTGGCTTTTGTTTTGACGACCAGATCATCAACATAGCATTCGACGACTTTATGGATTAAGTCATCAAAGATATTAGTCATTGCCCTTTGATATGTAGCACCTGCGTTCTTCAGTCCGAACGGCATCACCTTGTAGCAATATATTCCGATCGGGGTTCGAAATGCTGTGTGCTTCTCATCCTCAGGCGACATCTTGATCTGATTATACCCAGACGAGCCATCCATAAAGGTGAACAACTCATAATTTGAGGTGTCATCGACCATCATTTCCATGACCGGTAGCGGAAAGTCATCTTTAGGGCATGCCTTGTTGAGGTCCCTGAAATCGACACAAACTCGGATCTGCCCATTTTTCTTCTTCACTGGGACTATGCATGCGATCTAGTCCGCATATTTTTCCTCCCTGATGAAGCCGGCATCGATGAGTTTCTTGGTTTCCTCGATGACCTTTTCTTCCAACTCCCTTCTCATTCTTCGAGGAGTTTGTTTGACTGGCTTAGTATCGGGAGATATGGCCAGTTTATGCACGGCCACTTCAGAGGAAAGGCCAGGCATTTCTTTTACGTCCACGCGAAGCAGTCGACGAACTCATGCAGCAGGGCAATTATCCGCTCTTTCATTTCTTCTGACAAGAGTGAGCTGATGTAGGTCGGCCTTGAATTATCGGGCGTTCCTAAGTCAATCTTGGTTAGCTCGTCAAAGGTCGCTTGTCCGCCATCTTCGAGCTCTTGAGGAGCTTTTCTGGCTCGGCTATCTCGTCGTCATCATTTGATCTTTCGCTGGCCTCACCAACATGGATCATGTAGCACGTTTTGGAATCAGGTTGAATGTAGCCTATGCCCCGTCTATCTGGAGTTCGTCCATCGATGAGTGCTCGGACCTGGGACGGATACCATAGTCCTTCGTAAAACTTTGCTTCGGACTCCGTTTGATATAACCGGCATCCGCACTTTTTAAAGTATTCCCGCATCTCGGGCGCATAGTATCTGGGATTGAAGACGGCTCTTATACCTCTCTCATATGGAAGGCACGCGACAGACAAATCGTCCGGGTGCACAACGGGGTTTGACCCATAAAACAGGATGCCTTTCTGTCCACTTTTCCTTCCGGATACGTAGAAAGTTTTCAGCTGGTCCACGGTAGAGACTGACAACGCATCGAGCTCTTTGCACATCTGCTCCGGTACCCTTGTGACGGCTAGAGACCCTTCTGCAATTTCGAAGGTCTCTCGTAGTTTCGCTTGTTGCATGGGGGTCCAATCTGCACCGCTGTTGCACGGCAGGTCCTCTTCCTCCGACTCTTCAGTGTCGCTGCCAAGATGAGGGCGGACTTTGCTGCTAGATGGGGCTTCAGTGACAAACTCGTCCGTATCGCTATCGAAATGAGGGTGAGTTTTACGGAAGGACGGACTTCCAACGTCGGACTCATCAGTGTCGCTACCGAAACGCGGGCGCACTTAGGCGTTTTTTCTTTTGAAAGTGACAGCCGGCTCGGATTTGCTTTTGAGTCTTGGGGCCGCTCTATCCTCAGTCAGTTGTGGCTTAGCATTTTGGTGGTTCATAAAGTACTGAGAATCTTCATATCGGACTTCATGCACACCGAACGGCTGGATGTCTCCGTCAATGCGTCTTTCTTCGCCATTTTTAGTATACTTCATGCATTGATGGAGAGTTGACGGGACGATGCCGTAATCGTGGAGCCACGGTCGTCCCAAGAGAATCTTATAAGACGTGTCGGCGTCGATCACGTATATCTTAGCTTCAGTTTGCAGATCCCCAAATTTGATTGGCAAAGCTATAGACCCCAGAACTTGCTGGCAATTTTGGTTAAAGCCTTGAATGACAATCCTTTCCCTTGACAGGTGTCGGACGTCCATTGACAAACTCTTCAGAGTTCGCAAGTTCATGATGTTCACTGAGGACCCCGGATCAATCAATATGCGATTAATTCGATCTCCGTCGCTGTACCCGGTCACGTAAAGCGGCCGATTATGCTGCCGTTCCCAGTAGCAAGTCTTCGTCCTTAAACGTGACTGCGGCGGCTTGCAAAGTGTACTGAGCTTCTTTCATATTAATTTCCACAAAGTGAGCCTGATCCCGCTCAGGGTTTTGTAGAGCATGAATGAGAACATCTCTAAGCTCTTGAGATAGAACCAAGGCATCGTAGATGCTAAGGAGAGACGGAAGCTTTCGGAGGTGAGCCAAGACATTATAGTCTACTGGGGAAGGACTCGAATCTTCATTAGCAAGTTCTCTGCCATCTTCTTCATTAACGACTTGTTTTTCCTTCCCTTTTAAGGTGTTGCCCTGATTTGGCGGTAGAGCCCTGCCGCTTCTAAGCTGGATTTGGTTGGCCTTTGTGGCGAGCTCCTCGTCCTCTTCGGGAAAACAGAGCTCCCCCTCAGAGTCGATGTCCAGATGGATGGCGTAGCAGGTCACTATAGGGATCCCTTCATTTGAGTCTTCTTCTAACTCCTCCAGAATCTCAGCCGCTTCTACCGGGAAGAACTTTTTCAATTGAATTAGAGTCCTTTCCTTCTGTTCATAGTGTTCGAGGGAATCAATATATTTTTGAATGGTCGATCTCCCTGCAGACTCTTTTTCACGCCGAGCTGCACTTTTTTTCTTCTTGAGCTTTTTGGACTTTGAGCCTGATGGAGCTGGAGAGGTAGGCTTCTTCTGCCCTTCCCATTCCGTCCTGGGCTCTTTCCGAAGTAGCTTTATCATCTTCTTCGTCTTATTAGATATGTGCGTACTCCACGGAGGCTGCGGTGAGTCCGTTTCATTTCTCAGGGCAGCGGGTTCGGCTGTCTACTCCCAGAAGGCGTTAGCTTCTGTCTGTATAAAATTGGTGGTTGCAACTTGATTGTTCACCAACACACTTTTGGACTGCTCGATCTCTCCAGCCTTGTACTGCTTCTCGACCCAGTCCTTGAAGATATAGCAATCCTCGATCGCATGGCTCACTACTCGGTGGTACGGGCAATACAGGGGATTGTCGGTCATTTTTGCTTCTTGGGGTCTTTTCGACTCTGGCAATTGTAGGCCGTTGTTCAAGGCATCTTTAAATATCTTGCGGACCTTGTCCCTTCTGAAAGAGTAAACCTTGTTCTTCTTCTCCTCTAGGGAAGGCCCATCTCCTCCCAGCAATGGCTTTCGAGACCGGTTGGTTTTGGATTCGCCCGCCCTTCGCTTTTCTTCATTGTCGGACGCATTGAAAACATTGGTACTGCTAGAACTCCCGCTTCTACGGTTGTCGTCCCGCTTGCTTTTCCATGTTTTGTCTCTCTGAGAGTCCGGGGTAGACTTTTGTTTCGAGCGTTCCAACATTTGGACTTTCTTGGTTAGCTCTTGAAACGTCTTGAGACCTGCTGTACACAAGAATGGGACCATCCAATTGCTAAGGTTCCCAATGAGAAGGCTAACGGACTGGTCCTGCTCCAGCGGCGGTTCGCACTTGACCGTGAGATTACGCCATCGGGCGATAAAGTCGGTGTTGCGTTCATTCTTCCCCGGTTTGGTCCTCACAAGGTTGGCAATGGAGATTTTATCACTGACACTCATGAACCTGTGCCAAAACAGTGACTCCATTTAGGCAAAAGTAATGACGGACCAGTCTGGTATGCTTGCGTACCAGTCGAAGGCGACACCGGTCAGACTGTTGACAAACTGACGAAGAAGGAGCGCGTCATTGCCCCCTGTATTTCCGCACGAGGCTTTGAAGTGGGCGACGTGCTGATTTGCATTTCCCGTCCCATCAAATCTTCCGAACTTAGGAATGACGTAGCCGCTTGGGAACTCGATCAGATCGTACTGTGCGGGGTATGGCCGCCCACTACTGCCAATTTCTTTCTGAGCTTCAGCTTCAGCCACCAATGTTTTAACTTTGCTGATGACCAAATCCATTATCCGATCTTGTGTTAGCGGGATAGTGCTATCTGGGGCCAAGGCATCCCCAGAAGCGGAATGTGGCCGGCTTTCGTGCGGCTCGACCAGTCTTAGACCCAAAGGAACAGACATTGGCTGCTTCGGATTGTCATCACCCGGCTGATTAGTAGCTACTTGTGCTTGATTGGGAGGCGCTCGAGCAATTTGAGCCGTAAGCTGCATCACAACGTTCGTTAAGTCGTCAATTTTTGAATAGAGCTTGACCATCTCTTTATCTTTGCTCCTGAGCTGTTTCCGAAGCTCTTGAAGCAGCTCTTACTCCGCGGTCCTGGGGCGGAAAGTCGGCTCTTCCTCGCTGTCCGAGCTTGACTCTGCCTGGACCGAAGGGTCCTTCTGCCTATCGTCCTCATCGAGAGGATTTTCATCATCCAGCTGAGGCGGCTGTTCTTGGGAAGCAGCAACCACATTCAAGCCAGATTGGGCTTAGGATGTGGTGGCCCCCTCCTTGCTTTTGCTGCGAATGTTGTCGCTGGGCGCCCACCCGCCATATAGACCGTATGGATAATATATCCAACCGTCTTTTTATCACCGGCGGCTGATTTCACAGATCGCTGTCTTGACCCCCCCTGTTTCGGTAGCGGGCAGTTGATTAAAGGCGGCTGGCCTGACCAGGTTCTTGAATGGTGCTGGCGCTTCTTTTCTGGGTTTGCCCCTCTGCTTACTTGCAGCACAGAGTGCCTGATAAACTCTTGAAGAAACAGTGTCATGCTTTTTCTGTTGGGGCAGGGACACGTTGTAGAGTGTTTTTCGTCACCCCATTGAGATGGGAATACGCGCGCGCTTGTCAGGCGCATTACAGATTCTCCCTGCCTAAGCTAGGCTGGGGGTTTAATGATTGTGGGGATCCGAATCTCCGGCAGCCGCGGACTAAGCTGCCGTTAATTACCCCTCGCCTTTGGAGCGAGAGAACCTCCGATTGACGGGTTAAACTGGTCATGCGAACTCAATGTGTAGTGTTGTGTTTTGAAGGGGTTTTGGATATATCGGGGGCCCCGCAAAGTTTTTATGGGGATCCCGCTACCCGGATAGCGGGCTGGGGGTCAAGGGGGCTAACAGCCCCCTTGCGGGGTGTGGGGCAGCGCCCCGTTAGAAATTTTTTTCTAGCAAGGATAGTGTCGTGGTGTATGTGTGTGCACATATGTATGCATATGTGTGTATATATATATATGTGTGTATATATATATATAAAAGAAAGAGGAGGGAAAGGCATCCAAAGGATGCGTGGGGCCAGCGTCTTGGGCGCTGTGCGCCCAGGTGTTGTGCGCTCAGGCGCTAGCGTGCCACGTATCGGCACTGGGGCGACTTGAGCCAGAGCGCTGTGCGCTTGAGCGCAAGCGCGCCACGTGTCGGCACTGGGGCGACTTGCGCTCGAGCACTTGCGCTTGAGCGCAAGTGCGCCACGTGTCGGACAGGGACGACTTGCTCCAGAGCGATGTGCGCTTGAGCGCAAACGCGCCACGTGTCGGCACTGGGGCGATTGCGCTCGAGCGCTTGCGCTCGAGCGCTTGCGCTCGAGCGCAAGCGCGCCACGTGTCGGCACGTGGGCGCTTTGCGCTCGAGCGCTGGAGCGCAAGCGCGCCACGTGTCGGCACGTGGGCGCTTTGCGCTCGAGCGCAGGGCGCTGTTATGCAAGCACGCCAAGCGCAACCGCGCCACGTGTCAACACGTGGGCGCTCTGCGCTTGAGCGCCGGCGAGGAAAAGAGGCTTTTAGCCTAAAAAGATTCTCGGAAGAGAAATCAGAGTGGAGTTGGACTCCTAAGTGTGTTTTTGGGGTTAATGGAAAGGGTTCTTCTTCCTCCTCTGTTAGCTGGATCTTGAAGATCAAGAGATGTAAGATCTCAAAATCTCTCCTTTTGGGGATCTAAAGACAGATCCAAGTTCCTCTTTGTGGGTTTGGTGGTGAAAAACTATCTTGTTTTTGAAAATGAAGAGTAAAACTCTTGATTTAATTCAAAAGAAAAAAGAAAGTTTGAGACCTTCAGGAAAGGGAAAGAAATACAAACCCTAGGTTTTTTTTTTGAGAGAATGAAAAAGTTCTTTATTCATCATCATGTTGCCTTTTATAGGCTTACATATTTACATATAGCCCCTTGGGCTTTGCAAAAATGACATTTTGCCCATCCCATGGCTTATGTGCCATTTCATTTTTGCACATAAGCCATGGGCTTACAAAATATTGGCTTTATGCCCATTTTGCATACATTCATGTATAAAAAATTTCATAAAAATTATTTATTACATGATTTTGTTGTTGGCATGGGGAGGCTGGCCGCGGGCTCGACTTGAGCATGGGCCCGCTTGACCTGGGCTTGGGCCCACCTGGCTTGGAGTTGACCTTGACTTTGACTCGGTCAACGGGGGTGTAAATTTTTACCCCAACAAAATGCCCCCCATCAATAAATGCACGCAGCATATGTGAGTCGTGTGCATGAAATTGATGGATCTTCTTTTGCGTGGAGGCGACTTGCTTTGGTTCCCACTTTTCGGGATGCACTGCCCTTTTTACGACATGGACGGTCGATACTTGACACGTCTTCGAGACGGAGTGTCTCTGGTAGACGCTTCCCTAGCCCGGAGTGATTTCGTTGACGTTCCCCTGGCGCGGAGTGTCGCTGGTCGACGTTTCCCCGAGGCGGAGTATCGGCTGGTTGACGTATCCCCGGGACGGAGTGTCTGCTTGACGTTTCCCCGAGACGAAGTGTCGCTGGTCGACGCGTCCCCTGCGCGGAGTGTCTGCTTGACGTTTCCCCTGCACGGAGTGTCGTCGTTGGACGTTTCCCTGATGCGGAGTGTCTGTGTTAGACGTTTCCCCGATGCAGAGTGTCGCCGGTTGACGTGTCCCCGGCATGAAGTGTCTGCTTGACGTTTCCCCGGCACGGAGTGTCGTTGTTGGACGTCCCCAGCATGGAGTGTCTGCTTGACGTTTCCCTGGCACGGAGTGTCGTTGTTGGACGTTTCCCTGATGCGGAGTGTCTGTGTTGGACGTTTCCCCGATGCAGAATGTCGCCGGTTGACGTGTTCCCGGCACGAAGTGTCTGCTTGACGTTTCCCCGGCACGGAGTGTCGTTGTTGGACGTTTCCCTGATGCGGAGTGTCTGTGTTGGACGTTTCCCCGATGCAGAGTGTCGCCGGTTGACGTGTTCCCGGCACGAAGTGTCTGCTTGACGTTTCCCCGGCAAGGAGTGTCGTTGTTGGACGTTTCCCTGATGCGGAGTGTCTGTGTTGGACGTTTCCCCGATGCAGAATGTCACTGGCTGACTTTTCCCCTGCACGGAGCGTCGCTGATCGACTTTTCTCCGGCGCGGAGTGTCGGGTTGACTTTTTCCCGGCACGGAGCGTCGCTGATCGACTTTTCCCCGGCGCGGAGTGGCGGGTTGACTTTTCCCCGGCACGGAGCGTCGCTGATCGACTTTTCCCCGGCGCGGAGTGTCGCGGGTTGACTTTTCCCCGGCACGGAGCGTCGCTGATCGACTTTTCCCCGGCGCGGAGTGTCGGGTTGACTTTTCCCCGGCACGGAGTGTCGCTGATCGACTTTTCCCCGGCGCGGAGTGTCGGGTTGATTTGATTCCGAGGCGGAGCATAATTCCAGCAGGGAAAGTAGACATCTCGAGGCGAAGCATGATTTCGACACGGGGTAAATTCTGGGACGGAGCATGATTCGACTATAGAGGTTGTTGGTTTGATTTGATTTGGTTTGACATCAGCATCGCTACACTGGAATATAGTATCAGGAGCGAATCATCATCTGTCTTGGGAGGATTCGGGAATTTTTTTTTTTTTTGTTTGGCATCTGCATTGCTGCACTGGAATAATGCCAGGAGCAACTCATCATTTGCCCCGGGAGGATTTGGGAATTGGTTTTTGTTTGGCATCTGCATTGCTGCACTGGAATAATGCCAGGAGCAACTCATCATTTGCCCCGGGAGGATTTGAGATTTGGTTTGTTTGGCATCTGCATTGCTGCACTGGAATAATGCCAGGAGCAACTCATCATTTGTCCCGGGAGGATTTGGGATTTGGTTTGTTTGGCATCTGCATTGCTGCACTGGAATAATGCCAGGAGCAACTCATCATGTGCCCCGAGAGGATTTGGGAATTGGTGGCTTAGGAGACAGGTTTAGATCACTGTCACCAAGGCTTTTCCATTTTGTGAGCCGTAAGGGTCTCACAAAGCATTTTCTCCCTACAGGTCGTAAGGATCCCGTAGGTGTATTTTCTCCTTAGGAGTCGTGGGGACTCCTAAGTGTGTTGCTCCTTTGTGAGTTGTGAGTCATAGGGATCTCACGCGGGAAATTTTTTTCCTCCTCACAAAGTCGAGAGGACTTTGCGAGTGCATTTCATTTCTTTTTCTTTTACGAGTTTGCGCCCTTTCGGGTTTTCACAAACTCGCCGGTAGTCCTGCTGTTTTTACTCACGGAGCCCTTTTGGGTTTTCATCCGTGCCCATTTTGCTTGTGGACATACCGTTTTTTTTTTCTCGAGGGATCGGGATTGTTTTACGCCCGTGGATTGTATACGGTTTTGCAGGATGTATGATCCAGACCGTAGGGCCGGAAAAATTTCAGGGCCTTATTGGCGTCTGCATCGCTGCACTGGAATATGGCACCAGGAGCGACTCATCATTCGCCATTGGGGTATGGAATTTGGAATTTGGTTGGCATCTGCATCGCTGCACTGGAATATGGTACCAGGAGCGACTCATCATTCGCCACTTGGGGGTTGGGGAGCGATGGCTTAGGAGACAGGTTTAGATCCCTGTCTCCTGAGACTTTTCAATTTTATGGGCCGTGAGGATCCCATAAAAGCACTTTCTCCCTACGAGTCGTAAGGATCTCGCAGGTGTATATTTTCCTTAGGAGTCGTGAGGACTCCAAAGTGTGTTTTTCCTTCGTGAGTCATAAGGATCCCACGAAGGTTTGTTCTTCCTCATGTATCGTGAGGACACATGAGTGGATTTCCCTCGTTCCCAGTTTAATGACTTAGAGGTCGACTATTTCCAGTTTAACGACTTAGAGGTCATCTGTTTCCAATTTAAAGACTTAGAGGTCATCTGTTTCCAGTTTAAAGATTTAGAGGTCATCTGTTTCCAGTTTAACGACATCTGCTGTTTCCAGTTTAACGACATAGTGGTCATCTGTTTCCAGTTTAACGACATAGTGGTCATCTGTTTCCAGTTTAAAGACTTAGAGGTCTGCTGTTTCCAGTTTAACGACTTAGAGGTCATCTGTTTCCAGTTTAACGACATAGAGGTCATCTGTTTCCAGTTTAACGACTTAGAGGTCTGCTGTCTCCAGTTTAACGACTTAGAGGTCTGCTGTCTCCAGTTTAACGACTTAGTGGTCATCTGTTTCCAGTTTAACGACTTAGAGGTCTGCTGTTTCCAGTTTAACGACATAATGGTCATCTGTTTCCAGTTTAACGACATAGTGGTCATCTGTTTCCAGTTTAAAGACTTAGAGGTCTGCTGTTTCCAGTTTAACGACTTAGAGGTCATCTGTTTCCAGTTTAACGACGCAGTGGTCATCTGTTTCCAGTTTAACGACGCAGTGGTCATCTGTTTCCAGTTTAAAGACTTAGAGGTCTGCTGTTTCCAGTTTAACAACTTAGAGGTCTGCTGTTTCCAGTTTAACGACGTAGAGGTCATCTGTTTCCAGTTTAACGACGTAGAGGTCATCTGTTTCCAGTTTAAAGACTTAGAGGTCGTCTGTTTCCAGTTTAAAGACTTAGAGGTCGTCTGTTTCCAGTTTAAAGACTTAGGGGTCGTCTGTTTCCAATTTAACGACTTAGGGGTCGTCTGTTTCCAGTTTAACGACTTAGGGGTCATCTGTTTCCAGTTTAAAGACTTAGGAGTCTATTGATGGCGAGCTTGGAATTTTAGGGTAGGGGCCGGCATCAGCGTTGCTAACACTGAAGCACATGTGCCAGGACACATAAGTGGGTCTTCCTAATGGAGCATAATTCTGAGGGCGGAGACCAACCGCTGGACTGGTGATTGCCGTGGGATATGGGTATGAAGAGAATTATTTGAGCCCGTGGATTGTATACGGTAGTCAAGTTGGGGACTAAACGTAGGGCCGTAAGAATTTTGGAAAATTGGATTTTGGTTGGCGTCTGCATCGCTGCACTGGAATATGGTACCAGGAGCGACTCATCATTCGCCGTTTTTTTTTGCCGCGATTGCTCTATTATTTCAGCTTTTCTTATCGCGAAGATCGCGATTGCCCTATCATTTCGGCTATTTATTCGCGGTTGCCCCCATCATTTCGGCTTTTATTTTTCTTTTATTTACACATTTTTTGTTTATTTACACATATATATATTTTGTACATTCCCAGTTTAATGACTTAGAGGTCGATTATTCCCAGTTTAGTGACATGGTGGTCAACGGGTGTTCCCAGTTTAACGACGTGGTGGTTCTTTTTGCTTATCCCAGCTCCTTGAACTTTGATCTTGGCGGAGCTGTGTTGATGACCTAGCTCTGTGGCTTGCCGATACATCCGAGGATTGTGAGGTTTTTCCAAGCTTATATTGGTCCTCTGCCCAATCTTTGAAAATATAGCAGTCTTCGATGGTATGACCCACCACTCTATGATATGGGCAGTATATGGGATTGCCGGTCATGTTCATTTCCTGTGGCCTCTTTGGAACAGGCAGTTGCAGACTGTTGTTCAAGGCGTCCATGAATATTTTGCGGACTTCATCCCTCCTGAAGGAGTATACCTTCTTCTTTCTCTCCATTGGAGTAGGTGCCTTTACTAATACTGGTCCTCGAGGCACATGTCTGGGAGGATTAGGTTCCCGAAAGGCTTCGGTCTCCATTTGCATGAAATCGGCGATCGTAGCTTGACTGTTTGCTAACACGCCTTTAGACAGTTCTATCTCTCCCATCTTGTATTGCCTTTCGACCCAATCTTTGAAGACGAAACAGTCCTCAATGGCATGACCTATCACCCTGTGATAGGGGCAATATTTTGGGTCGTCGATCATATTCTCTTCTTGCGGTCTCTTTGATTCTGGCTGTTGTAGACCGTTTCTTAGGGCGTCCATGAATATCTTGTGGACCTTTTCCCTCTTGAAGGAATAGACCTTTTCCAGCTTCTCTTTCAGAGGTGATTCCCCCCCGGCGTATGTATCGGAAGGACTGGAAGCTGATTGCGGCCGTTTTTCACGAAGGTACTCCGCTTTTAGGTTGAAAGGGATATCAGTTGGCTGCCCCCGGGTATCAATCCCTGGCTCATGAGCCAAAATTTGATTTTGCTGTAATTGCAATCGGGCGACTTGGGTCGCGAGATCTGCCACGACGTTTGCCAGCTCGTCGACTTTGGAATAGACCTCGGCCATCTTCTCATCCCTGTCCTGAAATTGCCTTTGAAGCCATTGGAATAATGCTTGTTCTATAGTTCCGGCTATGACAACCGGGTAATCTTTATTGCCTGAGCTCAATTCCGTAGGAACCACGGGCTCCTCTGGCTTATCAGCCTGAGCGGGCTCTTCATCATTTAGATCGAGCCGATGCTGGGTAGCGTCAACCATATCATCACCATGGCTGTGAAGAAGAGGAGGATTTGTTTCTTCATGTCCGGCCATGTAGACAGTGTGGATAACACATTCAGCCATTCTTTCATCACTGGCAGCTGGTTTCGCGGAGCGGTCCGAGCTTTGGAAATTCATAAATTTTAACATGGCCAGAGCCCTAGCCCTTTTGTTGGCTCTATATCTGAGCCGCTTCTGCCTCAGATTCTCTGCCTTAAGGGCTTGGCAGGCTTCTGCTCTTCAGGAAGCCGTCATAGGCCGAGTGATGGGGAGGCTTGAAAAGACACCCAATCGAGCAGTGGTCAAAGGCACTGCTGGAGCTTGCTCGGGATGCGTCGTAGCTTTGTTGGTGTTGATGGCCTTGCCCCCAGCTGGGGCCAAGGAAAATCGTTCAGACACCGACTTGCGTTTGGGTTGGGGCGCCCTTGAGATCACCACATTTGGTTTCCTGCCTTTCGAGACCGGTTTGTCTGCCACCGGGGCTTGAGGAGCCGGGATGGCGCCAACTGGCATGAACATGATAGAGCCGAATGGTAGCAGCGGCTCCTCCCATTGTCGCCCGAGACTGACCGGAAGGACCGTCCTAGAGTCTATCCTCATCGTGTAGCAGACGGGAGCTGAGTTCATCTTCGAAGACATCGTTGAAAGGTGATTGCTTGAAAATCTGCATGACAGAGCATTATTTTAGTATAAATACAGGTATGTATATTGATTGAGTTCGCATGAATGCTTAACCCGAAATATGGGAGGAGAGATTAGTCCCATCGGGCGTGCCAGAATCTGTAGGGTGTTTTTCGTCACCCCATTAAGATGGTAATACGCGCGCGCTTGTCAGGCGCATTACAGATTCCCCCTGCCTAAGGTAGGCTGGGGTTTAATGATTGTGGGGATCCGAATCTCCGGCAGACGCGGACTAAACTGCCGTTAATTACCCCTCGCCTTTGGAGCGAGTGAACCTCCGATTGACGGGTTAAACTGGTCATGCGAACTCAATGTACAGTGTTGTGTTTTGAAGGGGTTTTGGATATATCGGGGCCCCGCA
This sequence comes from Agapanthus africanus, assembly GCA_030015575.1. Classification (NCBI taxonomy): domain Eukaryota; kingdom Viridiplantae; phylum Streptophyta; class Magnoliopsida; order Asparagales; family Amaryllidaceae; genus Agapanthus; species Agapanthus africanus. The sequence continues at coordinate 79,302,103 of JASDDO010000001.1, forward strand.
GAGTTTTTACGGGGGTCCCGCTACCCGGATAGCGGGCTGGGGGTCAAGGGGGCTAGCAGGCCCCTTGCGGGGTGCGGGGCAGCGCCTCGTTAGAAATTTTTTTCTAACAGGGACAGTGTCGTGGTGTATGTGTGTGTGCGCACTTATGTATGCATGTGTGTGTGTATAAAAGAAAGAGAGGGAAAAGGCATCCAAAGGATGCGTGGGGCCAACGCCTTGGGCGCTGTGCGCCCAGGTGCTGTGCGCTCAGGCGCTAGCGTGCCACGTGTCGGCACTAGGGCGACTTGCGCCAGAGCGCTGTGCGCTTGAGCGCAAACGCGCCACGTGTCCACACTGGGGCGATTTGCGCTCGAGCGCTTGCGCTTGAGTGCAAGTGCGCCACGTATCGGCACGGGGGCGACTTGCGCTTGAGCGCTGGGCGCTTGAGCGCAAGTGCGTCACGTGTCGGTACGGGGGCGACTTGCGCCAGAGCGTTGTGCGCTTGAGCGCAAGCGGTCCACGTGTCGGCACGTGGGCACTTTGCGCTCGAGCGCAGGGCGCTGTTGTGCAAGCACGCCACGTGTCGGCACGTGGGAGCTTTGCGCTTGAGCGCTTTGCGCTTGAGCGCTTGAACACAAGCGCGCCACGTGTCAGCACGTGGGCACTCTGCACTTGAGCGCCGGCGAGGAAAAGAGGCTTTTAGCCTAAAAAAATTCTCGGAAGAGAAATCAGAGTGGAGTTGGACTCCTAAGCGTGTTTTGGGGTTAATGGAAGGGGGTTTTCTTCTTCCTCCTCTGTTAGCTGGATCTTGAAGATCAAGAGATGTGAGATCTCAAAATCTCTCCTTTTGGGGATCTAAAGACAGATCCAAGTTCCTCTTTGTGGGTTTGGTGATGAAAAACTATCTTGTTTTTGAAAATGAAGAGTAAAACTCTTGATTTAATTCAAAAGAAAGAAGAAAGTTTGAGACCTTCAGAAAAGGGAAAGAAATACAAACCCTAGGTTTTTTTTTTTGAGAGAATGAAAAAGTTCTTTATTCATCATCATGTTGCCTTTTATAGGCTTACATATTTACATATAACCACTTGAGCTTTGCAAAAATGGCATTTTGCCCATCCCATGGCTCATGTGCCATTTCATTTTTGCACATAAGCCATGGGCTTACAAAATATTGGCTTTATGCCCATTTTGCATACATTCATGTATAAAAAATTTCATAAAAATTATTTATTACATGATTTTGTTGTTGGCATGGGAAGGCTGGCCGCGGGCTCGACTTGAGCATGGGCCCGCTTGACCTGGGCTTGGGCCCACCTGGCTTGGGGTTGACCTTGACTTTGACTCGGTCAACAGGGGTGTAAATTTTTATCCCAACACACGTCTCTTTGTACCGACGTTCGGACCGCTGTCTTCTTGATTCTGTCGGTCATGGCATTTTTCTGAACCCACTTCAGAGGTTCGAAGGAATTGCTGATTTTTACGGCTGATTCAGTCGATGTCGCGGGATGACTCTGCTCTTGGAATCTCACACGACTCCACCTGGCCGGAGTCCTGGCCCTCTTGTTGGCTCGATACCTAAGCCGCTTCTGCCTTAATTTTTCTGCTTTAAGCACTTGGCAGACTTTGGCTCTTCGGGAAGACGCCGTAGACCGGGTAATGGAGGATTTTGGAGATACGCTCGATTGTGCATTTGCTGGAGTCATCGCCTGAGCGCGTACGCAACATTTGATGTCGCCCTTTGTACCGGAAATCTTGCCCCCAGCTGGAGCACCAGAGAGTCATTCAGACACCGTCTTAAGTTTCAGTTGTGGTGCCTTGGCGATCACGACATTCGGCCTCTTGCCCCTTGAGACCTTCTTGGCCGCCGGTTTTGCCGGGATTTCTGCCAGATGAGCGCTTCCGGCAAGGTAAATGATGACGGAGCCAAACTGGCGGGACGGTTCCTCCCACTGTCAACTGAGGCTTGCGGGGAGAACCACACGAGCATTGACCTTGACCACATACGGGATCGGGGTCACGTTGGAAGCTGAATTCGTCTTGGGAGATATTGTGGTCGAAAGTTGATTGCTGCACGGAAAAAAAAAACATCATTTCAGTATAAGCAATCGATATGTATATTGATTGAGTTCGCATGAACGTTTAACCCGAAATATGGGAGGAGAGAAAGGTCCCACCGGGCGTGCCAGAATCTGTAGGGTGTTTTTCGTCACCCCATTGAGATGGGAATACGCGCGCTTGTCAGGCGTACTACAGATTCCCCCTGCCTAGGGTAGGCCGGGGTTTATTGATCGTGGGGATCCGAATCTCCGGCAGCCGTGGACTAAGCTGCCGTTAATTACCCTTCGCCTTTGGAGCGAGGGAACCTCCGATTGACGGGTTAAACTGGTCATGCGAACTCAACATGTAGTGTACGTGTGCTTTTGTTTTAGAGGGGCTTGGATATATCGGGAGCCACGCAGAGTTTTTACGGGGGTCCCGCTACCCGGATAGCGGGCTGGGGGTCAAGGGGGCTAGCAGCCCCCTTGCGGGGTGCGGGGCAGCACCCCGGCCCAAAAATTTTTTGGGAAGGACAGTGTTGTGGAGTGTGCGTGTATATATATATATATAAAAAGGAAAAAAAGCGCCCAAAGGACGCATGGGGCCAGCGCCTTGAGCGCTGGGCGCTTAGGCGCTAGCGCGCCACGTGTCGGCACGTGGGCGCTTGAGCGCTGGGCGCTCGAGCGCTAGCGCGCCACGTGTCGGCACGTGGACGCTTGAGCGCTGGGCGCTCGAGCGCTAACGCGCCACGTGTCGGCACGTGGGCGCTTGGCGCTTGAGCGCTGGGCGCTCGAGCGCTAACGCGCCACGTGTCGGCACGTGGGCGCTTGAGCGCAAGGCGCTTAGACGCCGGCGAGAAAAAAGGGCTTTTAGCCCCAGAAACTCCCGAAAGGAAAATTAGAGTGGAGTTAAACTCCTAAGATGTTTTGAAGCTGAAGAAGGGCTTCTCCCCTTGAGCCCTAGTTCTTCCCCAAAGTGGGGTTTCTGGAGATGGGTCTCCTTCTGCTTCCTCTGTTGGCAGGATCTTGAAGATCAAGAGATGTGAGATTTTAAAAATCTCTCTTTTTTGAGATCTAATGGAAGATCTGAGTACCCCTTTATAGGTTTTGTGTGAAAAACTATTTAGTTTTATAAAATGAAAAGAAACTCTTGATTTAATTCAAAAGAAAAAGGAAGGTTTTAGAACCTTGAGGAAGGAAAAAGATCTCAGATCTAAATTTTTTTGGAGAGAGAAAAAGTTCTTGAGATATTTCATTATCCTTACCTTTATAGGCTATACACTTTACACATAATCCCTTGGTCTTCATAAAATGGCATTTTGTCTATCCCATGGCTCATGTGCCATTTCTTTTTGCACATAAGCCATGGGCTTTACAAAAATTTGGCTTTATGCCCTTTTTTCTTACATTCATTCGTAAAATAAAATAAAAGAAATACAATAAAATTATTTATTACAAAAAAATTTATCTTGGCATGGGGGAGGCCGGCCGCTTCATGTTCAGACTCGACACGGGCATGGGCCCACTTGATCTGGGCTTGGGCCCACTTGGCTTGGGGTTGACTTTGATTTTGACTTGGTCAACCGGGGTGTAAATTTTTACCCCAACACCGGTCTATAACGGTTGGCTATAATTTAAAAAATGTTAACATTTTATTTGCTTTCAAAGGTAAATAGTATCTTCTTGTAATTTATCATATTTCGTTTAATATATAAATAGTAATATAGTCGTGTCCTCCTTTTGACAAATTTGACGTGTCCCGTGTTCATGTCTGTGTTCGTACCCGTGTCCGTATCCGTGCTTCATAGTGTAAATAGCTATGAGAAAGGAATGTAACCAAGACCCGACTCATTATTGGTCTTGACAAGGACATTATAGAATCTTGTCCGAAGAGCAACTGATCAATAACATATCTGAGGTATCCAAACAACTGCAGGTACAGCATTTAAATTGCAACCACTCTCCTCCAAAATTTTCGAAGAAAATAGACTCGGAGAGAGAATGATGAAGGATTAAGGTAGATCAAAGCAGAAGATAACAGAAGTAGCATATGCTCTTTTCTTTTTTCTTTTTCCTTTTTTTTTTGTGGTGGGGGGAGCGGGGAGCGGGGATCTGAGATTTTATTAGAGATTGGTCCTCTGCTTTACTTTCTCTTATAGCAATAGAATGGATCACATGTTAGAATCCTATCGGAGATGGACCACATTCAATTAGGAAGCCCCAGCATGCTAACTACCCCCAATCTCATCCCATATACCCCATTCAAATGTATCTTTTCACATTTAAGTTTTAATGTATCATGTCCTCCCCAACTCAAGCACATGGTTAAACTTTCAATGAATTAATTAATAAGTAAACTCAATGGATGAATTGGTCTATTCAAACCTAGACTAAGCAATCAGTCCACTCACATTAGATTAGTATTCCAATAAATCCAATTAAACGATATAAAGAGGAGATGGTTTCTCAATGCAGAGGACTAAGCCAGTTACTAAACATCATATACATGATAAGGCTACAATCAGTCAGAAATAACTAAAAAATAAAAAGAAATAGCTCGAGTAAAATAATAAATTTATGTTTAAGTAATTAGACTCACGGTGGATCAAGTCTGCATCACTCTTTTACTCAATGTTTCAAGACTGAACCACAGCTAAAACCTTCAAAATATTTTTCCTTTTATATCTATATGATTATCCCATTATAGTTGGAATGAAAAATTAAGTACCTTACACCTTCATTAGGAGAACTAGTTAGTTGCACCAATGCCTCAAGTGCGCCTGCCTCTTGACCAACAGCAGCATTGTTACTGTTGCTATCTCCATGGGCAGCTAAATTAGCTAAAGCACGAGCAGCCTGAAGTTGAAAAATGGCACGGGGAGAAGGAAACATAAGAACCTTCAGCTAGCAGATCATATCTGTGTCTAATTGAAAATTGTGGCATGAATCTAACGGGAATACTCAGTAGAACAACGACAAGGAAAAATGGCAACCATTAATAACAAAAATCACCAAGACTATATGGGTAAGAAAAGGAACTAGGATTAAATAGAACAAATCAAATAGCAGATAATGGTGACAAATTTCTTTAGCAAAAAACAACAAAAGTATCCGCTTATTGCCAATGATGCCAACTCCCTCATTTGTTGGTATATCTAGAATCTAGAGATGAACGTTGTCCTATTCTGCTGGGCCAACAAAAGATGTCTTACTTCAATCCTTCGCTGATAAAAAAAATTGATGTCTAAAAATCAAAGTGAATTTGAAGGATTAAAAGACAGTATAGGTTGATTACAAGCATGCAGAAACAATGGTCCCTGTGAAGATTGTTTGCCAATAGGGTGAGATCTGGTAATTGAAAATGAATACATTCGCTGAAGCCATTAGGTGTGAGCATTATTGTAAGAGCCGTTACCTGACCAACATGCATATGATGTATTCTGTCAGCCATATTAGATAAGGAACAACTACAATCCCTAGAATTCTTGCAAATATTCCCAAGGAGATTACCCCATTCCTCAATCCCTTTCATATGTCTTCTCCATGTTTTTGCCTCGACTTCAGTTATCAGTATGCTTTATTCTCCTCCCTCAAATGACTTAAGGTGTCAAGGCATTTTTATCTAACGACCCAAAATAGAAGCTTCAAGAAGACCTTAGTAAAGGAAACCCTTTCAGCAGCTAATCCAATCAACTCAGTAATCAATAGTACTAAGAACCGCTGTTATCTTTTCTTTTTCTTTTTTTTTACTCTTCTCTGGTTATATAGACAAAAAGTAATTTTATCTATACAGAAAAAGAAAATTAGATATAATTAAAATTTGTGATTAACTAGTCTCTATTTTGGACAGGTCCCTGATAATTATTTGTTTCACCAGACTCTAGATCACTGCATGCAAACTTGTCTCACAACAGCTTTTTATGAACTCTAGGTTTCTAATACATAATGATCAAAATAAAACATCTACGAGCCTGAAATCTGCACAATGTAAATAGCCAAAGGGTTAACCCCTATCTAATGATTTGTAGACTCATGTGAACATATATAATTATAAAACAATTGAATTAAGAGATCTGTTTCCAAATGTACATATAAAAACAAAAATATATTTTGCGTGTTGAGATTAGTTTCAACTTCGCACAAGAGTGGGGAAATGGTGAGATAGAGGGAGTGCTAGAGCAAGCAAACTGTGAAACAATACCAAGCAGCTTTAACCATGAAAAGCAACCACCAGACTGTGTTGCAACCCTTTTCTTTTGTTCATTCTCTTCCACCTCTTCTGGGCAACTTCTTTGCTTCCAAGTTCCAATCATCTTCCTCAACCTGCCAACACCTCCTTTCTCCCAGTCAACTACTCCTTTCAAGAAATTCCTTTTAAGCTTTTTATGCTAAAATAAAGTGAAGTATAATTTACCTCTATCAAAAACATACTGATTGAAAAGAACAATCAGGAGTTCTAATGGCTCAATTGCTCACCTTCAATGAAAATTAAGGAAACTGGATGTTGAAGTTTGTGATCACTTGCTTTAATTTTTCTGACCATACTGTGCTTCTCTAGGACAATTTTTTAACCATCTTTCTTCTTAAGAACTCAATTGATTCACACTTCTTGGTACAGTTGCATTAGATAACTACCAAAAAAGCTGTGTCAATAAAGTACCACATAAAGTTCTGTATGTATGTGGTTTTCCATCATATTAGTTTCCTAAGCCATCTAAGACTTCAAGATAGTTGTACTATTACAGCAAATTCATTCCACACACCCTAATTTTTCCTTAATTCCAACACCAACAAACAAGATTGTTGCATAGCCACACCAGATGGACCTAATTTTACTGTTTTGCTAATACTTTCCTAAGCGATGAATATATTTCCTCATCCAAAATGATACCAATTTCTCTTCATCCAGACTCCTATCTAGTGTAGGAATATTTGTAGGGCTTGTGTTCTGAAGCTTCAATTGTATGATCTTTTAATGCGCAACTTCTAAATGCAAGCGACACAGAATTCATGAGAAGCATCTAGCCTTGTTGGTTGAGTTGCCTACGAATAAATGTTGCATCAAGTTAATAATTTGCTGTGACTAAGCAAAACTTCAACCATTGCTTGATGCGAAAGGCTTAGAAGGTGATGACGCTTATATGAAGATTAATCTCCATGGCTCAGTGAATCCACGTGAATGCATCAAAGTAAGAAATGTGCTTAGCTTTGAGCATTTTGTTTTTCACTGTGATGTTAATTTATCAAATGATTGGCAGAATATCACAGTGATTAGCATGGGTGAATAAGAGCAGTCATTAGAAAAGCAATGGTGAATGCTTGTTGATGTGTTGGTACCTTTACCAGTGCTATCAGTTGCTAAAGATAATTAAACAGTACATATCAAGTACAGAATAACAAGCCAAACTATGTCGCCAACAACAATCTTTTTTTGAAGCAAAATCAATATAAACTTAAACAAAGATTACTGATTGAAGAAGGACAAAAGTGTGGGTAAATGATGGAAATTCTTAAGTTCGGCTTCTAGCAGCTAGTGTCGGTGTTTTGATATATCTCTAAAGGATCGGTGTAAAATTAAATACATTCATCTAGACAAAAAGGAGCTAAAACAAAACGGTAACAATGATAAGCTATTGAGACCTGCTCTTGCACTCCATCGACCTTGCACAACCGAGCAAGCGTCACCAAAGCATGGACACCACCTGCCAAAGCAACCTCCATGCTGCATTTGTCATCAGCAGCCAAATTTGCAAGTGCACCAGCAGCTCGCTCCTGTTTCATGTAGGTAAATGATTAGGCCCTATATTCAAGAACTTGCAGTCTAGCCTAAAGTAAATCACTTATTACTAAATGTGCATACAAGAACTCCTTCTGTCCCAGAGGGCCATTTGAAAATAAGATCAACCAGTGCTTTCACTCCACCAGCCTCAGCAATAGCAGCCTAAACAAACAATTACTAGAATTGTCAAATCATTGTATATTTAAAAGGCCGTATATTTGCGCTCTAAAATTTGATAACCTTATGCTCTTCTCCCACAGAAAGATTCCAAAGCCCTCCTGCAGCCTCTTCAGCAACTAGCTTATTCATAGACCTTGCTAGATCTGCAAGAATTGTAATGCCTCCTTCTTCAGCAACTGCTTTCGCAACTTTCGAATTCACTGACAAATTTGCTATAGCCTGCAATTCCAAAAGCAACACTTAAAACCACTGAATAAAATCAAGATCCAATGCTTACAAATAATGTAACACGCCAGCACAAAATTCCACCTTTGCAGCTTCAGACTGTACACCCTCCCTACGAGACCTCGCAAGCTCCAAAAGCATAGGTATCCCATTATTTTTCATCACTGCTTCAGCCCTAGCTGGGTCCACCATGGCATTTTCATCATCAATCACTACAAAAGTGGCAAGCCCAGTTGCTGCCCTCTCTTGCACATTCTCTTGAGAACTCTTTACCAAGCCCAGCAAAAGAGCCGCGCCCTGATTCAACCAAAACTCATCAATGTCGTTCGGGTTAGTCTCCGCTATCCGGAGAAGAGATTGTGAAACAATCCACTCTAGCCAACTCATAATGTCATTCAAATTCTTATCCTTCTTCGCCCAACTCCTCCATTCCCCGAAAATATCTTTTTCCTTGATCATAGAACCCGAGAACAAAGACCCAATCCCTTTAAAGATATCAGTGAAGAACGCAATAACAAGCTTCCCCTTTTTGTTAAATGTAGTCGGGTTATGATTCCCTTCCACCTCAAGTCCCAAGCAATTGAGAGCACACATCACCTTCAAACTCTTTGACAATGACAGAAGCCTAGATACAGCGCTCGGGCTCACATCAGTCCTCGAAACATCAACAGCCAGCAAATTCGGCAATTTGCTCCAAGCAAGAGCAGCTGAAGCCCATTTTATGTTCCTAGACCCCGCAACAGATAAAAATCGAAGCGACATAACATCTCCAAACGCAGTCTCATCAACATTCAAACAATCCGTGAACGAGATCTCCTCCAACACAGCACAATGCCTCGCCAACGTTCCGATCGCTTTCCCATCAATCTCTCGGACACCCGATAGCCTCAACCTCTTAAGCCTCGTGCAGCACATCGCTACGTGCCTAATAGCATCACTCGTAATTTTATCACAAGCATCCGGGCCAATTTGAAGGCTTTCCAGGAATTCATGCCTCGCAGCAATCACAGAAAGAGTAGCATCAGATATCTCTCTACAATAATCACCGGTTATCTCCTTGAGCCCTCGAGCCTGGAGCTGGATAATCTTGGCCGCAGACTCCGACCCACGAAACCGAAGGCTTCGAAGATCGGAGCAGCGCGAAGCCAGCGATGTAGCAGTATCATCATCGCAAGAATGAGCTCTTAAATCGAGAGAGGACCAAAGGCAAGGAGAGGACCCAAGAACTCGCCAGGTTTTACAAGTGGAAGCTAGGCTAGCTCTATCTCGGTAATTGAGGCAGGAGAAGAGCTGGACCACTGTGTCATCAGGCAAGCTCGTCCAATCAACAAAAGCTCCGGCGAGCTCGCCGCCACCGGCGAGGCGGCAAATAGGGTAGTCGTCGGAGGTTTCTGGGTAGCTAGGGGAGACAATGATCTTCTCCTTGCCTTTGGATTGGGCGCCCCTTCGCCGAACCCTGCGGTTCATGTCGACGAATTAAAAACCCTAACTTTGATGGCGGAGACGAGATTTGATTAGGGTTTTTTCAAGGGTTAGAAGGCGATGGATCAGAATGGGGATGGTGATTGATCTGAAGAGGAACGATTGATTGGGGTTTCTCGAGTTTTCAAAAAAAAATTAATTTTTTTATTTTAAATTTTTTTTTTTTTCAATTGATGGATGAAGATTGAGTAATTGGAGAAGAGAGAAGAGTTTTTTTGATTGATGAAGAAAAGAGAGGGATGAAACCCCCGCGCATAGGCGTGGATCTCTCTCTCTCTCTCCTCTCCTGGAGAGAGAATTGGGAGGACCTTGAGGAAGTAAATTTATTTATGTGAGGGATTAAGGGATTATATTTGATAGAGTAGAGATGGCCCAAGATGAAATCGACTAAATTTAAATGTATTGTCATTTTATTTATTCTATTACTTCTTTTTTTTAATTGAGATTGGAATTTGGTTTCATTGACAGTGGTAGTGGGATCACTGAATGGGAGATCCCAGATTCGATCCCGAATCTTTTTCCACAAACTTTTATTGCACGCCACTGGACTTCGTTGCGGTCAGAAAATAGCAGTAGCGGGATTGTGGTTTAGTTTTTGGGTATCTTAGTAGTGTTCATAGTTCATGACTTTATTTTAGAAAAAAGAAAATTTGTTAAAATTGGTGTTTTGTGTAGGGATGCTAGTTTTAAGGATGTCCAAGTATAAGAAAACAAACATGTGTATATTACCATGAATATAAGGCTGTATTTGAGTAATGGACATTCTAGAGAATGCTAAATCCAAACATCATGCCCTTTCATCTGGCATTGTAAATAGCCAACAAATGTGATTTATGTAACATGAGATTCTTATCAGCGCCATATTTCTTCCTAAACAGTGAAAACCGCTTTTTATAGATGGGGCTAGAAACAGATATGAATTGGTATTTCAAGAAATATATACTTGAGCCGGTGTCTATCTTTATTTCCTTCATCTCCTCTATCTCTCATTCAGCACCATTCGTTGTATTCCTATTGTCTCTGGCACGCCACCATAATTGTCATTGTTGTCGTCTTTTTATCGTTATTATAGTCGCCATTCTCGTCGGCACCATTTAAAGTGAGGAATGAAACCACCATTGTCATCATTGCACCACAATCTTAACCATTGTTATATTTGTTTTCCTTTTGCAATCCAATACAAACTAAGTTTCGCAAACATAAGCTTGCTGTAGAATAAGTTGTTCGTGAATAAGATACAGCGCTTCTTTTGACAGATTGTTGACATTGAGGTTTTGAGTGCGACCAAAGGAAATGTTGTTTCGTGTCTTCCACCATATCCACGTAACATAAGCAATTATCATCACATCAGTTGTTGAGTGCAGCTGATCCTAAACCAGATGTTGCAACCAATCTTTATGGGTCGTCTGAATTCCGCTGCCGCAAGCTTTAGACATAAAATGAATGTTTTCCATTTCAGGCATTCTCAAAAGGTGCGCAATGCTTTCCTGAAAATTCCTAATGCCCTTTCCGCTACAACAGCGGCCAATGCGAAATCGAAAACAAAAATTTTACGGGGAGTACTAGAAACTAATCCCTAACAATCGTTTCAAATATTAAACTGGTAAACAAAGCATACAAGGTTTAGGGATTACAACCTTTTTCGCGTGTTCACCCAATCATGAAAGACCTCTCTAAGCTCCTCATAGGACATCGGGAATAAACTTGAGAGGCGACCGCTCTTGTCGAAAATGATCGGCCCGAGAGAACAGATCCAAGCTCCAGCTTCATCTAGTGAAGCAACCGACGCTCCAACCTTGTTTGAAATGGAGTGTGGGGATGTAGAATTTTTCCACTACCATTTTCACTCCAAACAAAACTCTAGAGAGTAATGAAGGAGGAGAAGGAAGAGGATAAAAAGCTAGAGCTCTCATAATCAAAATGGCTAAGAATAGAATGAGCATGAATGAGAGAGAGACCCTTTTATTTTCAACCATACAAAATATATGTCATAACTTTTTCTCATTTAAAAACGAGACCCATCCCTCTTTACCGTACTCACCTTTACACCTCATCTAACCATCTCATTAATAATTTTCTAAAAAGAAAATTCCTATAATGTGTCCTCCTTCTAGAAGTATTCCGTAGAAATACGAAATATAACCCGGTATACGTATCGAAATACATATACGTGTATCCGTATAAAAATACGATTAGCCAAGCGAGAAAAAAATGAATAATGAATGTTCACCGCCGAAAGACCGGACCGAGACGTTGGGACGTCTGGCCTGAATTTGGAGGCAGATGTTATTTGGATTTATCCGTCCACCTCTCCGAAAATACCAAGTTGATTTATGAAACCATATATCGGAGATTTAGATAGACGCGACCGTTGTACAGACTTTATCAGATTCCTCCTCATTTTGTGAAGGTTTTTTATTGTGGGGACACTCTTCCCTGCAGGCGCATGCCCCTGCAGTTAATTACGTTACCGCATTGCGATGACCACTTTCTCCTGCTCCGGCGGTTCATTTCGTATCGTGTATGTTTTTGTTTGTTTGGGTTGCCCGTAAATTGTATACGGAGACTAGTTTATGTCGTCGCCCGTAGGGCGCAGATTAGTCCAAATCCATATATTTGAGATTTAGGTTTAGGTCAAGAATTTTGCATGACAGGGCCCACGTTGGTAATTTAGTTTGCCAACAGAAATGAACTTAGGACGCAAATCTCACATTTGTGAGGTCCATCGGTTCAGGGGATATTTAGATTTGATCTAAGGATCATTAGCCATATTTGAGACTAAGATCAATTTATGAGTCGTGAGCATATGGGCTCAACTGATCATTAGATCATATATGAATAGCTCATGGATAGTATACGGTAGTCATTAAGGAGACAGTCCGCAGGGCAAAACATATTACTTAAGGACATTGCGGTCCAATGTTCCCTGTTTAGGATGAAAGTTAATTTAAGGACATTTCGGTCCAATGTTCCCTGTTTGGGATGAAAATTATTTTAAGGACATTTCGGTCCATTATCGCCGTGTTTTGGGGGCGAAGATTAGTTTAAGGACATTTCGGTCCATTATTCAACTTGCGCACACGTGTATTTTTTACGTGGCGGAGAGAACGATGGTGACATGGAATGCACCCAATTTGGAGTGCGATCCGATTTGAGGTGTGCACGTCAATTTGGAAGTGCAGTAACGTGGGATATATCATTCCCAATTTTGATGAAGTTTTACATCAAGTTAGGATGAGAAAAGAGTTGTTGGTTGTCGGAACCTGCCACCTCTCTGAAGACGTTGAGGAATTACGACATATATCAAAGGTGTGGAGAGATATACCTTTGAACCAAATACCGTATTTGAGGGGAAAAGGGGTTGTGGTGGACCTAAGAATCGTTAGTCATATTTGAGACTAGGATTACCTTAAGAGATATGGGATGCATATCATTTTGGATATTATCAATGAGAGATCATCAGTCATGTTTGAGACTAAAATCAGTTTGAAAAGCATGAGCATATGGGCCCGGTTAATTTAAAATCAAAGAGGTTTAATCTCAAGAAACTTAGCCAATTTGGGCTGAGATTGAGATTCTATACTACCCAGCAGTGCTAAGCACTAAGATATACAGCGCTCATATGTGTTTCACGTGAGACGCTTGTAGGGTTCCTAGGCACTCTCAAGAGGTCTCATAAGGCATCCACCATGCCAATTTCAAATTTAAACGGTGCCGAGAAACCCTAATACGGATCGTTGGCTAGATTTCTAGGCGAAAAGTAAACTAGTTAACACTTAACTACAAGAATACGGAAATACAACCTTTGTAGATCCGGTGCTCCACCTCCACGGCTCCGCAATGAAGTCTTCTCCGCTGTCCAAATCAAACCATGACTCTCACGGTGGTGTCATCGGAGAAAAGTCCGGGCTAGGTCGTCGACAATGTGCCGAAGATGATCTACGTCGAAGTATCACTAGATCAAGCTCCACCTTCACCAAGCCATGAAAACTTATGAAGGAAACACACTCTACTACCTGGCAAGAGGTAGAGGATGAAGAAATAGGAAGTGGGTAGACTTTAGAATTGGATTTCTCACTTGTTTTTATCAATCACCATTGATGAAGTAAGCTTTTTCTTCCTTGCTCATGAAGAAGAAGAAGAAAGAAAAATATGATAAGTTATTAGAAAATAGAAAATAAAAGAATACTTATCATAATCTTAACCTTAGTTAAGTGTAGAGAATTGACTAAGGTTGGGTTGATTGGTTAGGGTTAAGGATGAGAACAAAAAGGTCATCAAGTCAAAGCTTCATGAAGCTTCAACTAAAAACAAATTAAGCTACCATTCATTTATCTTTCAATTTATTCAAAATGAATAAATAAATAAGATAAATGAATAAGTAAAACCCTAATCAACAACTTAACCTTGGTTTAATTCTTTACACTTAACCAAAATGCATGTATCATCAAACATGATACAATCATGTGTACAAAAGTATATCACATATACAATGTGCACAAACCGAGTGAGAAAATCCATTTAAAAGTGAACCGATACTAGTTAATGCAAAGTAATATATCAAATATATAATTATACATTAAATCATTAAATCAACACTTGATTTAACGATCCGGTCATATCACATATAACCGACTAGTATCAAATGTGTCGGCTTATCGAATCAATCCTTGATTCGATAACTAGGTTATATCGCATACAACCATTCGATACATTCATCGCGAGAATAGAATACGGTATCACATACACGCATTATTCTCGGTCCCGCACATATCTCATATGCGCTCCTATTTCGTTTCACTTGAGCCAGGTGTAACACCCGAGCCCGATAGTACTATTTCTGTTACTGGTTGAGTGTTTGACATTGCTCATTTCATTTGTCTTGATTGTTTGGTGCTTGTTGCTAAATTTTAACCGGCTAAGTCAATTTTGCCTATAACAAATTTTAACACCTAAAATGAAATAAAAATATCCACACTGGCCTACTCGTCGCCACTAGTCGCGTGGTAGCGTCCGCGCGTCGAGATTTCGTCCCGTTCGGTGAAACGGGCAAGTTTGGACGACTACGCGCGCGTGCAAGTGTCCGACTTGGGGGCATGCATTTTAATCATAAAATATCTCATTTTAAAATTTGGAACCCGCCTAAAATCCTATTATTTGAATTTGAAACATTTGGACGCAACCCGGGCACGATTTGGAAATGTTTCATTTAGCGCCGAAATACCCATTTAAATTTAATAATATAAAACTATATAATATATATTTCTGTTCCTTTTATAACGTCTAAATCCCTATAAATCTTTTTAAAATTCCCTTTTAAATTTCTTTTGCAACTCCCAGCCAATCACGAGGGACTAAATCCCTCGTGGGCCCCATCTTTCTCGTTATCTCTCTCTCTCCGATTCCCTATCTCTCTCTACCCCTATCTCTCTCTCTCTCTTCTCTGTCTCTCTCTCTCTTCCTTTAAATCCTCTCTCCTCTTATAACCTCTCTCTCTCTATTTTCTTTATATATTTTTCTCTGCCTTCGTACTCGTCTTCACGAGAAACCCTCGAACCCCACCGCAGCAAACCCTAGCCACCTCGTGCCGTCGCCACCGACCTCCCCGCGACCTCGCCACCATCATCCTCGCCTCCACAGCCTCGACTGCACCCCTTTCCTCCTCTTCTCCCTCCTTCAGCGCCTGCACCCAACGCCACCGCCACCTGCACGCTGTGCTGCCGTCGCCGCCGCCTCCCATCGCCGACGACGTCGACTTCCTCCCTGCACCTTCGTCCCGACCTCTTCACCGTCCTTCTCCTTCCCTCGTCGGCGCTGCAACTGAACCCGAGCCTAACCCTAACACCAAACCCTGCTCGCCGGAGATCGCGCCTCGTCGTCGTCGCCAGCGCACCGCCGACCACCTCCTCTTCCCCCTACGATCCAGACCAGGCCAGGACCTCCTCTACTCACCGCACCATCCCATTCCAGCGACCTCCAGCAACTTCCAGCCTAGACTGCCGCCGTCGCTGCCTCGCCGGCGCCCCATCGCTGTCGAACCCGTCGCGGTTGACACCCGTTCCACCCATGTAAGCATCTCTTTACTTTCTCCCTGCGTGTTAACCCCTCGCTGGCCGTTCGTGTCCATAGTTTGTATTTTGCTAACCTCGTCGCCTTTTTGACATTTCGCCGGATTCCGGCCGTGCCGACGACTTGACCCGACTCTCCAGCGAAGTACTCCGGTCCGTGTGGTCCCGCTGTTCGTTGTTTGGACTCGATCCGCGACCCGTGCATCCGTCGCGTGTTTTCCGCCGACGCTACGTTCGTGTTTTCCGGTTTGCGAAACCGTCGAGGCAAGTATCCGAATACTTGCTCTAACATGCTAATATACAAGATCAAGTCTTGCTATACATTTAATTATCATATTATTTAATATAACCACACAGTTGATGGTAATATCGATATTATAGTATAACTTAGAATTGACGGTTGCAATTATCATTAACATTGAATCATTATAGTAGCTTCATGTAATTAATTGGTCTGCTATTAATCCATGCTTTAACTAACTAAACCAATTAGATCATCCTTGCTTTATTTGTTAGATCATCCATGTGACAATTATTTATGCTTTAGTTTTAATTTCATATAGCTTCATTACTTTATGTTATTGATATTGCTTTACCTTGTGATTATTGCATCCCAAGGGTGCTCGAACCTGTTAATAAGATAATACAAAGCACCATTGTGATTAAATGAACTATTATCGTTATTTACTGTGTTTCCTGCTGTTGTTCCTTATTCGCTTCTATATCTGTTATGAGTACACATTCGATTGCATTACATATTGACCCGACCTTGATACACATATACATACCGATGCACCGGACATGGTACCCTTTACTACCGACTCAACCTGTTGTACCATGACCTGACTTGTTACCTGATCTCATGCCTAATGCCAACAAACCTGACTTGGGGTCCTCATGGACCATTCCTGTTGTCTATCCAGACAAACCTGCTTTTACCTGATCCTGTGTTGGCATTAGTTCTTGACTACTGAATGCCTGACCTGACATACATAACTTGGGGGTATGGGGAAATCAAAGGTGAAACCGACTTGTAACTCAACAGTTCGATACCTGTTCTGATCAGTCTTACGGGCTTGGCCAGTCCGGGAGTGATGATGCTGACATCACTCGTCCATCCTGCTACCTATTACTGCCTAGCGGCACGTCTCGGATTCAGCCCCGAGGGTCTTGACCGTGGTCCCGGGCATGCACGGGATACTATTGAGTTACATCGACGATTCATCAATTGATTTCAAAAACTTTAGAATAGAAAACCTGATAGAACAGTTTAGTTACCCACTGCACCTTACCCTGCATTGTTGTTTCATATTATTGCTTTATTCATGTTTATCCCTGCATTGCTTATTACCATGTTCATATTATATTATTGGCTGACATGACGCGCTGACGTCTGGGTTTTGCATGGCCCAGATTCTTTACCATTGTCGCCGACCGAGCCGGAGTACCTCAGCCAGCAGGCTGATTTGTGAGTTCTGTAGTGGTTAGTTCATTTATTGCATTTTATTTCCAGGTGCGATCCCGCATTATGGGACGTACCTTTCTATTATCGTATTGGATCATTTGCTTCCGCACTTATTTTTCATTGACTCTTATTATTATGGATTTGGACATGTGTTAGATTAGTTTATTATCTTGTTCTTGATATCCCTACAGCCGTAATGTGACTGTGGATGGATACTTCCTACCCACAGGTAGCATGGTTGGCTATGTCACGTGCCCAATCTTGCATACTCTGGGAAGCGGGGCATGACATGGTTCTTTTGGTATCAGAGCCATAGGTTAGTTGGGTTGATTCTTTTGTAGTTGGGTATTGTACCCGATACACGAATCAGAATACCCGTGCTTAGGAAACATGTCCTGCCACCTTGACCGTTTTACCATTCTTGAATCACATTCTTCCTGATTATATCTTTTACGACGTGCAAACTTACTTTGCATGTCGACTCGGAAACCTGATTTCTTGTTATCCCTAGGACTTGGGCGACTTGGGTGGAGTTAAGTAATTACGGCTATGATACCGCGGCATAGCTACAATGCGGTACTCTATTTAAGTATCTTGGAGTTCTAGCCTTGACCCATATTCAGAATCTATCATCATGCTAATGTTGGGTGTTTTGAGTTCAGGACGATGGCAGGTAAGAAGTTGAAGACGTACCAGAGGCGTGTGAACGAAGCCGCCATGCTTGGAGTGATAAGAGAAATGCTGGAAATCAAAGAGACAGACTGAGCTGATCCAGCAATAGCGGACTCGTTTCATGAAGGTTTACAGATCGTTCAGCAGTCTGTGAACGAGGTTGGAACTAGACCAGCTGACCGAGTAGGGACTGTAGCAGATTTCAGACTTTTGGGTTCGTCCACTTTCACTGGTCTGGAGGAGCCGTTGCCAGCCGAGCAGTGGCTAGTGGACACAGAGAATTTGCTGATTTCGACACAGATTCCAGAGGACAAAGGAGTTGATGTGGTGCGCATTCAACTAGTGGATTACGCCCGAGAGTGGTGGCTTGCGGAAGAGACCCGCTTGCCCAAGCCGATCAGTTGGGCGAAGTTTTCTAAGAATCCCTGGAGAAACTCTTCCCGCAGACTGCGCGGAGGAAAGGGAAGAGAAATTTATCGGACTAAGGCAGAATGGAGCAACCGTGGACGTGCATGCAGCAGAATGGAGGAGACTCAGTAGTCTCGCTGGACCTTTCACGGCCAACGATGTAGACAGCGGTTGCGGTAAGGAAGCAGTTCTGTCGGGCCAGTCGAGTTTAGGGCTAGGCCGACAAACAGTGTTCTTGCGGCAATGGAAGTTGATAGTAATGGAGAGCCGGCAGTTGTTCGCGACTTTATGGATGTATTTGAAGATATATCGGGCTTACCGCCGAAGCGAGACGTGGAGTTCGCGATTGACCTTATCCCTGGTGCAGCGCCAGTATCAAAATCTTATTATCCGATGGCACGAGTGGAATTGGAAGAAGTTAAGAAGCAAGTTGGTGAATTACTTGAGAAGGGTTGGATTCGAAGCAGCAACTCGCCTTGAGGAGCTCCAGTTCTTTTAGTAAAGAAGAAGGATGGCACGAGAAGGATGTGCATTGATTACCGAGAATTGAACCGGGTGACTATTAAGAACAAGTACCCGATCCCTCGCATTGGCAGCTTAGTGGCGCGAGAGTATTCTCGAAACTGGATTTGCGATCCGGATATCATCAGGTCCGAGTGAAAACAGAAGACATTTGCAAGACGGCGTTTCGAACTCGGTATGGACATTTCGAGTATCTAGTGATGCCCTTCGGAGTGACGAATGCGCCAGCAATATTCATGGATTTGATGAACAGAATCTTTTCACCATTCTTGGACCAGTTTATTGTAGTATTCATTGACGATATCCTGGTGTACTCGAAGAGTCCGGAGGAGCATGCTGAGCATTTGAAGATCGCACTGCAGACGCTGAGACAGGAGAAATTGTATGCGAAGATGAGTAAGTGCGAATTCTGGCTGGAGGTTTCTGGGGCATGTTGTGTCGGGCGATGGAATCGCCGTCGATCCCGAGAAGATTGCAGCAGTTCGAGATTGGCCAATTCCAAGGAATGTTGCGGAGATAAGAAGTTTTCTTGGACTCGCCGGATACTACAGGAGATTTGTGGAGAACTTCGCTCGTTTGGCAGAACCGTTGACCAAGCTCACGCGCAAGGAAGTGCCTTTTATTTGGACGGATGGATGTGCATTGGCCTTCGAGACGTTGAAGCAGAAGTTGATAACCGCCCCTATCCTGACCGTACCAAATAATTCCGGAGGATTGGTGATTCACAGCGACGCATCTGGAAAAGGATTGGAATGTGTTTTGATGCAAAATGGGAAGGTCGTAGCTTACGCATCGAGACAACTGAAGACTCATGAGAAGAATTATCCGACTCATGACTTGGAGCTTGCGGCCGTGATCTTCGCCTTGAAGATTTGGAGACACTACCTTTTGGGCGAGAGAGTCGAAGTCTTTACAGATCACAAGAGTTTGAAGTATGTGTTCACTCAGAAGGAGTTGAACATGAGGCAACGCAGATGGTTGGAGCTGATGGCCGACTACGACCTTGATCTTAAGTACCATCCGGGAAAGGTTAACGTCGTGCCGGATGCGCTTAGTCGGTTACCAGCAATTCAGGTATTGACTACACAGAGGGAGATCATTGCGGATTTTCGGAGATTTGACTTGGAGGTTGTGCTACCACATGCTACGGGACAGTTGATGCAGTTGCAAGTACAGTCGTCCTTAGTTGAGAAGATTAAAGCGGCACAATCGCAGGATCCTAGACTGTAAAAGTTTCGAGAGCAGGTTGAAGCCGGACTACGAACCGATTTACTGATCCACGAAGATGGTTCGTTGAGGTATGGTAGCCGTGTGTGTGTGCCAAAAGGGGATGTGCGTGAAGAGCTTGTGAAGGAGGCACACAGTTCAGCTTGCTCTGTACATCCAGGAGGGACAAAGATGTACCGAGATATTCGACAACACTTCTGGTGGGAAGGTATGAAACGGGAGATTGCTCGCTTCGTGGCTAAGTGCTTGGTGTGTCAGCAAGTCAAGGCTGAACACCAAAGGGTTGCTGGTTTGTTGCAACCACTTCCGATTCCTCAGTGGAAGTGGGAACATATAACCATGGATTTCGTGACGGCTTTACCGCGGAGTCCAAAGGGCAACAATGCAGT
Organism: Agapanthus africanus; assembly: GCA_030015575.1. NCBI lineage: Eukaryota > Viridiplantae > Streptophyta > Magnoliopsida > Asparagales > Amaryllidaceae > Agapanthus > Agapanthus africanus. The sequence goes on from JASDDO010000001.1 coordinate 79,322,535, forward strand.
ATGGGTGATTGTCGATCGGTTGACCAAGGCAGCTCACTTTATTCCTTTCCGGGTTGGTCAATCGACGGAGACCTTGGCAGAGCGGTACATGCAGGAGATTGTAAGATTGCATGGAGTACCGGTGAGCATCGTGTCCGATCGGGACACTCGGTTCTTGTCGCACTTCTGGAGGAGTTTACAAGAAAGTTGGGGACTCGATTGAAGTTTAGCACAGCTTATCTTTCTCAAACTGATGGGCAATCGGAGAGAACGATCCAAACTCTTGAAGATATGTTGAGGGCTTGCATGTTGGACTTCAAAGGTTCTTGGGAGGATCATCTACACCTGGTGGAGTTTTCGTACAACAATAGCTTCCAAGCGACTATTCAGATGGCTCCGTTTGAAGCGTTGTATGGTCGTAAGTGCCGTTCACCTGTTTGTTGGGATGATGTTGGTGAACGAAGGTTACTAGGACCAGATTTGGTGGTACAGACAGTCGAGAAGGTGAATACCATCAGGAAGCATATGAAGGCAGCTCAAGACAGACAGAAAAGTTGGGCTGACACGTCAAGAAGACCTCTAGAGTTCGCTGTGGGTGATTTGGTATTCCTAAAGATATCACCGACTAGAGGGGTGATTCGCTTTGGGAGTCGGGGAAAGCTTAGTCCTCGATTCGTTGGACCCTTCGAGATATTGGAGCGTGTTGGAGAGGTAGCATACCGTTTGGCGTTACCACAGTCATTGGCAGGAGTGCACGATGTGTTTCATGTATCTCAACTACGGAGGTATGTTCGAGATGAAGCCCACGTCTTGGATCATTCGGAGTTGACTGTACGGGAGGACCTAACTTTTGAGGAGCGACCAGTTGAAATCAAGGATCGAAGAGAAAAAGTTCTTAAGAACAAGGTTATCCCTCTTGTACTGGTCTCTTGGGGTAATCGATCGCATGGAGAATCCACTTGGGAGCGAGAAGACGAGATCCGGCAGAAGTTTCCTCACCTTTTCCTGTAGTTAGCTATCTTGTATTCTTGGAATTTCGAGGACGAAATTCTTTTTGTAGTTGGGTATGATGTAACACCCGAGCCCGATAGTACTATTTCTGTTACTGGTTGAGTGTTTGACATTGCTCATTTCATTTGTCTTGATTGTTTGGTGCTTGTTGCTAAATTTTAACCGGCTAAGTCAATTTTGCCTATAATAAATTTTAACACCTAAAATGAAATAAAAATATCCACACTGGCCTACTCGTCGCCACTAGTCGCGTGGTAGCGTCCGCGCGTCGAGATTTCGTCCCGTTCGGTGAAACGGGCAAGTTTGGACGACTACGCGCGCGTGCAAGTGTCCGACTTGGGGGCATGCATTTTAATCATAAAATATCTCATTTTAAAATTTGGAACCCGCCTAAAATCCTATTATTTGAATTTGAAACATTTGGGCGCAACCCGGGCGCGATTTGGAAATGTTTCATTTAGCGCCGAAATACCCATTTAAATTTAATAATATAAAACTATATAATATATATTTCTGTTCCTTTTATAACGTCTAAATCCCTATAAATCTTTTTAAAATTCCCTTTTAAATTTCTTTTGCAACTCCCAGCCAATCACGAGGGACTAAATCCCTCGTGGGCCCCACCTTTCTCGTTATCTCTCTCTCTCCGATTCCCTATCTCTCTCTACCCCTATCTCTCTCTCTCTCTTCTCTGTCTCTCTCTCTTCCTTTAAATCCTCTCTTCTCTTATAACCTCTCTCTCTCTATTTTCTTTATATATTTTTTTCTGCCTTCGTCCTCGTCTTCACGAGAAACCCTCGAACCCCACCGCAGCAAACCCTAGCCACCTCGTGCCGTCGCCACCGACCTCCCCGCGACCTCGCCACCATCATCCTCGCCTCCACAGCCTCGACTGCACCCCTTTCCTCCTCTTCTCCCTCCTTCAGCGCCTGCACCCAACGCCACCGCCACCTGCACGCTGTGCTGCCGTCGCCGCCGCCTCCCATCGCCGACGACGTCGACTTCCTCCCTGCACCCTCGTCCCGACCTCTTCACCGTCCTTCTCCTTCCCTCGCCGGCGCTGCAACTGAACCCGAGCCTAACCCTAACACCAAACCCTGCTCGCCGGAGATCGCGCCTCGTCGTCGTCGCCAGCGCACCGCCGACCACCTCCTCTTCCCCCTACGATCCAGACCAGGCCAGGACCTCCTCTACTCACCGCACCATCCCATTCCAGCGACCTCCAGCAACTTCCAGCCTAGACTGCCGCCGTCGCTGCCTCGCCGGTGCCCCATCGCCGTCGAACCCGTCGCGGTTGACACCCGTGCCACCCATGTAAGCATCTCTTTACTTTCTCCCTGCGTGTTAACCCCTCGCTGGCCGTTCGTGTCCATAGTTTGTATTTTGCTAACCTCGTCGCCTTTTTGACATTTCGCCGGATTCCGGCCGTGCCGACGACTTGACCCGACTCTCCAGCGAAGTACTCCGGTCCGTGTGGTCCCGCTGTTCGTTGTTTGGACTCGATCCGCGACCCGTGCATCCGTCGCGTGTTTTCCGCCGACGCTACGTTCGTGTTTTCCGGTTTGCGAAACCGTCGAGGCAAGTATCCGAATACTTGCTCTAACATGCTAATATACAAGATCAAGTCTTGCTATACATTTAATTATCATATTATTTAATATAACCACACAGTTGATGGTAATATCGATATTATAGTATAACTTAGAATTGACGGTTGCAATTATCATTAACATTGAATCATTATAGTAGCTTCATGTAATTAATTGGTCTGCTATTAATCCATGCTTTAACTAACTAAACCAATTAGATCATCCTTGCTTTATTTGTTAGATCATCCATGTGACAATTATTTATGCTTTAGTTTTAATTTCATATAGCTTCATTACTTTATGTTATTGATATTGCTTTACCTTGTGATTATTGCATCCCAAGGGTGCTCGAACCTGTTAATAAGATAATACAAAGCACCATTGTGATTAAATGAACTATTATCGTTATTTACTGTGTTTCCTGCTGTTGTTCCTTATTCGCTTCTATATCTGTTATGAGTACACATTCGATTGCATTACATATTGACCCGACCTTGATACACATATACATACCGATGCACCGGACATGGTACCCTTTACTACCAACTCAATCTGTTGTACCATGACCTGACTTGTTACCTGATCTCATGCCTAATGCCAACAAACCTGACTTGGGGTCCTCATGGACCATTCCTGTTGTCTATCCAGACAAACCTGCTTTTACCTGATCCTGTGTTGGCATTAGTTCTTGACTACTGAATGCCTGACCTGACATACATAACTTGGGGGTATGGGGAAATCAAAGGTGAAACCGACTTGTAACTCAACAGTTCGATACCTGTTCTGATCAGTCTTACGGGCTTGGCCAGTCCGGGAGTGATGATGCTGACATCACTCGTCCATCCTGCTACCTATTACTGCCTAGCGGCACGTCTCGGATTCAGCCCCGAGGGTCTTGACCGTGGTCCCGGGCATGCACGGGATACTATTGAGTTACATCGACGATTCATCAATTGATTTCAAAAACTTTAGAATAGAAAACCTGATAGAACAGTTTAGTTACCCACTGCACCTTACCCTGCATTGTTGTTTCATATTATTGCTTTATTCATGTTTATCCATGCATTGCTTATTACCATGTTCATATTATATTATTGGCTGGCATGACGCGCTGACGTCTGGGTTTTGCATGGCCCAGATTCTTTACCACTGTCGCCGACCGAGCCGGAGTACCTCAGCCAGCAGGCTGATTTGTGAGTTCTGTAGTGGTTAGTTCATTTAATGCATTTTATTTCCAGGTGCGATCCCGCATTATGGGACGTACCTTTCTATTATCGTATTGGATCATTTGCTTCCGCACTTATTTTTCATTGACTCTTATTATTATGGATTTGGACATATGTTAGATTAGTTTATTATCTTGTTCTTGATATCCCTACAGCCGTAATGTGACTGTGGATGGATACTTCCTACCCACAGGTAGCATGGTTGGCTATGTCACGTGCCCAATCTTGCGTACTCTGGGAAGAGGGGCGTGACACCAGGAAACCTCTGTGTAGGACTCTAAAGACTCGTCAATACGCCGGCAGCAGGTGATGATCATATCAAACACCCACAAGCCGCAAGCGGTCTGCTAAACGTAACGGCCACCCGGGTATTGAGCGATCAGAAGATCGACGAGCAAGCCCGCTCACACTCCTGTGAATCCAACCAGTAACACTACCGTACAGTCCGGTTTGATCGTCTGATATGTCGCATATCTTGCCTATGGGTGGTAAACGTCAGACCCCAATAGCTCGATAAGTCGTGTCGATATGAGGTCTATAATTGTTCGAGAAACTACTGGTAACACTTACCAGTAAATCTCAGCAACCCTGTCCAGGGATTTCCTGTTATAGCCAATCGAACACAGCGCAACATCAACCCCCTATACCGGGAGAGACGAATCCCCTCCTATCGCTCATTGCCTCCATGTGACTCGGGACTGTACCCAAAAACCACCGTTTTGCACGCCCTCTTGGACGTGGTAAGATGGAAATCAAAGCACAGTGGGAACCACACAAGACTCTATGACGATCTCGGGTCAACAGACTACTCTGTACCAATGTCACCAGAGAACTGCCATCTGACGTGAGTTATAATACCATCTGGGAGTTCTCGGCGAGTCCGTCCAGTGTACCCAGTCTCTACTGAGCACCCGTATATCATCTCTGATGTCAAACACCAATGGATATGGGATCATCCATCGCCCATCTGTATGGGTCGAGAAGGTACACGCTAGTCTACTCTGGTATATCGATGCCCCGTCTTGATACACCCTCGACTAGGGACTTTGAAGGATGTACTTATGGACTACCATGTCCCCACTAGTATGATCCGCATCATAGTCCTGGTAGTTAAGTACACATCCTAAGGGCTTTACCAACATGTAATAGAGAGACAATCAGTGTACACGTTAAGGTAAAGTTCAACCAGATAGCATACTATCATGTCGAGCAAGAAAGTCCTCACTATATATGTCCCAGCATCCACTACAATATACATCCTATGTATAGTAATGGCCTCTAGGGCATACGTATAACTAACAATCTCCCACTTGCACTAGGGCCATCTGTAGCAGTGGTTTGAAGTATCTCATACTCAACCATCCCATGAAAGTCTCTCTCTGGGAACAGGCCTTTGTGAGTGGATCCGCTGTGTTGTCCTCTGAGTCTACTCTCCTAACCTCGATCTCCCTGGAGATCAACTATCTCCATGATCAAGTGATACTGCTTTAGAATATGTCTGGATCACTGATGGGACCGGCGTTCCTTGACATAAGCCACAACTCCATTGTCACATAATGGGAGGAACATAGTTCATCTCATGAACCAATATACACCCAAACAGCCTCTTTGGTAGCATCTTAAGTAGCGATGTATCCAGCCTTTATCGTCTAGTATGCCACGGTATCTAGCTTGGAACTCTTCCAACATACCGTCCCTTTACTGAGGGTAAAGACAATGCCTGTGACTGACATTCAGTCGTCTTTATCACCCTGGAACCATTCCAGTGATTCTCCCCAGGGTCGATTGATACCTTCTCACTACAACTAGTAAGAATCCTAACATCCATTTAGATCTATCTCTTAGATCCAAAACCCAGGATTTAGGAGGTATCACTTTGATCCTATATGGAGAATCATTGTGATAAGCGGAGATTGACCGAGCGTAGCATAGGAAACTCATTCCCTATCAAGAGCATGTCATCCACGTACTCTACGAGGATCGTCACTATACTCCCTACTACCTTTTTGTATATACAAGATTCATCTACTACTTTGATGATGTCAAACTGTTTGACTACTTCATCAAAACAGATGTTCCAACTCCGCGATACCTGCTTTATCCTATAAAGCAGCTTGTACACGTTTCCGCTGCTCCCACTGTCTACGAAGTCCTCTGGCTGTGTACTTATAGACTCTCTCTTCTAAAACATCATTTAGAAAAGCAGTCATGACACCCAACCGCCAGATATCGTAGTCATGGTATGTAGCCGTGGCAAGTAGGATCTGGATGGACTTAAGCATAGCCACTTGAAAAGGTTTCATCATGATCCACACCTGGTCGATGACGAAAAGCTTTAACAAGTCTAGATTTGAAAGTCTCAACTTTTCCATATACACCAAGTAATCTTCTCAAGATATACTTGCTCCTGATGGGGATTTAACCCTTCAGATATAGCAACCAAAGTCCATACTTTGTTGGTGTATAAGGATTCCATCTCAGATCACTAAGCATCCAGCCATTCTTATAGAGTCTTACTCCTGATGGCCAGCTCGAAACTAGTTGGGTCATCATCTCATGATGCAATCCTCGCTCCCACTGTCATAGAGAAACCGAAGTATCTCTCAGGTGGGTGAGGAACCCTACTAGATCGGCGGAGAGGCTGAGGTTCATTGTTAATTATTGAATCCTCTGGTTCTGTCAAATCTTCAGCTGCAGTTTTGTATAGCTGGAACATTTCCAGTTCTACATAACTGACCTTGCCTCGAGCTTGTCCGGATTTTGCTTTTCAGACATAGCCCGGACAACCCCAAATCTTAACCAACTTAAGATATGGGCTCTTCCCTTTCCATATCACATATGAAGTGGTAGGCAACTGATTTGATTCGAACCCTATTCAATAGGTATGCAGCTTCTCAAGTGCATAACTCCCAAAAGGAAATAGGTAACTCAGTAGTACTCATCATAGAGCACACCTTATCAAATAGGGTGTGATTGCTCCACCCCGATATACCATCGTGCTATGGTGTATACGGAGGAGTAATGCTGAGAGAGAATCTCATTCTCCTTTAGAAAAGTCCAGGAATTCCGTGCTCAAGTTTTCTCCTCCTTGATCACATCAAAGGACATAATACTTATACCCTCATTTGGTTCTCTACTTCTAACTTATATTCCGTGAATATCTCAAAAGGTTCGGACTTGTGTTTCAACAGGAACATAGGTCTGAATCTCGAAAGATCATCAGAGAATGTAATGAAGTATAAAGAACCGGTCCTGGCATGTGTAGACAGGGGACCTTACATACATCAACATGTAACATCCCAAGAGTTTACCAACTCTTTCTCTGTTACCAATAAACAGAGCTGTGGTCATCTTATCTCTGTGACATGACTGGCAAGTTTCATAAGATGTAAATTCAAACTGATTTAAATATGCATCTAAAATGTAACTTCAGCTAGTCGGGTCGCATTGATATGACTTAGTCTACAATGCCTCAAGAAGGATTTGTTCATATCTGAACTCTTCCTCTTGTGTGTGTTCTATATACTTAGAACTGCAGTTTGATTTAGAACATCAACGCTTTTAGATAACGTGCCTGAACCGATCAATTTTTGATATAGGAAATGTTCAAAACATTATCCAACAATACAAAATTTTATCATTTCTTTACTAATAAAGAGACTGATATGATTTTGTATATCAGGTTCGGTATCTAATAACATTCGTTCAGAACCAATGTATTGGTAATACAGGGTGACAGTGACCAACAGACTTGGCTGCAACATTTGCCCCGTTTTCTACCTCATGAAACTTATCACCCGTTCTCAGTTCTCTACCTTTCTGTAGCCCTATGTAACAGATTACATATCTGGGATCCTGATCTGGTATCACATACCCAGGACGTAAAGGATACTGAGAAACAGTTCTCTGTAATGAACACACCCGAAGATGATGCATCAGCATGTACTCTCTTCGTTTGGGCGGCACGGGAAATCTGGTATTCCCCAATTTCCTGCTCTGTCTTATAACAATTATAAGTTGGAGCGGAACCAACGTTCCCCAGCTCAGTATAACAAGCGGGTTCGGTCAATATTCCGTATTATTATCTTGATTAAGGCGTGATATGGTCGCTACCTGGAGAGAGAGAGAAGAAAACACTCAGCGTGCGCTCTGTCAAGAATAGATTGGTTATTATTTTATCTAATTAGGATGGCTCCCACTGCTTTTTATCAAATCTTCCTTCAAACCCTAAAAGGAAAGACTAGCCGGGATTAATTACACACTACAAGTTCGCCAATCTTTCAGCCAGGCCAGTGTCGGTACTTTGAGGGAGGTCCCCCGTGCTTTCGCACGAACCTAATTAATGTAAACCTCGTTTTCCCAGAGGCGTAACCCCGTTGACATCTTTTTAGACACCTACTTGATCGGCTAATTGTAATGTATAAAACTCTCCCAGGAGTAACAATTACTCGCAGCGGGTATCGGGATCCAACTATCTCATAGAAGGTATGCAATCTCATTGCAAATTTCAACACTTGAAATTCCCGATAATATTTTGCCCCTAGCACCCTATGACCTTGACGGAGGTCAACAAACCATAGGCTACTAGTCAAGTTCAACCCGTCATTTCTTGATCGAATTAAACCCACCCGCACGACCCTTGACGGAGGTCAACAAGGCCGCACGACTACCCTAATCCAATCTGCATCATATGCATAAGCAGATAAATACTAGTTAGCTACCGCACACTACGCCTTGACGGAGGTCAACAAACGTAGCATGAATACTAAATAGGACTTATCTGAAATGACGGAGGGCTACGACAGGTTTTTCTGAAAACCTATTGCGTAATGAACTTGATATCGTTGTAGGATCGAATGAATTTTGAAAATGGAATGTTTTTGAGGCTTTTCTAGTTTTGCTAAAGGAGTCACTCCCGGTGAAGGGATCGTCGGTCCTTTCCTCGTCGAATGAGGTGCGGGATATATCATATATATCACTGTGCAAAGCAAAAACTCTTAAAAGCAATCAAAAGACAAACCGAGTGTGTAGCATCTGCCAGTTATTGCTAAAGGAGTCACTCCCGGTGAAGGGATCTCGGTCCTTTCCTCATCGAATAAGGTGCAGGATATATCACATATACCTCTGTGCAAAGCAAGAATTGTAGCTACCTGTTTTATTTTGAAATTCGATTCCACAACATCTTAGGTTTCTTTTATTTTCATTAATCACATTAATGAAGTCCCATCATATAAGTACCTAAACATCACAGATAAATACGACGTACACTTATGCCATCCGCATTCGCCTCGATGTCCCCTCGTGCACCGTTAGGTTAGGTAACTAACGGCAGAGCGGGGCAGGGCTAGCGCGGGTGTAAAACATAAGTAACGCCTATATAATATATCATATATACTATATACTGTATCTATCACAGAACATCACATGATCACATCACAGATATCGCAGCAGAAGAATCATATGAAATATTGGATATACTAGGACGTCCGTGTTTTCAATACGAGCCAATATAAAACACGGATTCCACGGTCGTGATGAATAGTCAAACCCACACCCCTAGACCCCTACGAGAGCGGCAAGCAACCCTACCAATTCTGGAGTTAGGAGACCCGGACTCGACTCCTCGAGTTGGTCTCCCACTGGACTCCAGATCCCGGTTACTTGTGCCCTCCTCCTTGGGTCTATCCTAGTGCGGAAAAGTAAATAATATACAAAGGGTGACAACTTCCGCAACCTGGAAGCGCCCCAATAAAAGAATATTACATACAAGTTTTTACATGAATGAAAATGAAAAACACTCATCTCACACAAAAAACCCCGGCTATTCAAACACGACGATCCAATATAACATATCCAGCAACACATAACATCACATGTCATCAACGGAAGTAAATATGCGCATCCCAATTGTCGTTGACATATAGCAACGAAACCGGCGATATCACATATTACACTTACGGTCACAGAAAAGAAAGTGTAAAACTACAACAGTTGGAATCCACAACCACCTCAGATATCGCATGCCTGACCAAATGAATTACTTAGACATCGCATGCCTAACAATTATAAACCCAGCATTTTAGTCTCTATATCGAAAACTCTTTTCAATATCAAGTCGGGCAATTCAACAAGATTCCCGAAATACTGATCGAATGCTCGTCGCAAACTTTAGTAGGCGGCCGCACCCCCGATGCCGCCGACGAAGTGCACCAAGGCGGAACACCGCTACCGCGAGCACCCAAACGGATGCTTTCGGCGACGGGGTTCTCCTACAGTCACTTGGTCGGGGCTATGGAGTGAGGCTGTCTATTAAGTTTACCCGGCGAGTATCCGCGTACGCTACGTGATTGCGACGGACTTTTGATCACATCAAAATTCCGTGGCAACCGATCAAGTGAGACTAAACTGCTATGTTTATAACATTCATTCAGTTATCACATAACTTCTTGTGAATTCCAATTATTGTATCACATTCCAGATAAATAGAAAATGTTAAACTTTCCGATCGAACAATCGAACACCCAAGTTTTCCCGAAACAGGTCAACACATGAAATAAGTTTAACAACATTCAGTTCGTGCCTCAGTACCAACGGTCCAGCCGTAGAAGGGTCAAGCCAACGCCTCACATGTGGCACGCCGTACTGCCCCAAACCCGAAGGTTCAAAGGGGAGTTCAAGACGGTCACATAATCGAGTTAAGGTTTGTTGTCTTCTAGAGGGTCCATCGCGTTACTTGCACTACTTAGAACGTCGTTAAACTACGGAAAAATCCAACACTTGGAAATTTCCCGACAGGGGAAAAATTGGGTATTTATATCCGATCGAACTTTTTAACATATTCTAAAAATACCCGGAAAAGCACACCGACAAAAATTAGACAGTCCGATCGAATACACCGAGTCCCCAATACAACCCAGAAAATACAACTCTGGAATAACTATTAAAAACATCCAGAACACACAAGAAACACCAACAGAAACAACTGAAGAAAAAACACATCCTAATCATACAGACGGCCGCGGAACCGCCGCAAAAGGGGGGTCAACGCCGCGGTTCCGCGGCCGTACTGTTGAATTAGGTTGTCGTTTTCTCCAGTTTTTCTTAGAATTTCCTGCACATTTCTCTGCATATTTTTAATTCCAAAAAATCCACATTTTACAGAAATGTCCAGAGAGCATGTTAAGGGTTTGGGTTTCGGGTCGATCGGACTTCAAATTCCGTCGGGACTTCGCCTAAGGCTCTAGCTAGGCTCTGATACCACTGTAGGGTTCCTAGGCACTCTCAAGAGGTCTCACAAGGCATCCACCATGCCAATTTCAAATTTAAACGGTGCCGAGAAACCCTAATACGGATCGTTGGCTAGATTTCTAGGCGAAAAGTAAACTAGTTAACACTTAACTACAAGAATACGGAAATGCAACCTTTGTAGATCCGGTGCTCCACCTCCACGGCTCCGCAATGAAGTCCTCTCCGCTGTCCAAATCAAACCATGACTCTCACGGTGGTGTCATCGGAGAAAAGACCGGGCTAGGTCGTCGACAACGTGCCGAAGATGATCTACGTCGAAGCATCACTAGATCAAGCTCCACCTTCACCAAGCCATGAAAACTTGTGAAGGAAACACACTCTACTACCTGGCAAGAGGTAGAGGATGAAGAAATAGGAAGTGGGTAGACTTTAGAATTGGATTTCTCACTTGTTTTCATCAATCACCATTGATGAAGTAAGCTTTTTCTTCCTTGCTCATGAAGAAGAAGAAGAAAGAAAAATATGATAAGTTATTAGAAAATAGAAAATAAAAGAATACTTATCATAATCTTAACCTTAGTTAAGTGTAGAGAATTGACTATGGTTGGGTTGATTGGTTAGGGTTAAGGATGAGAACAAAAAGGTCATCAAGTCAAAGCTTCATGAAGCTTCAACTAAAAACAAATTAAGCCACCATTCATTTATCTTTCAATTTATTCAAAATGAATAAATAAATAAGATAAATGAATAAGTAAAACCCTAATCAACAACTTAACCTTGGTTTAATTCTTTACACTTAACCAAAATGCATGTATCATCAAACATGATACAATCATGTGTACAAAAGTATATCACATATACAATGTGCACAAACCGAGTGAGAAAATCCATTTAAAAGTGAACCGATACTAGTTAATGCAAAGTAATATATCAAATATATAATTATACATTAAATCATTAAATCAACACTTGATTTAACGATCCGGTCATATCACATATAACCGACTAGTATCAAATGTGTCGGCTTATCGAATCAATCCTTGATTCGATAACTAGGTTATATCGCATACAACCATTCGATACATTCATCGCGAGAATAGAATACGGTATCACATACACGCATTATTCTCGGTCCCGCACATATCTCATATGCGCTCCTATTTCGTTTCGCTTGAGCCAGGAAACCTCTGTGTAGGACTCTAAAGACTCGTCAATACGCCGGCAGCAGGTGATGATCATATCAAACACCCACAAGCCGCAAGCGGTCTGATAAACGTAACGGCCACCCGGGTATTGAGTGATCAGAAGATCGACGAGCAAGCCCGCTCACACTCCTGTGAATCCAACCAGTAACACTACCATACAGTCCGGTCTGATCGTCTGATATGTCGTATATCTTGCCTAGGGGTGGTAAACGTCAGACCCCAATAGCTCGATAAGTCGTGTCGATATGAGGTCTAGAACTGTTCGAGAAACTACTGGTAACACTTACCAGTAAATCTCAGCAACCCTGGCCAGGGATTTCCTGTTATAGCCAATCGAACACAGCGCAACATCAACCCCCTATACCGGGAGAGACGAATCCCCTCCTATCGCTCATTGCCTCCATGTGACTCGGGACTGTACCCAAAAACCACCGTTTTGCACGCTCTCTTGGACGTGGTAAGATGGAAATCAAAGCACAGTGGGAACCACACAAGACTCTATGACGATCTCGGGTCAACAGACTACTCTGTACCAGTGTCACCAGAGAACTGCCATCTGACGTGAGGTATAATACCATCTGGGAGTTCTCGGCAAGTCCGTCCAGTGTACCCAGTCTCTACTGAGCACCCGTATATCATCTCTGATGTCAAACACCAATGGATATGGGATCATCCATCGCCCATCTGTATGGGTCGAGTAGGTACACGTTAGTCTACTCTGGTATATCGATGCCCCGTCTTGATACACCCTTGACTAGGGACTTTGAAGGATGTACTTATGGACTACCATGTCTCCACTAGTATGATCCGCATCATAGTCCAGGTAGTTAAGTACACATCCTAAGGGCTTTACCAACATGTAATAGAGAGACAATCAGTGTACACGTTAAGGTAAAGTTCAACCAGATAGCATACTATCATGTCGAGCAAGAAAGTCCTCACTATATATGTCCCAGCATCCACTACAATATACATCCTATGTATAGTAATGGCCTCTAGGGCATACATATAACTAATAACGCTGGCATAGTGTTAAGCACTAATCTTTTCTGGCGTTCAGGTGCTTTTCACGTGAGGCCCTGAGTTTTTAGCCTTGGACGCTCACGTGCTTTTCACGTGAGGTACTACAATAGTACTAAGCACTCATTTTCTCTGGCGCTCACGTGTGTTTCATGTGAGGCGCTATGTTTTTGGAGATTTAATCTCTTTTGATATTTTTAGAGAACTTAAATCTCTGTTAATGGTATTTTGACCATTAACGATCACCAAGATCATTATTTTGAGAGTCTGAGATCATGTTCTTCAAGAACTAAGTTCTTAATTTGAAGAAACTAAGTTCCTGAAGTATTATTAACTCCATGTTTTCCATGTTTATATTTTCGGAGAGGTTAAATCTTTTTTAATGGTGTTTTGACCATTAAGGATCATCAAGATCACTATTTTGAGGATCTTGGATCGGGTTCTTTAAAAAACTAGGTTCTTGATTTGAAGGAACTAAGTTCCTAGAGTATTATGAACTCCATCTTTTTCTTTTTTCAATTTTGTTCTTCCCTGAATCTTTGCTTCTCAAGAACAAGATCTTCCCGATGAGAATTAAATTCTCAACTTGTGGGAGACTTGTCTTGTGAATCTCAGATTCAGAGAAAGAACTAACTTCTTTGAGAAGAGTTAAACGCTTGATATGGTATGTTAAGTATGGAAGATATTTTGATCTCTTCTTTTTTCTTTACCTAGGGTTTTTTATGAGGAGAATCTTCTTCTTTGAGAGAATTAAATTCCCTGTTGTTTTGAGAGCCTTCTGTATTTTTACAGAAGCTTATAGGAGTCTCCTATTTTCCTCCTCCCTCTTTGATTAATCTCTTTGCTCCTATTTATAAGAGAAGGGAAAAATCAATTGCTGAGAAAATCTCTCATTGAGAGATCATGATTGATTTTATGATCAATCAAAATGATCTTTTAGATTAATCGGTGAATTTTATTCACTGTTGGATTTTTAATCCAAAGGCTCTCTATTTAACAGAGAAGATTTTTTCTTTGTTTAATAAGATAAGGAAATATTTTCCTAAGATAGAATTTTATTCTATCATATGAATATCTTGTCAGTTTAACAAGATTAGAAATATATTTTCCTAATATAGAATTTAATTCTGTTATATAAATATCTTGTTAGTTTAACAAGATTAGGAAAATATTTTCCTAAGATAGAATTTTAGTCTATCAGATAATTTAATTTGTGATATTTTATCACCATTGGATTTTAAATCCAAGATTCTATGTTAGGGAAAAATCTTTCCATATTAGAAAGATCAAAGAAAATATTTCTTAAATAGAATTTAATTCTATCATTTGATAATTTTAAATCACTGTTGGATCAAAGATCCAACGGCTCTCTGTTTAACAGAAAATATTTGATCATTGACATATTTTTTCCCTAATAGAATTTAATTATATCATTTTGATGATTTATTATCACTATTGGATTTTTGATCCAACTCATCTGTTTAACAGAGAATATACCAGATTTTAGGGAAATATTCCCCATGTAGAATTAATTCTACCCTTTTTAATTTGGGCGCTGACACTCATGTGCTATGCACGAGGGTGCCGCTTAAGAATTTAACACTTTTATAAGTAGTCATTCTCATGCTTTGCACGCCGGCGCTCACGTGTGTTCCACGTGAGGCGCCACTATAGAATTTAATCTTAACAGAGGTTGGCGCTGGCGCCCACGTGGAAAACGCGTGAGGCGCTCAAGGATTTAATCCTATCTGAGGCGATAGTTACATGCTTTGCATGTGGGTACACGTGTTTAACACGTGGAGCTTTCCCTTTATTTTTATAAGGAAACAGCAAGTTCTGAGGCAAAAAATTTTGGCGGGAACAAATACCCCCCAATACTTTGCCTATGTAAGTTTGTACGTGGGTTAAGTAGTGCAAAATAATGCATTGCCATAAAATTGATGGCTTAGGAGATAAGTTTAGGATCCCTGTCGCTTAAGATTTTTTCATCTTCGTGAGCCGTAAGGGTCTCAAGAAGGTTTTTCTCTCTATGAGTCGTGAGGATCTCATAGGTGCGAATTCTCCCTAGAAATCGTAAGGATTCCTAAGTGTCTTTCACCTTCGTGAGTCGTAAAGATCTCATGCAAGTATTTTCTGCTTACAAGTCGAGGGGACCCGCAAGTAGCTTCTTTACTTTATTGGCGAATGTGGCTCATGGATAGTATACAAGAATCAGTTTGGACCTCCTTGTAAGGCAGTGATGGCTTAGGAAACAGGTTTAGATCTATCGCCTAAAACTTTTCAACTTTATGAGCCGTGAGGGTCTCATAAAGATATTTCTCCCTACAAGTCAAGAGAATCTCGTAGGTGTATTTTCTCCTTATGAATTGTGAGGGCTCCTAAGTGTGTTTTCTCTTGAGAGTCGTAAGGTTCTCACAAGAGAATTTTCTCCTTAGGAGTAAAGAGGACTCGCAAGTGATTTTTCCTCCTCATCGGTATGCGACTCTGGAGAATGTAGCCCGTGGATAGTATACAAGAATCAGTTTGAACCTACTTGTAGGGCCATGATGGTTTAGGAAACAGGTTTAGATCTGCCGCCTAAGGCTTTTCAACTTTATGAGCCGTGAGGGTCTCATAAAGATATTTCTCCCTACGAGTCGAGAGGATCTCATAGGTGTATTTTCTCTTTAGGAGTCGTGAGGGCTCCTAAGTGTGTTTTCTCTTGAGAGTTGTAAGGATCTCACAGAGAATTTTCTTTTTACGAGTCGAGAGGACCCGCAAGTGGTTTTTCCTCCTCATCGGTATGCGATTTTAGAGAATGTGGCCCGTGGATAGTATACAAAAGTCAATTTGGACCTACTTGTAGGGCCACAATGTTTAGAAAATAGGTTGATATCTCCGTCACCTAAGGCTTTTCATCTTCATGAGCCGTGAGGGTTTCATATAGATATTTTTCCCTACGAGTCGAGATGAGTCGAGGGGATCTCGCAGGTGTATCCTAACGTGAAATACAGATAACCCTTATTCTTTACAGCAGGGGTCTGTTAAGTTTATGGTACTAGGGATTTAGTCCGTGGTACCGTCACATTGACTGATGTATTCCTCGATATGCAGTTTTTAAGCTGCTGTTCGAGTAGCCCCGCGACTCTCGTGTCTCTGATCCCTTCTGAGGCTGGACAAGACGTCTTCAACTAATCTTCTTAGGTCATATTACCGTTGGAAGCAAGCGTTAGGAATTTGTCATGACGCTTTTTACTTGAGGTTAGGCTCAATTTGGAGCCCCGATGAGTCATAATCACTCTGCTCTTGTGTGGGATGATCTCCGATAGTCTTTTAGGCTTTATATGAGTTGCCGTCGAGACCCGAAGCTGGGAATATGTCGTCGCTTCATTTTTGTTTTGACGCTGTCGTGTCGTTTCTTTGCTGAAGTAGGGCAGACATTTGTAGGACCTCTATGCTGTATGTATTGCAATTGAAGTCCGGAGTTAGGAATATATCCTTGCTCCAATTTTATTTAATAGTCGCGTCCGCATCCTGCTGAAATGAGGGGGAACGTCGAGATAGTCTTTAGGTTATATATGAACCGTCAAGATTTGGAGCTAGGATTTTGCCGTGACTCCATTTTTGCTTTGACCCTTGGGTCTTTTGTTGACATTGCATCTGCATCCTACTAGCATGAGAAGTACGTCGAGCTGAAGTTTACGATTTTGTAGTCACTCCTTTTTTATTTGGCTCTTTGGAGCCTTTGTTGACGTCGCATCTGCATCCAGAATGAACGTCGAGCTGGAGCTGGGATTTTTCCATTACTCATTTTTTTGTTTGACCTTTGGGTCTTTGACGACGTTGCGTCTACGTCCTGCTGGCATGAGAAGCACGTCGAGGTGGAATTAGGATATTGCCATTGCTCCTTTTTAATTTGGCTCCTTAGAGCCTCTTTGGAGGCTTTGTTGACGTCGCATCTGCATCCTGCTGGCATGAGGAGCACGTCGAGCCGGAGTTAGGATTTTTCCGTCACTCCTTTTTGATTTAGCTCTTTGGAACCTTTGTTGATGTCACAACATCCTGCTGGCATGAGGAGCACGTCGAGCTGGAGTTAGGATTTTGCCGTCACTCCTTTTTGATTTGGCTCCTTGGAATCTTTGTTGACGTCGCATCTGCATCGTGAAGGAATGTCGAACTGGAGCTGGGATTTTGCCATTACTCCTTTTTTGTTTGACCCTTGGGACTTTGATGACGTTGCGTCTACATCCTGCTGGCATGAAAAGCATGTCGGGCTGGAGTTAGGATTTTGCCGTTACTCCTTTTTAATTTGGCTACTTGGAGCTTTTGTTGACGTCGCATCTGCATCGAGAAGGAACGTCGAGCTGAAGCTGGAATTTTGCCATTACTCCTTTTTTTTACCCTTGGGTCTTTGATGACGTTACGTCTACATCCTGCTGGTATGAGAAGCACGTCGAGCTAGAGTTAGGATTTTGTCGTCACTCCTTTTTGATTTGGCTCCTTGGAGCCTTTGTTGACGTTGCATCTGCATCCTGCTGGCATGAGAAGCCCGTCGAGCTGGAGTTAGGATTTTGCCGTCACTCCTTTTTGATTTGGCTCCTTGGAGCCTTTGTTGACGCCACATCTGCATCGAGAAGGAAGGTTGAGCTGGAGTTGGGATTTTGCCATTACTCCTTTTTTGTTTGACCCTTGGGTCTTTGATGACGTTGCGTCTACATTCTGCTTGCATAAGAAGCACGTCGGGCTGGAGTTAGGATTTTGCTGTCATCCTTTTTGATTTGGCTCCTTGGAGCTTTTGTTGACGTCGCATCTGCATCAAGAAGGAACGTCGAGCTGGAGCTGGGATTTTGCCATTACTCTTTTTTTGTTTGACCCTTGGGTCTTTGATGACGTTGCGTCTACATCCTGCTGGCATAAGAAGCACGTCGGGCTGGAATTAGGATTTTGTCGTCACTCCTTTTTTATTTGTCTTCTTGGAGCTTTGCCGACGTCACGTCTGCACCCTGTTGGAATGAGGAGAGCGTCGAGCTGATCTTTAGGCTATAGATGTTGCCATCAAGATTTGGCTCTCCCTTTGAAGGAGTCTGGTAGGAAAGTATGGTTCCCTTTTCTTTTATTTGTGCCCATGGATCGTATACAAGAGTCAATATGGACATACCTGCAGGATAGAGAAAATTTCATTTTATACATATATTTTTATTTCCGCGATACTCTATCTTTTCAGCTCTTCATATCGCGAAAGTCGCGATTGCCCGATCATTTCGGTTATTTTTCGCAGTGCCCAATCATTTCGGCTATTTTATATGCATATTTTTCTGCTCGCTGATTTTTATTGCGAGCTGGCCCATCATTTCGGCTATTTCATATGTATTTTTTTGCTACTCGCTGCTGTTTTTATTGCTAGTTGGAATCTGATACCAACCTTGGCATCAATATCGCTACTACTGGGATATTGCCAGGAGCGAATCATCATTTGCCGTGAAAAGACTTGGAGTATGACATCTGTTTAGGTATCAGCATCACTGCAACTGGGATATTCCTAGGAGCGAATCATCATTTGCCTTGAGAGAACTTAAAGTTTGATACCTTTTTAGGCATTAGTATCGCTATGACTGGAATATTGCCAGGAGCGACTCATCATTTGCCTTTATTGATTTGAACAAAGATGGCTTAGCAAACATGGTTAGGATCCTGTCGACTAAGGCTTTTTGACTTTATGAGCCGTAAGGGTCTCATAAAGGTATTTCTCACTACGAGTCGTGAGGATCTCGTAGGTATATTTTCTCCTTAGGAATCGTGGGGATTCCTAAGTGTGTTGCTCCTTTGTGAGTCGTAAGGATCTCATGCAGTTTTTTTACAAGGTCGAGAGGACCTTGCAAGTGCACATGAATTTTTTTATTTTACGAGTTTGCGCCCTTTTCGGGTTTTCATAAACTCGCCGGCAGTCCTGCTGTTTTTACTCACGGTGTCCTTTCGGGGTTTCGTCCGTACCTATTTTGATTGTGGACATACCGTTTGTTGGGGTTGAAATTTACACCCCGGTTGACCAAGTCAAAATCAAAGTCAACCCCAACCCAAGTGGGCCTAAGCCCAGGTCAAGTGGGCCAATGCCCGGGTCGAGCCCGAACACGAAACGTCCGGCCTTCCGCCATGCCAAAATAAAATTTTTGTAATAAATGATTTTGGTGTATTTCCTTTTTTTATTTTTTGAATAAATGTATGAAAAATGGGCATAAAACCAAATTTTTGTAAAGCCCATGGCTTATGTGCAAAAAGAAATAGTACATGAGGCATGGGATGGGCAAAATACCATTTTTGTAAAGCCCAAGGGGCTATATGTAAAGTGTATAGCCTATAAAGGCAAAGATAATGAAAATATCACAACAACTTTTTCTCTCTAAAAAAAAAGAATCAAGATCTGTGATCTTCTCCTTCCTCAAGATTCTTAAACCTTCTTCTTCTTTTGAATTAAATCAAGAGTTTTACTCTTCTTTTTCCAAAACTAAATAGTTTTTCACCACAAAACCCACAAAGGGGAGCCTGGATCTTCCATCAGATCTTAAAAAGAGGAGATTTTTAAAATCTCACCCCTCTTGTTATCCAAGAGCCGGCCAACGGAGGAGGAAGAAGGAGAGCCATCTCCAAAGACCCCACTTTGGGGAAGATCAAGGGCTCAAGGGGAGAAGCCCCTTCATCAGCTCCAAGAATATCTTAGGAGTTTAACTCCTCAAAATACACACACACAAAAAATAATAAGTACTTCTTTCTGGGAGTACAACTCCCAGTGCAGGGATCAACCCCCTTTTGCTGCCCGGCGCCCGAGCGCCAAAAGCGCTAGCGCCCAAGCGCCTAAAAGAGCTAGCGCCCAAGCGCACAAAGCACTAGCACTCGAGCGTCTACGTGCTTGGCACGTGAGGCGCTAGCGCCCAAGCGTCCAAGGCGCGAGTGCCCAAGTGCCTAGCACATGAGGCGCTAGCGCCCGAGCGCCCAAGGCGCTAGCACCAGCGCCCGAGTGCCCGAGCGCTCGAGCGCCTGCGTGCCGCGCACGTGAGGCGCTGGTGCTTTCTCCCACGCATCCTTTGGATACGCTTTCCCTTATATATATATATATATGTATGTATGTATGTATGTATGTATATACACATACACACACACATACTTTACAACACTGTCCCCCGTTAGAAAAAATTTCTAACGGGGCGCTGCTCCGCACTCCGCAAGGGGGCTGCTAGCCCCCTTGACCCCCAGCCTGCTATCCGGGTAGCGGGACCCGTGTAAAAACTCTGCAGGGCCCCCGATATATCCAAAACCCCCTTTCAAAACACAACACATGTACACTGCACATTGAGTTCGCATGACCTGTTTGACCCGTTAATCGGAGGTTCTCTCGCTCCAAAGGCGAGGGGTAATTAACGACAGCTTAGTCCGCGGCTGCCGGAAATTTGGATCCCCGCAATCAATAAACCCCAGCCTACCCTAAGCAGGGGAATCTATAATGCGCCTGACAAGCGCGCGCGTATTCCCATCTCAATAGGGTGACGAAAAACACCCTACAGATTCTGGCACGCCCGGTGGGACCTTTCTCTCCTCCCATATAATGGGTCAAGCGTTCATGCGAACTCATTTAATATATATGCCGATGTTTGTACTGAAATAATATTTTTTTGCCATGCAGCAATCAACTTTCAAAGACAATGTCTCTTAAGATGGATCCAGCTTCTGATGCGACCCTGATTCCGTACGTGGTCAAGATCAATGCTCGTGTGGTTCTCCCCACAAGCCTCAGTCGACAGTGAGAGGAACTGTCGCACCAGTTTGGTTCCGTCATCATCTACCCTGCCGGAAGCGCTCATCTGGCAGAAATCCCGACAAAACAGGTGGCCAAGCCGGTCTCAAGGGGTAAGAGGCCGAATGTTGTGATCGCTAAGGCACCACAACCGAAACGTAAGACGGTATCTGAACGACTCTCTGGCACTCCAGCTGGGGGCAAGACTTTCGGTACAAATGGCAACATCAAATGTTGCGGACGAGCTCAGGCGATGACTCCAACAATTGCGCGATCGGGCATCTTCTCTGGCCTCTCTATCACTCGGTCTACGGCGTCTTCCCGAAGAGCCAAAGTCTGCCAAGTTCTTAAAACAGAAAAGTTAAGGCAGAAACGGCTCAGGTATTGAGCCAACAAGAGGGCCAGGACTTCGGCCATGTGGAATCTTATGAGGTTCCAAGAGCAGGGTTACTCCGCGACGACGGCCGAGTCGGCCGTTAAAATCAGCAATTCCTTCGAACCTCTGAAGTGGGTTCAGAAAAATGCTATAACTGCCAGAATCAAGAAGACAGCGGTTCGAACGTTGCTACGAAGAGACGTGTCCCGGTCCCAACAGAAAATGCATGACACTGCCTCTTCAAGAGTCTATCAGGCGCTCTGTGCTGCGCGAAAACAGCGGGGCAAAACTGTTCATATCAGATTTTTTCATTTTTATATCGCCCATTCTTAATCACATTACATATAAATAGGTGCTTTTGATCCATGTCTGCTAAATAGTTGCAGATTACAGGTTCTCAGATCATTACAGTGAAATTCATGAAAAGTCGCTACAATTGTGAGATTACGACTAATAATAGATGAATCCGTATGATGCCGCCTACCAGTTCAAGGAACAAATGAAAATCATTAGACAGTTCAATGCACAAAGCACAAGGGCAGCACAAGATTCAAGACTTTAACGTGAAGCTCAAGGCAAAAGTCCACATCATTCTGCACTGTTTGAAATCTGGAAGAAAATAGAAGAGATTCTGAGGAGCCAAGTGAAGAAAACAGAAGGAAAAAGTAACATAAAGCAACCCTGAAGAATTGAGCCAAAAATCCCACTCATTGGCCACGGAACCGCGGCCAAACAGGCCTTTCTGCCGCGGTTCTGCGGCCGTGCAATGCACGTGTCGGTGGCAGTGGCGGTGCTTTGACTCGGCTCTCTTGGGGTAGTTTTGTAAATTAGTGATTGGATCAGAATGTAAACCTAGGGTTTCTTATCTATAAATAGGAGAGCTCAAAACCAAATAAAGTATACCTCTTTCAGGGTGCCTCTTTTAGGACATGCCTTTTTTTAATTTCTAGATCTAGATTTAATTCTCATTTTATAATGAATCGTTGAGAGGTCATCAATAAAAGTAAGTTTTTCTTTTATCTTGCATTGTTTTTTTATCTGCAATTTATTACCTGCAATTTCTTATCTGTTATTTTATTATTTGCAAATTAGTTTATCATTCAAAAAGAAAATATAAAAATTAATTTTATCGTCACTTTCCTAATAAGTGAGTAATTCCTCACTTGTTAGGGTTAGGATAGGGAAGGTTTGAAAGAAGGAAATCTCTCTCATTATTCTCTTTGCCAATATAATTTTAAAATACGGACTCTATTTAATTCAACCACACACCGCTCACTACGGCACCCTATCCTAAATGATAGAGGTGATTCCCTAGTTAGACCGGTTGTGGTTGAATTAACTGGAGATTAGGGCTAAGAGTTAAGAACAGACGGACAAGGACCAAAAGGAAGAAACTTAGTTTCTTCCTGGTCGTGCTAATCCCCGTTATTGATTATTACCCTAACACCTATATTCTTAATTAAGGCATTGTTAGCGGTGAGAAGATTCCATATTTCAAACTAATCTAATTCTAACCCTAGCAAGACTTTAAATCAATTTAATTTCATTCTTAGATCTTAAAACAAAACCTACCAAAAATAGGATTTAACTCGTTAGAACTTAAAGAAAGAACACCATTTCCCTGTGGATCGACCCGTACTCAACCGGCTAGCTACCAAGCGACACCGTCTTGATTGCGGTAAATTTAAACACAGAAAAACTCTACCAATCAAATGGCGTCGTTGCCGGGGAGACGGTAGTCTCTTTGTTTGTGTAATTTCGGGTTAATTAAAAAAATTTATAAAAAAAATATAAAAATTAAAAAAATTTAAAACCAAAAAACATAAATAAAATAATAAAATAAAAAATAAAAATCATCTTGTTATTTTTGAAAGGTTTTTGTGCGAGTGTGCAGGCTTGGAGCAAATTCTGATTCAGATCTGGAGCAAGCTCAGTGAACAAATTCAGAAACAGGGGATCTGAACAAACAGAGGAGAACCAACTCAGTACAGAGAAGAATTTTGGAGATTTAAACCTACTTCTCTGCCGCGGAACCGCGGTAGAATCAGGCCTTTGACCGCGGAACCGCGGTCAACCTGTGACGTCAGCACCCTATTTTCTCTGTGAGTATCTTTTTTCTTCTCTTCTATCCCCTGAACTCCACTGAAATAATTTTCCTGCAGGTATTCTTTGCACAGCAACCTCTTCTCCCTCTCCACTAAATTATTTTTGTGCAGGATTCTTTGCGCTGCAAAATAAAAATTTTTGAAAGTGTTTTAGATTTTTTGGTTGTTCCTGCTTTGCATAATTAATACAGAATTTAAGGGGCTATAACACCAACTCAGATTGGGTGGGGATTTCATCATCCTTCCTAAGACCCCAAAAATCACTAAAAGCATACGCATCACCCTTGAGCTTAATTAAAAAATATCTAGACTCAGCCAATTAAGGACTGTCGCGCTCATTAGGACAGAGAAAGGTTGTGGGCATTCAGTCGTTTATCTAAACATGATTTTTTGGTGCCTAGGCTAGACAAGTGAGAAAGATAATTTTAAAAAGCCCGTCTCACGGTGATTGGTGAGCGGAACCCTCTTTTCTTCATTTGTACTTACCTGGCCACAATTGGCGGTGAAGAGGCGATTTGAAGGATATCTCACAACTTGTCACTTTGAAACAGTTAGGAGCAGTCTAGTTAACTTAGGAGACCCTAACTTTAGGTTTGATTGTGCATGTTTAAACTGTGGTTGTTTGAAATTGTGTTGTAGTTCCGTACAAATTTTTGCAAAACTCTTTCTAAAGAAAAAAACACTTTCAAAAAAATTTCAAAACTCCAAAATCAAACAATTTTTTTTAAAATATAAAAAAATTAAAAAATTAAAAAAAAATTTAAAAATTTTTTAAAAAAACATTCTTTTTCTTCTTCTTTCTCTCATCACATCATGGGTACCCACCTCGCAAAACTCTTGCCGAACTTTGGTACCCACAACCAGACATTACTTCCTACGGTTCTTGTTTTGGTCGAATTTCGAACGACCCCTCCATACCCAAATTTTTTTTGAAAGATCGGATAGACGCGTCTAGGACAAACAATTGGACTCAGCAATCCACTTCGTATCAACCATTTCAAATATTCATCCCTTCTCATATTGATACCCCTTTTGAGAGTCCAGTTGTAACCCCAAAACATATGTCTATTGCTAAACATATTGAACAATCTCGTAACCGATCTTTCACTCCTTTCACCAATGTGAATTCTTTGGATCAACAATTCCATTTATCTTCTTATCCAAATGTTGATCCTACCCATGTCCAACCATTCTATTCCTATCCATCCTACCCAACTTTCGCACCTTCCCTAGACATTACTTCTACACAGCCATTTGGGAGTTTTCAGTATCCAAACAATTTTGAATCTTTTACTGAAACTCCTTCATAACCCATGTTTAGTCTGGAACAGGCGTTGGAAGACTTTAGGGTAGCGTCATGCCAACAGATGATGGAGTTGAATGCATCTATGTTCGCCCTCATACAACCCAGTGACCCGGTAGCTAGTTTCCAATTAGCTCCACATTTTCCGATTTATGATGAGGCGGTAGGACAGGTTGAAAATTTGAGTGGAAAAAGTGAGCTGTACACCTTTCCAAATCAAACCTACCCATCCCCAATTGAATCCCACAACTCCGGTTTTGAATGTTTATCAAGTGTTCCAAATGATTCACCAGTTGAAGATAAAACGTTTAATGAGTTGTGCGACTTTGTAGTGTTTGATTTACCTGATTGTGAAGGGTCCCTTTCGAGTGAAACCATCACCAATCTTTTTGACCTCTACACCTCCACTCTAGAATCTAAATTGATTGATACCTATGCTTTTGATGAGGTGTATGAGAAATTTAATTTTCACTTGATCGAGAATATTGACACTGGGAATATTTTGGATGATGAAACTATAGATTTGGATGAGTTTCTCTCTCCAATTCATCATCCCGGGTCATTAAATGTTATCTCCCGAACTTCATATGCGTCTTGATTTTGATGAGAATTGCATGGATAAGCTAAATTTTGAGGAGAGTATTGAGAAAATTATTGAGGATGAAGCAGTTTTACTTGAGGAGTTGGATTTCCCAATTCATTCTATCCCTTTCATTGACTGCGCACACCCTCCTGAACCTTTAACCGATACCCTTCCTCAATCACTTCCCTCCATCCTCGCTCCGACCTTGCAAGAAACCGTTACACTTACATTTTCAATGTCTGGTTTACTAAGTTCGACGTACCCATGTTTTCTCACGAATCTTGAGGGATTTGACCTCATTTCTCAGTGGATTGATAGATTAGCACAATTGCTTTTTACACATCGGTCATTACAAATTGTGCTAATTTATACACTCCATTTCCACCCTCAATTTCGTATTCAACTTCTTTCTTCCACTTTCTCAGGTTCTTCTTCTAATCTTCTTTTAATGATAGCGAGTGTTAATGAATCACAATCCGATATTTTGAGTTCGATAATTCTAGAAAAACAACTTGATTTAGACTCTTTTGAGAATAAGGTAGATGAGCCTTACGAGTCTCCTATCTCCGTAATTTTTGAAAAATCAAGCGTGTTGAATTCTGGCGCAACACTTATTGACATTGAAACGTTCAATCGAACCATCGATGAAAGTTTCGAAGATATTTTCGCCGACGAACTCGCATTTCTAAACGACACGGATTTTATGATTAATCAACCTCCACCTGAAGAAGTCGAACAAACACCATTTCTTCTTATCCCATACGAGAATGTGACCATTCTTCCCATTCCTAATCATCCACATTCTCGTTTCCGTTCACCATTATTGTTTCGTCTCTACAAATCGAGACGTAAACTTTTTCCATTACACCACTTATCTTTACCTTATTTCTTCCTGACTCTATACAACATATTCTTTCACCAACCGTCGCTTTATAACGATAAAAATTTTGAATGGTTGGTGCTAACCTTTGGCCTGTGTAAGGCCTTGTATTGCTTGATACTGTGTTTTTCTCCTCCCTAACTCTGAACTTTAACGCTTAAACGGTGGAAACACTGTTTCACTTAAATTTGTGGGGACCTTTTTGTGTATATATATTTTGTTTTTTTTCTGTTAATAATAATAAAAAAAACAAAACAGGGGAGTGCCGGCAATTTTGACCCTCTTGGTGTTGCCTGACAGTGAGGGCACTGTCAAGTTTAACTTTGGGGGTGTGCTCGGTAAGCTTTCTTCCTTCGCATTCATATGTATATTTTTGCATTTGCATATTTATTTTAAAACCCATAAAAATAAAAAATTAAAAAAATAAAAATTGAAAAGTTCAATTTTGGCCATATTTGACTTAAGTTCAGCATGACAGTCGACTAGTTAGGAAAAACTAGATCCTAAACTTAGTAAATTAAAAACCCTAAAAATAACCTTTCTTAAAGTTTAACTATAGAAAATATACGTTCTTATAGTTTATTTAGAAATAGGTAAATTTTGAGTTTAGTTATTGGGCTAAATCGAAATAAGGGAGGAGTATTAAAAGCTCTATTTGAAGTATAAGTCCGAAAAATAATTATGAACCTTAAGTCCAAATTCTGAAAATATATACCCTACTTTACGCACTCACACACATCTTGAAACTTGGGATAGTAGAGAATACCTTGAAATGCTCTTGTCTAAAATCCTTAGTATGAAAGAAAATAAAATAAAAATATAAGAGGTGAATAAAGAGATAAAAAAATGAACACTAGTTTTGTAACTGCCTAAGGCAGCATAAATAAAATATAAAAAAAATATAGCGAGGGTGCTTTATCACCTAGTGCCTTAGACCAACTGGTTTGGGAGTCACTGCTAAGCCTTAGATGTTGCAAGATGAGGAATTAAGCCTAAATGCGCAAGCACATTTTGTAATCGATCGTTTAGTACCTCAAGATGTATTAACGGTCGCATGAAAGATGTGTGAGCAATTTCATCTAAAATTCACCAACTAAAAGTATTTTGGAAGATGGACAAGAGTACGATAGCTTGAATTGAATTTCCAAGTGTAGGGGTGATAATTACACACATATAGGGGTATATAATTGGAGTTTGGAGAAGAGATAGGAATAAAAGATAGGGCTTATATCTTCAGTAGAGATGATAAAAATTCCTGAGTTAAGATTGCACCTTAGAAGGAAAACTTAGGAGATACTGAAAGCTTTATAAACTGGCAAAACGTATATGATCTTAAGATAAATGAAAAGAAAGTGTGAAAAATACGGGTTAATGATTTCTAAGTTGAAGATGATAGAATTTCTTACTAGAATATCTGAATTGAAGAATTAGAGTGAATGGCCAAATTGATCGGATTTTGTGGGTAGTATCGGCTGAAAACCCTCAGGAGACAACACTCCTCTTACTAGGGACACCTAGAGCTTTAACGGCTTGTTGCACGAGCTCAGTGCAATCGCGTTCCCTGTGAAAGTGAGGTTAGGAATTTTTGAGAATAAAATTGGCTTTGCTCGGGACGAGCAAAAGATAAGTTTGGGGGTATTTGTTCATATCAGATTTTTGTATTTTTATACCGCCTATTCTTAATCACATTACATATAAGTAGGTGCTTTTGATCCATGTCTGCTAAATAGTTGCAGGTTACAGGTTCTCAGATCATTACAGTGAAATTCATGAAAAGTCGCTACAATTGTGAGACTACGACCAACAATAGATGAATCCGTATGATGCCGTCTATCAGTTCAAGGAACAAATGAAAATCATTAGACAGTTCAATGCACAAAGCACAAGGATAGCACAAGATTCAAGACTTTAACGCGAAGCTCAAGGCAAAAGTCCACATCATTCTGCACTGTTGGAAATCTGGAAGAAAATAGAAGAGATTCTGAGTAACCAAGTGAAGAAAACAGAAGGAAAAAGCAACATGAAGCAACCCTGAAGAATTGAGCCAAAGATCCCACTCATTGGCCGTGGAACCGCGGCCAAACAGGCCTTTCTGCCACGGTTCCGCGGCCGTGCAATGCACGTGTCGGTGGCAGTGTCGGTGCTTTGACTCGGCTCTCTTGGGATAGTTTTGTAAATTAGTGATTGGATCAAAATGTAAACCTAGGGTTTCTTATCTATAAATAGGAGAGCTCAAAGCCAAATAAAGTATGCCTCTTTCAGGGTGCCTCTTTTTAATTTCTAGATCTAGATTTAATTCTCATTTTGTAATGAATCATTGAGAGGTCATCAATAAAAGTAAGCTTTTCTTTTATCTTGCATTGTTTTTTTTATTTGCAATTTATTACCTGCAATTTCTTATCTGTTCTTTTATTATTTGCAAATTAGTTTATCATTCAAAAAGAAAATATAAAAATTAATTTTATCGTCACTTTCCTAATGAGTGAGTAATTCCTCACTTGTTAGGGTTAGGATAGGGAAGGTTTGAGAGAAGGAAATCTCTCTCATTCATCTCTTTGCTAATATAATTTTAAAATACGGACTCTATTTAATTCAACCACACACCGCTCACTACGGCACCCTATCCTAAATGATAGCGGTGATTCCCTAGTTGGACCGATTGTGGTTGAATTAACTGGAGGTTAGGGCTAAGAGTTAAGAACGGACGGACA
Organism: Agapanthus africanus; assembly: GCA_030015575.1. Classification (NCBI taxonomy): domain Eukaryota; kingdom Viridiplantae; phylum Streptophyta; class Magnoliopsida; order Asparagales; family Amaryllidaceae; genus Agapanthus; species Agapanthus africanus. The sequence continues at coordinate 79,351,536 of JASDDO010000001.1, forward strand.
AGGACCAAAAGGAAGAAACTAAGTTTCTTCCTAGTCGTGCTAATCCTCGTTGTTGAATATTAGCCTAACACATATATTCTTAATTAGGGCATTGTTAGCGGTGAGAAGATTCCATATTTCAAACTAACCTAATCCTAACCCTAGCAAGACTTTAAATCAATTTAATTTCATTCTTAGATCTTAAAACAAAACCTACTAGAAATAGGACTTAACTCATTAGAACTTAAAGAAAGAACGCCATTTCCCTGTGGATCGACCCGTACTCAACCGGCTAGCTACCAAGTGACACCGTTTTGATTGCGGTAAATTTAAACACAGAAAAACTCTATCAATCAAAAACCAAAAAGGAAGCGTCAGCACCATTTGTAGGGTGTTTTTCGTCACCCCATTGAGATGGGAATACGCGCGCGCTTATCGGACGCATTACAGGTCCCCCCTGTGTAGGGTAGGCTGGGGTTTATTGATTGTGGGGATCCGAATCTCCGGCAGCCGCGGACTAAGCTGCCGTTAATTACCCCCCGCCTTTGGAGCGAGAGAACCTCCGATTAACGGGTTAAACTGGTCATACGAACTCAATGTGCAGCGTTGTGTTTTGAAGGAGGGGGTTTGGATGTATCGGGCGCCCCGCAGAGTTTTTACGGAGGTCCCGCTACCCGGATAGCGGGTTGGGGGTCAAGAGGGCTAGCAGCCCCCTTGCGGGGTGCGGGGCTGCGCCCCGTTAGAAATTTTTTCTAACGGGGGAGGCACATTTAGTTTGGAGTGCACAAAAAAAGAAGGGAAAAAGCATCTTAAAGATGCGTGCGTAGCATGTGGGCGCTTCAGCGCCCGGGGTCACGTGGCGCACACGCGACCATTGGGCGCCTCAGCGCCCGGGGTCACGTGGCGCACGTGTGACCATTGGGCGCCTCAGCGCCCGCGGCCACGTGGCGCACAAGTGACCATTGGGCGCCTTCGCGCCCCGTGGTCACGTGGTGCACACGTGACCGATGGGCGCCTTAGCGCCCGGGGTCACGTGGCGCACACGTGACCATGGGCGCCTTAGCGCCCCGGGGTCAAGTGGCGCACATGTGACTGACGGGTGCCTTAGCGTCCCGGGGTCACGTGGCGCACACGTGATCACGGGAAACACCCGCGGGAAGGGGCCTAGCCCTTAGGCTGGGGAGTTGAACTCCCAAGAAGTTTTTGGAGTTGAACTCCTAACAGAAACTAATTTATGGAGTTAAATCCAACAGATCTAGAAAGGAGTTAAACTCCTGGGGATTTATTGCTCTTCTTTTGAGCCTTTGATCTGTCCAAAATTAGATTTTTGGAGATGGGTCTCCTTCTTCCTTCTCTTGATAGGCGGGATCTTGGAGAAAAAAAGAGGGTAAGATTTAAAAGTCTCCTCTTTTCGAGATCTGGTTGGAGATCCGAGCTCCCCTTCACGGGTTTTGTGGTGAAAAACTATTTATTTTTTAGAAAGGAATAGTTTAACTCTTGATTTAATACAAAAGTGAAGAAGGTTTTAGAACCTTGAGGAAAGAGAAGATCACAGATCTGGATTTTTTTGGGAGAGAGAAAAAAGTTGTTGAGATATTTTCATTATCTTTGTCTTTATAGGCTATACACTTTACATATAGCCCCTTGGGCTTTTCAAAATGGCATTTTGCCTATCCCATGGCTCATGTGCCATTTCTTTTTGCACATAAGTCATGGGCTTTACAAAAATTTGGCTTTATGCCCATTTTTCTTACATCTATTCATAAAATAAAAGAAATACAACAAAATTATTTATTACAAATTTTTTTATCTTCGTAAGGGTGGAGGCCGGCCGCTTCATGTTCGGGTTCGACCCGGGCATTGGCCCACTTGACCTGGGCTTGGGCCCACTTGGCTTGGGGTTGACTTTGATTTTGACTTGGTCAACCGGGGTGCAAATTTTTACCCCAACAAATTGCCCCTCATCAATAAATGCACACCACACATGTTGGTAGTATGCATGAAATTGATGGATCTTCTTTCACGTGGAGCGCAAAAAGGGCAGAATCGACCGTCCACGTCGCTAAAATGGCAGAAACGACATCCACCCCTTTTAGCGACGTGGACGGTCGGTGCTACCCTTTTTGCGACGTGGATGGTCGGTGCTGCCCTTTTAGCGACTTGGACGGTCGGTTTTGCCCTTTTTGCGACTTGGACGGTCGATGCTGCCATTTTAGCGACTTGGACGGTCGGTGCTGCCATTTTAGCGACGTGGACGGTCGGTTCTGCCCTTTTTGCGATTTGGACGGTCGATGCTGCCCTTTTTGCGACGTGGACGGTCGGTCTTTCCCTTTTAGCGATTTGGACGGTCGGTGCTGCCATTTTAGCGATTTGGACGGTCGGTGCTGCCATTTTAGCGACGTGGATGGTCGATGCTGCCCTTTTAGCGACTTAGACGGTCGATTCTGCCCTTTTTACGACTTGGACGGTCGATAATGCCATTTTAGCGACTTGGACGGTCGGTTCTGCCCTTTTTGCGACTCGGACGGTCGATGCTGCCCTTTTAGTGACGTGGACGGTCGGTTCTGCCCTTTTTGCGACTTGGACGGTCAATGCTGCCCTTTTAGCGACTTGGACGGTCGATGGTTGTATTGTTGATTTGATGTGAATTGGGTTGACATCAGCATCGCTACACTGGAATATGGTACTAGAGGCGAATCATCATCTGCCATCGGTGGATTTGGGGATCTCCATTATTTCCAGTTTAACAGCTTAGGGGTCATCTGTTCCCAGTTTAACGACTTAGAGGTCATCTGTTCCCAGTTTAACGACTTAGGGGTCCATTGGATTGGAGTTTGGAATTTTGGGGTTAGAGTAGGCATCAACGTTGCTAACACTGAAGCACATGTGCCGGGAGCAATTCATCACTTGCCTTTTCCTGTTGGGAAGCGGTGGCTTAGGAGACATGTTTAGGTCCCTATCATCCAAGGCTTTTCAATTTTATGAGCCGTAAGGGTCCCATAAAAGCATTTTCTCTCTACTAGTCTAAAGGATCTCGTAGGTGTATTTTCTCCTTAGGAGTCGTGAGGACTCCCAAGTGTGTTTTTCCTTTATGAGTCGTAAGGATCCCATGAAGGTTTGTTCTCCTCATGCATCGTGAGGACACATGAGTGGGTCTTTCCCAATGGAGTATAATTCCAAGGGCGGAGACCAACCGCTGGACTGGTGATTGCGGTGGGGGCATGGGTATGATGAGAATTATTTGAGCCCATGGATTGTATACGATAGTTAATTTGGGGACTGATCATAGGGTCGGGAGAATTTTAAGAAATTGGATTTGGGTTGGCGTTTGCATCGTTGCACCGGAATATGATATCAGGAGAGACTCATCATTCGCCGTTTGGGGACTTAGAATTTGGATCTTGTTTGGCATCAGCATTGCTGCACTGGAATAATGCCAGGAGCAACTCATCATTTGCCCCGGGAGGACTTGGGGTTTGTTTTTTGGGTCGGCATCAGCACCGCGAACACTGAAGCGTAACGCCAGGAGCGACTCATCATTTGCCATTTCCCGTTGGGGAGCGGTGGCTTAGGAGACAGGTTTAGGTCCCTGTCACCTAAGACTTTTCAATTTTATGAGTTGTAAGGGTCTCATAAAAGCATTTTCTCCCTACGACTTGATAGGATCTCGCAGGTGTATGTTCTCCTTAGGAATCGTGAGGATTCCTAAGTGTGTTGCTCTTTTGTGAGTCGTAAAGATCTCACGCAGGGATTTTCTCCTCACAAGGTCGAGAGGACTTTGCGAGTGTATTTCATCTCTTTTCACGGGTTTGCGCCCTTTCGGGTTTTCATAAACTCGCCGGTAGTCCTGCTGTTTTTACTCACGGAGCCCTTTCGGGTTTTCATCCGTGCCCGTTTTGCTTGTGGACATACCGTTTTTTGCCGCTGGTGGGATTTTAAAAGTAGTCTCACCGGCAGGACTTGGGGGAGATAGGGGTCGTTTATGCCCGTGGATTGTATACGGTTTTACAGGATGTATGATCTAGACCGTAGGGCTGGTGTGCTCAATTCGCCTGCGACTTGGAGCATTCATGCGTAGTATTTCTTGAGATATCGGCCATTGATGGATGGCATGGGCCTTTCTCCCTCGGCACTTATTAGTTGGTAGGATCCTCCGTCGAACACTTTCTCGATGACGTATGGTCCTTCCCAGTTTGGCTCGAATTTTTCCTTGGCATGTCGATTGGGGATGATCGGTCTTTTGAGGACCAATACCAATTCGCCTTTCTTGAAAGCGCGGAGACGAGTCATCTTGTCATAGGCCCATGACATTTAGGCTCGGTACAGCGCCAGATTTTGCTGTACTGCAAGCCTCTTTTCTTCGAGGGTGTCGAGCTCTTCAAGTTTAAGGAGCACGTTTTCCTCCTCTGTTATCTCGTGCTGAATGGCCATTCTTAAGCTTTGAACTTCGACTTTGAGAGGGAGGACCGCCTCCACTCCGAAGAGCAATGAGTATGGAGTGGACTGAGTTGGAGTACGGTGCGTGGTACGATATGCCCACAATACCTCGTGAAGTTTGAGATTCCAGTCTCTCTTGTTGGCTGAAGCATTTTTCCTCAGGAGCTTGCATAGAGTTTTATTGAAGGCTTCGGCTAGCCTATTGGCCCTTGGTTTGTAGATGGAGGAATATCTCCAGTCTATCTTGTGCCGAGTAGCGAACCTTGAGACTTTGAAGCTTTTAAAAGAAGGCCCGTTGTTAGAAATGATTCTTTTTGGTGTACCGAAGCGGTATAGAATGTTTTGCTGGAAGAACGTCAGAATATTTTCTATCTTGACTTCTTTTAGCGGGACAACTTCAGCCCATCTGGAGAAATAGTCAGTTGCGGCTAATATGAACCGGTGGCCTTTGGATGACGGAGGATCAATTGGGCCAACAATGTAGGTGCCCTAAACTTCGAAAGTCCACAATGCCACCGTAGGATGCAACGGATTGGGATGCTTGTGAATGAAATCACCGTGAATTTGGCAGAGATGGCATTTCTTTGCATGCTCTTCGCAATCACTTATCCTGGTGGGCCAGTAATATCCAAGCCGTTTAATTTGAAGTCGCATCTTGGGGCCAGATTGGTAGGCACCGCAAACGCCCGAGTGAACTTCTTTCATGACCTTTTGGGCTTCGGCCAATGACAGACACCTGAGCCAGAGTTGGTCATATGACCTGCGGTATAGCGTGTCATTTACAAACACGTATCGGAGAGCTCTCTTCTTCAGCTGAATCCTTGCAGATTTTCCTTCGGGCAGCTTGTCGTATAGGAGGTACTCTATGAAGGGTTCTCTCTAATCGGGCTCATCTTGGATGATCGAAACTTCTTCGGCAGGACTGCTCTTCTATTCCACGCTTTCGTCTTCTCGTAGAGAGCCTGGGGGTAGAATTTGCCGGCTCCTGACTGTGATCAAAATTTCGTCCATGTCAGGATCAGCCAGCTCCTTAGCTAAGCGAGCGAGTACGTCAGCCTTTCCATTCAACGCTCTAGGGACTCTGATTAGTTCAATGTGAGTGAACCGTTTCATGAGTTCGACCACTCGGCCTCTGTACTGAGCTAACTCAGGTTTGTATATCTTATAGTCCCCGCTTACTTGGTTGACGACAAGCTGGGAGTCATCGTAAACCCGTAACCGAAGGATTTCCATTTCTATGGCGAGTTCCAAACAAGCATACTCAGCCTCATTGTTTGTGCGAGGCTCGGTGAGAGCAAAAGAACGCCATAGGGTTCCCATTGATGGCGTGATGAATACCAACCCTATCCCTGCTTTTATCTCCGGAATGCTTGATTTACTGGAGGTCCTTATTGATGAGGCTACATCGAAGTAGAGCTCCCACCATGGCTCATCTTCCTCGAGGTGCAGCGCTTGTTCATCAGGTAGCTCGCAATTAAGTGGTGACCCCTCTGATACGGAATGAGCAGCAAGGAAGTCTGCGAAAGCTTGCCCTTTTACTGCTTTCTGAGGAGTATAAACTATGTAAAACTCAAGTAGCATGATAGCCCATCTTGCCATTCTGCCGGCTAGGCTTGCTTTGGTCATCAAGTGTTTGAGCGGGTCGACCTTGGAGATCAGCATAACCCGATGATCGAGCAGATAGTGCCGCAGCTTCTTCACAGCAAATATCAAGGCCAGGCATTGCTTTTCGATCGGGGAATAGTTGTGTTCCGCCCCAACTAGAGTTCGACTGAGCTAGTAGAGGGCATTTTCTTTTCCCTCCTCGTTGTTCTGGGTAAGGAGTGCACCGAGTGACTCATCTAGCGCGGCAGTATAGAGAATCAGCGGTTTATTTGGAATGGGAGCGGCCAACACTGAAGGGCGCAATAAGTACTGTTTAATGCTTTCGAACGCTTCTTGACATTCGGCATCCCAGACAAAAGGAGCTTCTTTCTTCATGAGCTTTGAGAAGGGCCTACATCTCCCCGATAAATTTGAGATAAACCTCCGTATATAAGCAAGCTTGCCTTGAAAAGATCTTAGCTGCGTCAGACTCTTCGGAGGGGGCATTTCCATGATGGCCTTTATCTTGGATGGGTCAACTTCGATCCCCCGATGTCGAACTATAAAGCCCAGGAATTTTCCTGATGACACGCCAAAAGCGCACTTCAGAGGATTCTTTTTCAGATCGTACTCCCTCAGTCTGGTGAGAACGGTCCTAAGATCTTGGATGTGGTCGGCCTTGGCTTTAGTCTTGACGACCAGATCATCAACATAACATTCGACGACCTTATGAATTAGGTCATCAAAGATATTGGTCATTGCCCTTTGATATGTAGCACCTGCGTTCTTCAGTCCGAACGGCATCACTTTGTAGCAATATATTCCGATCGGGGTTCGAAATGCTGTGTGCTTCTCATCCTCAGGCGACATTTTAATCTGATTATATCAAGACGAGCCATCCATAATGGTGAACAACTCGTAATTTGAGGTGTTATCGACCATCATTTCCATGACCGGTAGCGGGAAGTCGTCTTTAGGACATGCCTTATTGAGGTCCCTGAAATCGACACAAACTTGGATCTGCCCATTTTTCTTCTTCACTGGGACTATGCATGCGATCCAGTCCGTATATTTCTCTTCCCTGATGAAACCGGCATTGATGAGCTTCTTGGTTTCCTCTATAGCCTTTTCTTCTAGTTCCCTTCTCATTCTTCGAGGAGCTTTTTTGACTGGCTTAGCATCAGGAGATATAGCCAGTTTATGCACGACCACTTCAGGGGAAGGCTAGGCATTTCTTTGTATTTCCACACGAAGCAGTCGACGAACTCATGCAGCAGGGCAATTATCTGTTCTTTCATTTCTTCTGATAAGAGTGAGCTGATGTAGGTCGGCCTTGGATTGTTAGGCGTTCCTAAATCGATTTCAGTTAGCTCATCGAAGGTTGCTTGTCCGCCATCTTCGAGCTCTTGGGGAGCTTCTTCTGGATCGGCTAGCTCGTCTTCATCATTTGACTCTTCGTTGGCTTCCCCAATATGGATCATGTAGCATGCCTTAGAATCAGGCTGGATGAAACCTATGCCCCGTCTATCTGGGATTCGTCCACCGATGAGCGCTCGGACCTGAGGCGGATGCCATAACCCTTCATAAAACTTTGCTTCGGACTCCGATTGATATAATCGGCATCCGCACCTTTTGAAGTATTCCAGCATCTCGGGCGCATAGTATCTGGGATTGAGGACGGCTCTTATACCTCTCTCATAGGGAAGGCATGCGACAGAAAGATCGTCCGGGTGCACAACGGGGTTTGACTCATAAAACATGATGCCCTTCTGTCCATTTTTCCTCCCGGGAACGTAGAAAGTTTTCAGCTGGTCCATGGTGGAGACTGACAATTGATTTGTCAAAGAATTAGTTTATAACCGCAATCAAGAACGGCGTCGCTTGGTAGCTAGCCGGTGAGTACGGGTCGGTCCACAGGGATGTTGTGTATTTCCTAATTTGGTCTAACGAGTTAATTCCAAATGGTGTGAATGGATTATCGCTAAAAACTAAACTGATTTATACTGAGACTAGAATCTTACTAGGGTTAGGTTTAGGTTAAATTTGGAAATTGAAGATTTCCTCACCGCTTTCAATGCCCTAATTTAGATCTCTTTAGGTGTTATGGTAACAATTAATAAAGGGGATTAGTACCATCAGGAAGAAACGATGTTTCTTCCTCTAGGTTCTAGTCCTTCCTTTCTTAATTCTTACCCTAACCTCCATGGAAAACATACGCAACCGGTCGTTTATACTACGGTATCACCGTTACCTCATGGGGTAAGGAGCCGTAGGAAACGGTGTGTGTATGTATGCATGAAGTCCTATTAATTATATGTGATGGGCAAGAAAGGGGTGAGAGATTTTCATCTTTCAAGCCTTCCCCAAATCTAACCCTATCAAGTGAGGAGACTACTCACTCATTAGGGAATTGAAAAACATTTCTAACTATCTAACGATGGCAGATAATAAAATTATACTAAGGCAGAATAAAAATTAATTAGGGCAATGAAATAAAATTATTTACTTTATTGATGGCTCTCTCCAAACATTTACACAGGAATTAGAATTCTGAATAGATGAAATAAAAAGAGGCATAACCTAAAACAGGTTTTAGGGTTTCTATTTATAGAACATAGAAACCCTAGGGTTACAATCGCGTCATATATGCAATTACAATTTTACCCCCTAAGAAAAGAACTAGTCAACGCACGCCCACCGTCACAGGAATTTCCACCAACCCGGGCTTACTATGGCCGCGGACCCGCGGCCAAAACCCATGTTTGGCCACGGTTCCGCGGCCATGTGGAGGGATTGTTGGCTGCAATTTTCTGGGATGATTTTGGTTGCATTTTTCTTCTTTTTTCTTCACTTGGTTTCTCAGATGGTCTTCTGGTTTCTTCCAGATTTCCACAGTGAACAATGTCTTGGACTTTACCGCTTGTTTCGTGTCGAAGTCTTGAACCTTGCGCTGCCTTTGTTCTTTGTGAAATTGTCCATTGATCTTCGTTTATTCTCCAAACTGTAGGCTTGATCAAGATTCTTCCATTTGTTGGTCGTAGTCTCACTTTTGTATCGTCTTTTCATCTTTTTCACTGTTTTTGTTCCAAGAACCTGTAACCTGCAACTATGTAGCAGACATGGGTCAAAAGCACCTGTTTATTTGTAAAATGACTAAGAATGGGGAATATAATAATGCAAAATTATGATATGAACAAATACCCCAAACTTATCTTTTGCTCGTCCTCGAGCAAATCTCGTTTTATTCTCGAAAAAGACCTAGCCTCACTTTCGCAGGGAAACGCTATTGCACTGAGCTCGTGCAACAAGCCGTTAAATCTCTAGGTGTCCATAGTAGGAGGGGTGTTGTCTCCTGAGGGTTTTCAGCGGATATTACCCACAAAATCCTATCAATTCGGCCTATTGACTTTTATTCTCCAATTAGGTTCTCTAACAAGAAACTCTATTATCCTCGACTCATAAATTATCCACCCGTATTTTTCACGCTTTCTTATCATTTAACTTAAGATTATATATATTCTTGTGAATTTACTTAGCTTTTAGCATCTTTTAAGTTTTCCTTCTAGGGTTCCATCTCAACTTAGGAATTTTTATCATCTTTATTAAAGATATAAGTCATATTCTTCATTCCTATCTCTCATCTAAATCCCAATCACATACCCTTACGTGTGTGTATGTATCACCCCTACACTTGGAAATTCAATTCAAGCTCTTATACTCTTGTCCATTGTCCAAATTACTTTTCAATTGGTGAATTTTAGATGAAATTTCTCACACATTCTTCATGCGACCGTTAATACTTCTTGAGCTACTAACGACCGATTACAAAATGTGTTTGCACATTAAAGCGTAATTCCTAGTCTTGTAACACTTAAGGTTTTAGCAATGATTCCCAAACCAATTGGTCTAAGGCACCAGGTGATAAAGCACCCTCGCTAAATATTTTTTCTATTTATGCAGTCTTAAGTAATTACAAAAACCAGTGTTCATTTTTTTTATCTCTTTATTTGCACTTGTATTTTTATTTTATTTTCCTTCATACTAAGGATTTTAGACAAGAGCATTTCAAGGTCTCTTCTACTATTCCAAGTTTTAAGGTTCGTGTTTGTGCAAATTGTAGGGTATATATTTTCAGAATTTAGACTTAAGCTTAGGAATTATTTTTCAAGCTTATATTTTAATAAAGATATCAATACTTTTCCCTTATTTTAACTTAGCCCAAGAAGTCAACTCGAAATTTGCCTATTTCTAAATAAACTACAAAGACATATACTTTCTACCGTTAAATTTTTTAAGAAAGGTTATTTTTAGGGTTTTTAATTTACTAAGTCTAAGATCTAGTTGTTCCAAGCTAGTTAACCTTTTTGTCAAATTCAAGTCAATTATGGCCAAAATTGAATGTTTTCAATTTTTATAATTTTTCAAAATTTTCAATTTTTATGGGTTTTAAAATAAATATGCAAATGCAAAAATATACACATGAATGCGAAGGAAGAAGGCTTACCGAGCATACCCCCAAATTTAAACTTGACAGTGTCCTCACTGTCATGCCACACCAAGAGGGTCAAAAAAAAAATGTCGGCACTCCCTTGTTTATTTTTTTTATAATTTTTTTTATTATTGTTAAAAGAAAAACAAAATATATATACAAAAAGGTCCCCCCAAGCTTCAGTTAAACGATGTTACAAGTCAATGCCAAACTTTGCAAAGACCAAAAGTCAACACCAACCAGTTGAAAAATTTATCTGTGTAAAGTATCGGTCGGTGGAAGAATATGTTGTACCGAGCCAAGAAGAATTGGGGAAGAGATAAGTGGTGGTATGAAAAGTGTCTGTATGTACGTAGAAGTGAAGAGATAGGAGGTGATGATGAATCAAAACGAGAATGTGAATGATCAGAAATTAGAGGAATATTGGCATTCTCGTAGCTTATTAAAAGAAAAGGGGGTGGTTCAACTTCTAGAGGAGGAGGTTGATTATCCACACAATCCCCGAGATGTTTCAGTGGATCCTTTATTGACTTGGCATCATCCATCATATGCATATGATATTCAATTATGAGGGAACTAATCTCCTCGATATCCGCCATAGTCCAGCCGAAAGCTTGCCGGTTGTTTTGCAAGACCATTAAAAGAGATTTCTCTTGCTCGAGGGCTAGAGAGGCCGATATGATCACGGGAAAGATCTCAGTCTCACCTAGGTAAGCGTATTTAAGGTGAGACGGCAAGGGCTTGAGTTCGAGTTTCGGAGGCGAAACAATCAAAGGTAAAATTGGGGAATCTACCTCGAACTCAAAGGATTTCAACAATGGTTCAAAATCACTATAAGCAACCGAATCGGATGGTTCAACTAACTCATCGAAAAATTCAAAGGAGTCATACTCGGGCTGTGAGTCATCAAAATCGTCCGAAAAAGTGAAACATTCATAATCAATATCGGTTGTGCAAACTATGTTAGATTCAAGGAGGGACGCACTACTGGCGTCAAAACTGTTGTCATCAAACAGAAAATTTTCAAGCTCGCAGTCCTCCTGCGTGATTTTGTGAACAGAGCAAACTTCTTGTGTACTAGTTTTAGGCACGGGGGGCAGACTTCCTATCTTGTAAATATTGAACTCACTAGACATCTTCCCAAAGGATAGAGTCATGGAGCCATTGCGACAATTGATTACGACATTGGAAGTGGCTAAAAATGGTCGACCGAGTATCATCGGAATTTGGTTCCGTGGGTTAGCAACAGGTCGTGTGTCCATAACAATAAAATCAACGGGGAATATGAAGTCCCCTACTTTGATCAATACATTCTCTAACCCACCCTTAGGATGGGTGATTGATCGATCAGCCATTTGGAGAGTACAACGAGTGGGTTTCAACTTTCCAACACCTAATTGCTCGTACACGGAGTAGGGAAGCTGGTTAACACTAGACCCAAGATCTAAAAGTGAGCGATTGATGTTCTTATCCCCAATTGTTATTGAAATTGTAGGACAGCCAGGGTCCTTTGGTTTTTGGGGTAAGGGTTGACGTTGGTTAATAGCATTGCTCATGGCACTAGCTACTAGCACTTTCTTGGGTATATGAGATTTTGTCTTCGAGGTGCATAAGCCCTTTAAAATTTTCGCATACGAAGGGACTTGTTGGATTGCATCCAAGAGATGTGTATTTATGCTAACCTGTTTAAATAACTCCACAATCTTCTCCATTTGTGGAGTTAGTTTATTGGATCTCAACCTGTTTGGAAATGGAACATTTTGAAAATCTGTTGAGTTCAATGTCTGTGGAGTTGGAACGGATCCCAGTGCGGGTGTGTTCATGAAGTGAGAATTGGGTCCGTTCGAAGTAGAAGAAGTAGAGCCTTGTGAAGAATGAAGAATATGCTCTAACGAGGAAGATGAAGATGAAGAAGATGAAGAAGAAGATAAAGAAGAACCACCGGCAGGGGTGTCATTACTAATACCCACGTTATTTTGCAACACTCTTCCAGATCTCAACGTGGTCACCGCATTTACATTATGATTTTGATGTTCATATGCGACATGTGCGTTGTGTGTGTGACCGGGATTTGGCAATGGTTGAGATGGAAGCTTTCCCTTTTCTCGCTCGCTCAACACAGCAGTTAGTTGTGTAATTTGCGCCTCAATTGATTTGATACTTTGATCGTGTGAAGTATTGTTGTGCACCAAAGACTGAATGGAAGTCTCCAACCTTGCTGCGGATTGTGTAGATTGTTTGAGAAACACATCTAGACTTTTTTCTGGCGAGGTAACCTTATCATCATTATGTTGATCAAAATTGTTTGGAGGGTAAAAGTTGTTGGGCACAAAATTGTTCATTTGGTTTGGGTAAGGTTATGGTTGGAAAGGTTGCTGGTATTGAGTTTGTTGTGGTGCTTGTTGTTGTGGAGGAGGAGGCCTTTGAAAGTTGTTGTTTCCTTGGAATTGTTGATTTTGATTCCAAGCAAAATGTGGGTGACTCCTCCAACCCGGATTATAAGTCGAAGAGTATGGATCATTTCTTTGTCTTTGCTGAAAGGCAGCATTGACTTGATCTTGTCCTTGAACAGGTGGATTGTAAGAACACTCTTCGGTAAGGTGTGATGGATCCGAACAATAAGCACAAAAAGTTCATGGGGGTAAAGCAGGGGCAGGAGAAGGCGATGAGATTTTGGTCTCAATTGCTTCTAGCTTTTTCGTAAGTGCGGTCATCTCGGCCTTCATTGCAATCGACATATCTAATTGATGTATGCCTGCCCTAGACTGACCAACAGAAGAGGATGAGGTGGTCTTAGTGCTTTCCCACTAAAGTGTTTGTTCAGCAAGATCCTCGAGAAACTGCCAAGCTTCCTCACTAGATTTGGTTAGAAAGTGACTTTGACAAATGGTTTCCAACAACTGCTTCATTGCTGGGTTCAATCCCCTGTATAAAGTTTGGCAAAGTTGCCAATTTTCGATACCATGCTGAGGGCATTGAACAAGTAGGTCTTTGAATCTTTCAAAACACTTCCAAAAGGGTTCGGAAGGAAGCTGGGAAAATTGGATAATCTCATTGCGAATTCTTGCGGTCTTGTGATGTAGATAAAACTTTTTAACAAAAGCTTGAACAAAATCTTCCCAATTCTTAATAGAGTGTGATGCGGTGCTGTATAACCACTTCTCGGCTAAGTCACATAAGGTGAAAGGAATGACCCTTAGCCTTATATCATCATCTGATAATTGGGTTGTTTTCATCATTGCGCAAACGTTTTGAAATTTGTTTATGAAGATATAGGCATCTTCGGATTCCAGTCCGTGAAATTTTGGCAACATGTTGATGAAGTGGGGTTTGATCTCAAAATTGTTCCCATTTACCGGTGGGAGTGAAAGACAAGTAGGTAAGGCGGTGCAGACAGGGTAGAAAAGATTCTGGAGCGCGATTCGTTGGGACGCTTCAACAGGCGGGTGTTACGGGTTATTCGCACCTAACGGAGGTGGAATTAGTCCCGTGGGTAAGGTGTTGTTAGGATTATATCCCGATATCCCTTCGGAGGAAGAATGTGAAGGTGAAGGTAAGGAAGTGGAAGGAATTTCGACTTCGGAGTCGAAAGCTTCGTCAGTCGGTACCAACGAGACACGGACTAATCGGGCACTAGTGTCCCTAGTCCAACCGGACATACACTAAAGAGGTAGTGTAGTCAAAAAGTGAAAAACAAAATGTAGGGGTAAGAAAACGTCAATGAGAAGAAAGTGGGTGTAAGTGGGGTGCACAGATTTCTTAGCGACAAGTTGCAAGTTTTTGTAAAAATTTTTCCTTTTTTCTTTTTGTGTATTTTTTTATGTGGTGCTTTTTGCTAAAAAGATTTTCGATAAAAGGCTTAGACACACGTTCAACCAACCACAAATGCACAATCAGGCCTAGATCTAGGGCCACCTAGGTCAGCTAGACAGCTCCTAACTGTTCCAAAGGGCAAGAAGTAGGACCTCAAACCGCCTCTTCACCGCCAATTGTGGCCAGATAAATGCCAGGTAAGTGGGAGGTTCTCCACCACGTAAGTAGTGGGCCTAATTAAGTAACCACTTGCCTTAGACACACTTGCCTAAACACCATAAAGTCAGGTTAGGATCAACGGTCGATGCCTACAACTATTCCTTTGTCCTATTAAGCGCAAAGTTCTTAGGGCAGTCTAATCTTTTTTTTAATTAATTGATGGTCAATGCAATATGCCTTATGTGATTTCTGGGGTCCTGGAAAGGGTGATGAAATCCCCACCCAATCTGGATTGGTTTCAAGCCCCTTAAAGTCCGATTAAATATACAAAACAGTAAACAATCACTTGCAAATAATTTTTAGCACGGCGCAAAGAATCCTGCACAAGATCAATTATTGGAAGGGGGAGAGATTTTTAGCGTAAAGAATCCTGCAGGAAATTTTTACAGAGGAGATATCAGGGGTTTCAGAGGAGAGAGAGGAAGCTTACAGTGGGATTTGGTCAACTGCTGACGTCAGCCAACCACGTTACCGCGGTCAGAAGCACCCTCTAGCGGCGGTTCCGCGTTCAGTGCGTCTCCTTAGGACTCCAAACTTCTTCTTCTGCTTTGTTAAGGTACTCCCCTGTTGTTCAGATCTAGGGTTTTCTGTTACCTCTCTGGATTTTTCCAGATCTGAATTCGTTCGTCGGTCCTGCAAAAATTCAAATGAAATACCTTTCAAACAATAAAAAGATGATAAAATTTTTATATATTTTTATTTCCAGTTTTTATGATTTTTCAATTTTATATTAACCCGAAATTGCAAAAAGAAAATAACACGCCATCCCCCGCAACGGCGCCATTTGATTTGTCAAAGAATTAGTTTATAACCGCAATCAAGAACGGCGTCGCTTGGTAGCTAGCCGGTGAGTACGGGTCGGTCCACAGGGATGTTGTGTATTTCCTAATTTGGTCTAATGAGTTAATTCCAAACGGTGTGAATGGATTATCGCTAAAAACTAAACTGATTTATACTAAGACTAGAATCTTGTTAGGGTTATGTTTAGGTTAAGTTTGGAAATTGAAGATTTCCTCACCGCTTTCAATGCCCTAATTTAGATCTCTTTAGGTGTTATTGTAACAATTAATAAAGGGGATTAGTACCATCGGGAAGAAACGATGTTTCTTCCTCTAGGTTTTAGTCCTTCCTTTCTTAATTCTTACCCTAACCTCCATGGAAAACATACGCAACCGGTCGTTTATACTACGGTATCACCGTTACCTCATGGGATAAGGGGCCGTAGGGAACGATGTGTGTATGTATGCATGAAGTCCTATTAATTATATGTGATGGGCAAGAAAGGGGTGAGAGATTTTTATCTCTCAAGCCTTCCCCAAATCTAACTCTAACAAGTGAGGAGACTACTCACTCATTAGGGAATTGAAAAATATTTCTAACTATCTAACTGGGGCAGATAATAAAATTATACTAAGGCAGAATAAAAATTAACTAGGGCAATGAAATAAAATTACTTACTTTATTGATGGCTCTCTTCAAACATTTACACAGGAATTAGAATTCTGAATAGATGAAATAAAAAGAGGCATAACCTAAAACAGGTTTTAGGGTTTCTATTTATAGAACATAGAAACTCTAGGGTTACAATCGCGTCATATCTGCAATTACAATTTTACCCCCTAAGAAAAGAACTAGTCAACGCACGCCCACCGTCACAGGAATTTCCACTGACCCGGGCTTACTATGGCCACGGACCCACGGCCAAAACCCATGTTTGGCCGCGGTTCCGCGGCCATGTGGAGGGATTGTTGGCTGCAATTTTCTGGGATGATTCTGGTTGCATTTTTCTTCTTTTTTCTTCACTTGGTTTCTCAGATGGTCTTCTGGTTTCTTCTAGATTTCCACAGTGAACAATATCGTGGACTTTACCGCTTGCTTCGTGTCGAAGTCTTGAACCTTGCGCTGCCTTTGTTCTTTATGAAATTGTCCATTGATCTTCGTTTATTCTCCAAACTGTAGGCTTGATCAAGATTCTTCCATTTGTTGGTCGTAGTCTCACTTTTGTATCGTCATTTCATCTTTTTCACTGTTTTTGTTCCGAGAACCTGTAACCTGCAACTATGTAGCAGACATGGGTCAAAAGCATCTGTTTATTTGTAAAATGACTAAGAATGAGGAATATAATAATGCAAAATTATGATATGAACAAATACCCCCAAATTTATCTTTTGCTCGTCCTCGAGCAAACCTCATTTTATTCTCGAAAAAGACCTAGCCTCACTTTCGCAGGGAAACGCGATTGCACTGAGCTTGTGCAACAAGCCGTTAAACCTCTAGGTGTGCCTAGTAGGAGGAGTGTTGTCTCCTGAGGGTTTTTACCCCAACACCATTCAAGAATCCGGCCAGGCCAGCTGCCTTCAATCGACTGCCCGTTACCGAAATAGGGGGCTCAAGACAGCGATCCGTGAAATCAGCCGCCGATAATAAAAAGACGGCTGGATATATTATCCATACGGTCTATATGGCTGGCGGGCATTCCAGCGACAACTTTCACAGCAAAAGCAAGGATGGGGCCACCACATCCCAAGCCCAATCTGGCTTGAATGTGGTTGCCGCTTCCCAAGAACAGCCGCCTCCGCTGGATGATGAAAACCCTCTCGATGAGGATGATAGGCAGAAAACCCCCTCGTTCCATGCAGAGTCAAGCTCAGACAGCGAGGAAGAGCCGACTTTCCGCCTCAGGACTGCGGAGCAAGAGCTGCTTCAAGAGCTTTGAAAACAGTTCAGGAGCAAAGATAAAGAGATGGCCAAGCTCCATTCGAAAATTGACGACTTAACGAACGTTGCGATGCAGCTTACGGTTCAAATTGCTTGAGCACCTCCCAATCAAGCACAAGTCGCTACTTATGAGCCGGATGATGTCAATCCGAAGCGGCCGAGGCCTGTCCCTTTAGGTCCAAGATTGGTCGAGCCGCACGAAAGCCGGCCACATTCCGCTTCTGGGGACGCCTTGGCCCCAGATAACACTATCCCGCTAACACAAGAACGGATAATTGATTTGGTCACCAGCAAGGTTAAAACATTGGTGGCCGAAGCTGAAGCTCAGAAAGAAATTGGCAGTAGTGGGCGGCCATATCCCGCACAGTACGATCTGATCGAGTTCCTGAGCGGCTACATCATTCCTAAGTTCGGGAGATTTGACGGGACGAGAAATGCAAATCAGCACGTCGCCCACTTTAAAGCATCATACGGAAATACAGGGGGCAATGATACGCTCTTTCTTCATCAGTTTGTCAACAGCCTGACCGGTGTCGCTTTCGACTGGTACGCGAGTATACCAGACGGGTCCATTATTACCTTTGCCCAAATGGAGTCTCTGTTTCGGCAAATGTTCATGAGTGTCAGTGATAAAATCTCCATTGCTGACCTTGCGAGGACCAAGCCGGGGAAGAATGAAAGCAACACCGACTTTATCTCCCGATGGCGTAATCTCACAGTCCAGTGCGAACCGCCGCTGGAGCAGGACCAGTCCGTCAGCCATCTCATTGGGAACCTCAGCAATTGGATGGTCCCATTCTTGTGTACAGCAGGCCTCAAGACATTTCAGGAGCTAACCAAGAAAGTTCAAATGCTGGAACGCTCGAAGCAAGAGTCCGCCCTGGAATCTCAGAGAGACAAGACTTGGAAAAGCAAGCGGGACAACAACCGCAAAAGCGGGAATTCCAGCAGTACCAATGTTTTCAATGTGTCCGATAATGAAGAAAAGCGAAGAGCAGGCGATTCGAAAACTAACCGGTCTCGGAAGCCATTGCTGAGAGGAGAAAAGCCTACACTAGAGGAGAAAAAGAACAAGGTTTACTCTTTCAGAAGGGACAAGGTCCGCAAGATATTTAAAGATGCCATGAACAACGGTCTACAATTGCCGGAGTCGAAAAGACCTCAAGAAGCAAAAATGACCGACAATCCCCTGTATTGCGTATACCACCGAGTAGTGAGCCATGCGATCGAGGATTGCTATATATTCAAAGACTGGGTCGAGAAGCAGTACAAGGCTGGAGAGATCGAGCTGTCCAAAAGTGTGTTGGTGAACAATCAAGTTGCAACCACCAACTTTATACAGACAGAAGCTGAAGCCTTCTGGGAGCAGACAGTCGAACCCGCTGCCCTGAGAAATGAAACGGACTCACCGCGGCCTCCGTGGAGTACACACATATCTAATAAGACGAAGAAGACGATAAAGCTACTTTGGAAAGAGCCCAGGACTGAACGGGAAAGGCAGAAGAAGCCTACCTTTCCAGCTGCCAATGCGGCTCCATCGGGTTCAAAATCCAAAAAGTTCAAGAAGAAGAAAAGTGCAGCTCGACGCGAAAAAGAGTTTGCAGGGAGATCGACCATTCAAAAATATATCGATTCCCTCGAAGACTAGGAACAGCAGGAAAGAACTCTGATTCAATTGAAGGAGTTCCTCCTTGTAGAAGCGGCTGAAATTCTGGAGGAGTTAGAAGAAGACTCCAATGAAGAGATCCCTATAGTGACCTGCTACGCCATCTATCTTGGCAGCGACTCTGAGTAGGAGCTCTGTTTTACCGAAGAGGACGAGGAGCTCACCACAAGGGCCAACCAAATCCAGCTTAGAAGCGGTAGTGCTCTACCGCCAAATCTGGGAAACGCCCTAAAAGGAAAGGAAAAACAGGTGGCTAATGAGGAAGATGGCAGAGAGCCGGGTAATGAAAACTCAAGTCCTTCCTCAATAGACTACAATGTCTTGGCTCATCTCCGGAAGCTTCCGTCTCTCCTAAGCATCTACGATGCCTTGGTCCTATCTAAAGAACTTAGAGATGTTCTCATTCACGCTCTATAAAATCCCGAGCGGTATCAGGCTCGCTTTGCAGAAATTAATATGAAAGAAGCCCAGTACGCTTTGTATGCCGCCGCAGTCACATTTAAGCACGAAGACTTGCTACTGGGAACGACTAAGCATAATCGGTCGCTTTACGTGACCGGGTACAGCGATGGAGATCGGATTAATCACATATTGATTGATCCGGGGTCCTCAGTGAACATCATGAACTTGCGGAATCTGAAGAGTTTGTCAATGGACGTCCAACACCTGTCAAGGGAAAGGATTGCCATTCAAGGCTTCAATCAAAACTACCAGCAAGTTCCGGGGTCTATAGCTTTGCCAATCAAATTTGGGGATCTGCAAACTGAAACTAATATATACGTGATCGACGCTGAAGTATACTAAAACTGGCGAAGAAAGACGCATTGACGGAGACATCCAGCCGTTCGGTGTGCATGAAGTCCGATATGAATATTCTCGGTACTTCATGAACCGCCAAAATGCTAAGCCAGAACTGACTAAGGACAGAGTGACCCCAAGACTCAAAAGCAAATCTGAGCCGGCTCTCACTTTCAAAAGCAAAAACGCCTAAGTGCGCCCGCGTTTCGGTAGCGACACTGATGAGTTCGACGATGGAAGTCCGTCCTTCCGTAAAACTCGCCCTCGTTTCGGTAGTGATACGGACGAATCCGATACTGAAAGCCCATCTAGCAGCAAAGTCCGCCATCATCTTGTCAGCGACACTGAAGAGTCGGAGGAAGAGGACCTGCCGTGCAACAGCTGTGCAGATGGGACCCCCATGCAGCAAGCGAAACTATGAGAGACCTTCGAAATTGCAGAAGGGTCCCTGGCCATCACAAGGGTGCCGGAACGGATGTGCAAAGAGCTCGATGTATTGTCAGTCTCTACCGTGGACTAGTTGAAAACTTTCTACGTTCCCGGGAGGAAAAGTGGATAGAAGGGCATCCTGTTTTATGGGTCAAATCCTGTTATGCACCCGGACGATTTGTTTGTCGCGTGCCTTCCCTATGAGAGAGGCATAAGAGCCGTCCTCAATCCTTGATAATATGCACCCGAGATGCGGGAATCTTTCAAAAAGTGCGGATGCCAGTTATATCAAACGGAGTCCGAAGCAAAGTTTTATGAAGGGCTATGGCATCCGCCCCAGGTCCGAGCACTCATCGATGGACGAATTCCAGATAGACGAGGCATAGGCTTCATTCAACCTGATTCCAAAGCGTGCTACATGATCTATGTTGGTGAAGCCAGCGAAAGATCAAATGATGATGATGAGATAGCCGAGCCAAAAGAAGCTCCTCAAGAGCTCGAAGATGGCGGACAAGCAATCTTCGACGAGCTAGACGAGATTGACTTAGGAACGCCCGATAATCCAAGGCTGACCTACATCAGCTCACTCTTGTCAGAGGAAATGAAAGCGCAGATAATCTCCCTGCTGCACGAGTTCGTCGACTACTTTGCGTGGACGTATAAATAAATGCCTGGACTTTCCCCTGAAGTGGCCGTGCATAAACTAGCTATATCTTCTGATGTTAAGCCAGTCAAACAAGCTACTCAAAGAATGAGAAGGGAACTAGAAGAAAAGGTCATCGAGGAAACCAAGAAGCTCATCGAAGCTGGCTTCATCAGGGAAGAGAAATATGCGGACTGGATCGCATGCATAGTCCTAGTGAAGAAGAAAAATGGGCAGATCCGAGTTTGTGTCGATTTCAGGGACCTCAACAAGGTATGTCTTAAAGATGACTTTCCACTACCGGTCATGGAAATAATGGTCGATGACACCTCAAATTATGATTTGTTCACTTTCATGGATGGCTCGTCTGGGTATAATCAGATCAAGATGTCGCCTGAGGATGAGAAGCACACATCATTTCGAACCCCGATCGGAATATACTGCTACAAAGTGATGCCGTTCGGACTGAAGAACGCAGGTGCTACATATCAAAGGGCAATGACGAATATCTTTAATGACCTGATCCATAAAATCATCGAATGTTATGTTGATGATCTGGTCGTCAAGACTAAAGCCAAGGCCGATCACATCCAAGATCTTAGGACCGTTCTCACGAGACTGAGGGAATACGATCTGAAAATGAATCCTCTGAAGTGTTCTTTTGGCGTGTCATCGGGAAAATTTCTTGGCTTCATAGTCCGACATCGAGGGATTGAAGTTGGCCCATCCAAGATAAGGGCCATCATGGAGATGCCCCCTCCAAAGAAATTGACGCAGCTAAGATCTTTTCAAGGCAAGCTTGCTTATAAACGAAGGTTTATCTCAAATTTATCGGGGAGATGTAGTCCCTTCTCAAAGCTCATGAAGAAAGGAGCTCCTTTTGTCTGGGATGCTGAAAGTCAAGAAGAATTCGAAAGTATCAAACAGTACCTGTTGCACCCTCCAGTGCTTGCTGCTCCTATTCCAGAGAAACCGTTGATTCTCTATAGTGCCACGCTAGATGAGTCATTCGGTACGCTCCTTATCCAGAACAACGAGGAGGGAAAAGAGAATGCCCTCTGCTACCTCATTCGAACTTTAGTCGGGGCGAAACACAATATTCCCCGATCGAAAAGTAATGCCTGGCTCTGATGTTCGCTGTGAAGAAGCTGAGACACTTCTGCTCGCTCATCGGATTATGCTGATGTAACACCCTAATTCATTTATACCATTTTTATTTCGAGTATTTCTTTATTTATGGTATTTTCTTGATTTACTGTGTTTTGGGTGCGAATAGTGTATTTGACATCTATATTAGCATCCGACCCGACCCACATGCTGGAAACCCGTCTTGATTCCTGTTTATGATTTATCTTGGCTTGTTATGTGGATCCGTGCACTTTCATTACTTGTATACTGCATACTGGCATTATATTTGGCATCTGCATTTTTTTATATAACATTTAAAGTCAAGTAAAATATTTTAAAAATATATTGCATGGCCTGCACGATACCCCTAGCCCTGTCGTAGCATCCGCACACCTTGTCGCGTCCCGTTCAGTGAAACAGACTCGTTTGGATAGCTACGTACACGCTGCGTGCATCCGTTCTTGGGGGTATGCATTTTCGTTACCCGGATATCCAATTTTGGTTTTGGTTGACACATACATTTTCCGTATTTTAAAACTGGATTTTTAGACCCGACCCGGGCGTGTTTTGGACTATTTTTATATTAGCCAAATATTAAATATTTTACTAATATTATATTTTAATTTTACAACTGTTACTTCAAACTAAAATCTTGTAAAGATTTTTTTTAATATAAAACTTTTTTGTTACAGCGTCTCTCTCTCTCTTTCTGTTTCTCTCTCTCTCTCTCTCACTTTCTCTTTCATTCTTTCTCTCTCTCTCCCCCCTCTTTCTCACTCCTCTCGCATACACTGTTCCCCTAGGAATCCTCCCACCTTCCTTCATCTACTATCGTCACCTCCCTTCTTCCTCGTGTCTTCTTCTTTTTTAAACCCCGCGACGAAACCCACAGAAACCCTAACCTAGCCGCGTCTTCGTCGTCGACACAACCCGAGCCTCCTCCTCTCCTCCCTCGAGTATCTCTCGTCTCCTTCTCCACTCCATCGCCTCAACCTTCCTCTCCTTCGACTCCTCTCCTCTCCCGACGACGAAACCCATAGCACCCACGCACCCATCACCATCGATCCCTGACCTTGTCACCGCCTACTCTCCACCTTCCTCCACTCCTCTTCTCGCCCTCTCTTTCCCCGACACCATCTCCGACAAACCCTGCACACATCAAGAACCTAAGTACCCGACCCCTGCACACCTCACCGTCGACGACCTCGTCGTCGCCTCCTCATCCCCTTGCTTCCACCATCACCTCACCTTCTCTCCCCTCTCTGCAAACCATTACCACCTGACACCACCTTAAACCCCGACTGCAAATCTCACCTGACCCCAAGAAACCCGCTGTCCACTGCCTTGACGTCGAACCTCGTCGGAAAACCCAATGCCGACGTTTCCCCTCGCTTCGCCGCTGCTCCAGAGCACTAAACCCCAGTGCAACCTTCATCTCATCTCTTTCTTCTTCTTCATCTTCTTTAATGCTTGATTCCTTATTTTTTCGGTGATCACCGCCGGAGCCGTGCCGCTGCTGACGATCCGAGTAATCCAGTAGAAGTTCCCTTACCTACGTGGTTACACTCTTGCCTTGCCTGGACCCGTCCCGCGTGTCGTCTGTGCGTTGCGACGATTATCCGACGTCGGACGTGCCATACACACCCGTCGTGTGTTCCGTTCAGGCAAGTTTATTTTGCCACATGCTATGATACTTATCTTGCATCTATATGAATAAAATATTACATGTTGATTGAATTATACATCCATATTAAAGTTTTACTGTTTTCGGATACCCGTATGCATCCATATCATTTAAAAATATATATAGCCGCATATATAGATCATATTAATTCATGTTATTTTTGTAGTAACACCCCATGCTTAATAATGTGCATCCCACTTAGACCTGGAGCTGTAAATGTAACCCCTGATCGATATTTGTGCATCCATACCATTAATTATATACCTAGTTGCATGCCATATTACATTGACTCATATTATTATTACATTAGTACCCCATGCTTGATAACGTGCATCCTACATAGTCATGATATAACCCCTGATAGATATTTGTGCATCCATGCTTTTATCGTACATCCGTACTTTTAGTCTGATTCAATACTTGCTACATTATACTGTTGGGCACCCATTTGATACACTGTGCACTACTTGACATTACCTGATACTCCATTACTTGACATGTTACCTGATCCTGTCTCTAATGCCGACAATCCTGACATGTTGTCCCGATGGACATATCCTGTTGTCTGTATAGACAAACCTGTTCCTGCTTGATCTTGTGTTGGCATTAGCTTCAGTTTTATCAATACCTGACTTGAGCACATAACTTGGGGGTATGGGGAAATCAATGATGAAACCTGACTTGTAACTCGACAGTTCGATACTTATACTGATCAGTTTTACGGGCTAGGCCAGCCCGGGGATGCTGCTGCTGACATCATTCATCTGTACATGTTTCTTGTTTAGTGCCTAGCGGCATGTCTCGGATTTCAGCCCGAGAATTTGGACCATGGTCCCGGGAATGCACGGGATACTATTGAGTTATATCGATGATTCATTAAATTGATTTCACAGACTTGTGAGTAGTTACCCCAGTAGTACAGTTTAGTTTTATCGCTGCACTTCAACTATACTGTTACACTTCACCGTTCGATATCCCTGCTTACTTATTACATTCATGTTACCATTTATAATTCATGCCTGCATATCCTGTTACCCACTGATTATATTATTGTTGATATTGTGACGCGCTGACGTCTGGGTTTTGCATGGCCCAGATCCGCTACCCTTGTCGCAGGCCGAGCAGGAGTACTTCAGTCGACAGGCCGAGCAGTGAGGACCTGTTAGTATTCAAGTTTAGTTTAGTTACCTTTCAGCATTTTTTTATTTCCTGATGTGAGCCCGTATTTGGGACGTACTTTCCAGATGTTATTGTTATTTGGATTTATTGCTTCCGCACATTGTTTCTTGACTCGTTTATTCTGGCATATGGACATGTACTAGATAGTTTATTTTTATTTTACTATTCTTGATATCTTATAGACAGCCGTAATGTGACTGTGGAGGGATGTTTTCAAGCCACAGGTAGCATGGTTGGCTCTGTCACGTGCCGATCTTAGCGCACTCAGGGAAGCGGGGCGTGACAGGGTTTGTTTGGCATCAAAGCCATAGTTTTAGGTTATCGGGTTGATTCTTTTGTAATTAGGTATTGGACCCAATACACGATTCAAAAAACCTGTAATTAGGAACATGTCCTGTCACATTGTTATCGTAATTCTTGAATCATATCTTTCTCTTGACTCTTGTGTCTTGACGTTATGCAAACAACTTTGCATCCCTGCTTGAAAACCTTTTTGTTCCCTATTGTTTCTTTCTATTCTGATGCTAAGATTTGGGCGACTTGAGTGGAGTTATGTGATTGTAACTATGTACCGCGGCATGGTTACAATGCGGTACTCTATTTAAGTAACTTGGAGTTCTAGTCTTGATTCATATCCTTGATTTATGGTCATTACTCATCGCAAGTTTGAATCTTGTTTATCATACTAATCTTTTTGGGTGTCTTGGCTTCAGGAACATGGCGGATAGGAATCTGCGATCGTACCAGAGGCGTGTCGATGACGCCGCATTTCTTGGAGTAATTTGTAGGATGCTGGAGAACCAGAAGCGGCAAACCGAGCAAAACCAGCGGCAAGCCGAAGCCTTTCAGGAAGGTTTGCGGACCGTCCAGCAGTCCGTAAACAATGTTGCAGCCAGACCAGTTGAGCGTGTGGGTACGGTGGCGGATTTCAGGAGACTTGGTCCGTCCATTTTCACTGGTTTGGAGGAGCCGTTGCCAGCAGAGCAGTAGCTAGTCGATACGGAGAATCTACTCATTGCAGCACAGATTCCAGAGGACAAGAGAGTGGATGTTGTACACATCCAATTGGTGGACTATGCCCGTGAGTGGTGGCTCGTGGAAGAGATCCGTTTGCCCAAGCCGATCAGTTAGGCTACTTTCTCGCAGAGTTTCTTGGATAAGTTCTTTCCGCGAACTGCACGGGAAGAAATGGAAGAAAGGTTTATCAGCTTGAAGCAGAATGGCGGATCCGTGGATGCGATGCGGCTGAGTGGACACGGCTCAGTCGATTCGCTGGACCTTTGGTGGCCAAAGAAGCTGATAGGGCACGAAGGTTTATGCGCGGTTTGGATGTTGAAATCTAGAGGCACATTATATCTCTGGGATTGACCACTTTCTCGCAGGTTCTTAAAGCAGCCCGAGACCAGCAGAGCTTATCGGTGAAGACTGGGGGTACGCAGCAGCAGGCAGTTGTGGTACGGAAGCCGGCGTTTACACCGAACCGAGCGCCTATACGCAGAGAAATTCCGGTGAACCGATGTGGCGTAGTATCGATGAAGAAGCCCGTCGTAGCCGATCAGAGAAAGAGCGTGATTTGTGACTACTGCTATTTACCCGGACACGTGAACAGAGATTGCCGAAGGATGCTGGGACTTTGTTTGGTTTGCGGATCGGCGGATCATAGTATCAATGCCTGCCCGTCGAAACTTCGTTTGAGGGAAGATGTTCAGAGGCCACCGCAGAGGCAGTTTCAGGGGCAGAAGCAGTTAACTCAGGGACCCAATCAAGCTCGAGCCTTTACCCTGACGGCTGAAGAGGCCAAGTCTTCAGATGAAGTTGTTTCAAGTATCCTACTTGTTCATGATTTTCCCGCATTAGCGTTATTCGATTCTGGTGCATCCCATTGTTTTATGTCGTCCATGATTATTGCTACACATTCGATTTCTTGCACGACCCTGTCTAGTTGTTGGGACATACACACTGGGAATGGGAAGATCATATCTAGTATTGAGTGCAAGGATTGTTCAGTTGTTATTTGAGGACGAGAGTTATTTGCAGATTTCTTAGTGATCGATACCGGCAGTTATGATGTTGTCTTGGGAATGGATTTTCTTGGCACTTTCCACGCTCACATTGATTGTAGGGCAAAAAAGTGATTTTCCAGATTCCCGGGCATCCAAAGTTTGTTTTTGCTGGAGTTACCAGTTCTGTCGGGCCAGTCGAGTTTAGGGTTAGGCCGACAAACAATGTTCTTTCGACGATGGAAGTTGATAAGGAGGAAGCGCCAGCTGTAGTTCGAGAGTTCATGGACGTGTTCGAGGACATCTCGGGTTTACCGCCAAAACGAGATGTGGAGTTCGCGATCAATCTTGTTCCTGGTGCAGCGCCAATTTCAAGGGCGTACTATCCGATGGCACCAGTGGAGTTGGAAGAAGTCTAGAAGAAGGTTACCGAATTGCTTGAGAAGGGTTGGATTCGCAGCAACAATTCACCTTAGGGAGCTCCAGTTCTTCTAGTAAAGAAGAAAGATGGCACAAGAAGGATGTACATCGATTATCGAGAATTAAACCGGGTGACTATTAAGAACAAGTACCCGATCCCTCGCATTGGAGAATTATTCGAGCAACTCAGCGGCGCGAGGGTATTCTCGAAGCTGGATTTGCGATCCGGATATCATCAGGTCCGAGTTTAATCAGAGGATATTTGCAAGACTGCGTTCCGAACTCGATATGGGCATTACGAGTATTTAGTGATGCCATTCGGAGTCACGAATGCACCGGCAATATTTATGGACTTAATGAACCGAATCTTTTCACCGTTCTTGGACCAGTTATAGTGGGGTTCATCGATGATATTCTGGTCAATTTGAGGAGCCTAGAAGAGTATGCAGAACACTTGAAGATCGCACTGCAGACATTGAGGCAAGAAAAATTATATGCGAAGATGAGCAAGTGCGAGTTTTGGTTTGAAGAAGTGAAGATTTTGTGGCATGTCGTATCCGAAGATGGAATCGCCGTTGATCCCGAGGAGATTGCCCGCTTTGTGGCGAAGTGCTTGGTGTGTCAGCAAGTTAAGGCTGAACATCAAATGGTTGCTGGTTTATTGCAACCACTTCCGATTTCTCAGTGGAAGTGGGGACATATAACCATAGATTTCGTGACAGCTTTACCGCGGAGTCCAAAGGGCAACAATGCAGTTTGGATGATTGTTGATCGATTGACTAAGGCAGCTTATTTTATACCATTTCAAGTTGGTCAGTCAACGGAAGCGTTCGCAGAACGGTACATGCAGGAGATTGTGAGATTGCATGGAGTACCTGTGAGCATCGTTTCCGACCGTGACACCCGATTCTTATCGCACTTCTGGAGGAGATTACAGGAAAGTTTGGGGGCGCGGTTGAAGTTTAGCACCGCTTTTCATCCTCAGACAGATGGACAATCGGAGAGAACAATCCAAACTCTTGAAGACATGTTGAGAGCTTGCATGTTAGACTTCAAGGGCTCGTGGGAGGATCATTTACACTTGGTGGAGTTTTCTTCCAATAACAGCTTTCAGGCGACTATTCAGATGGCTCCATTCGAAACATTGTATGGTCGTAAGTGTCGCTTACCCGTTTGTTAGGATGATCTTAGAGAACGAAGATTGTTGGGACCGGATTTGATCGTGCAAACCGTGGAGAAAGTTAATACTATCCGGAATCACATGAAGGCGGTACAAGATCAACAGAAGAGTTGGGCCGACACATCGAGATGACCTCTAGAGTTCACTATTGGTGATCTGGTATTCTTGAAGATATCACCGACTAGAGGAGTGATTCGTTTTGGGAGTCGAGGCAAGCTTAGTCCTCGATTCGTGGGGCCTTTCGAGATTATGGAGCGTGTTGGAGAAGTGGCTTATCGATTGGCTTTACCACCATCTTTGGCGAATGTTCATGACGTGTTTCATGTATCTCAACTCCGTAAGTATGTTCGAGATGAAACACACGTGCTAGATCATTCGGAGCTGACTGTAAGAGAGAATTTGACCTTTGAGAAACGACCGATGTCGATTGTTGATCGAAGAGAAAAAGTCCTCAAGAACAAAATTATCCCTCTCGTACTTGTTTCTTGGGGAAATCGCTCGCACGGAGAATCAACTTGGGAATGAGAAGACGAGATTCGACGGAAGTTTCCAGATCTTTTCCTGTAGTTTCATGTTTGTTTATCTTTTCTTGTTTTAGGAATTTCGAGGACGAAATTCTTTTTGTAGTTGGGTATAATGTAACACCCTAGTTCATTTATACCATTTTTATTTCGAGTATTTTTTTATTTATGGTATTTTCCGAATTTACTGTGTTTTGGATGCGAATAGTGTATTTGACATCTATATTAGCATCCGACCCGACCCACATGCTTGAAACCCGTCTTGATTCCTATTTATGATTTATCCTGGTTTGTTATGTGGATCCGTGCACTTTCATTACATGTATACTGCATACTGGCATTATATTTGGCATCTGCATATTTTTATATAACATTTAAAGTCAAGTAAAATATTTTAAAAATATATTGCATGGCCTGCACGATACCCCTAGCCCTGTCGTAGCATCCGCGCACCTTGTCGCGTCCCGTTCAGCGAAACGGACTCGTTTGGATAGTTACGTGCACGCTGTGTGCATCCGTTCTTGGGGGTATGCATTTTCGTTACCCGGATATCCAATTTTGGTTTTGGTTGACACGTACATTTTCCGTATTTTAAAACTGGATTTTTAGACCCGACCCGGGCGTGTTTTGGACTACTTTTTTATTAGCCAAATATTAAATATTTTACTAATATTATATTTTAATTTTACAACTGTTACTTCAAACTAAAATCTTGTAAAGATTAATTTTAATATAAATCTTTTTTGTTACAGCGTCTCTCTCTATTTCTCTCTCTCTCTCTCTCTCTTTCCCTTTCTCTCTCTCTCTCTCTCCCCCCCTCTTTCTCACTCCTCTTGCATACACTGTTCCCCGAGGGATCCCCTCACCTTCCTTCATCTACTATCGTCACCTCCCTTCTTCCTCGTGTCTTCTTCTTTTTTAACCCCCGTGACGAAACCCACAGAAACCCTAACCTAGCCGCGTCTTTGTCATCGACACAACCCGAGCCTCCTCCTCTCCTCCCTCGAGTATCTCTCGTCTCCTGTTCCCTCATAAAATTTCGGGAAAGAAACCCCAATGGGGCATCACGTGCTCACACGTGATTAAGGGTCACGTGCTGACACGTGATGGTTTACTGGGAACTCTGTTATAATAGAATTGAATTCTAATCAACAGGAGTCACGTGCCTACACGTGATGGGCCTTTAAACCCACTGAAAGGGATTAAAAGATATAATAAAAACTAAGGAAAAACCTCAATGGGGCATCACGTGCTCACACGTGACCAAGGGTCACGTGCTGACACATGATGATTCCTTAGTTCTTTAAAACAGCAGAATTAAATTCTGGTTAAAATGTTAATCAAGGGGGGTCACGTGTCAACACGTGATGGGTTCCTAAGCTCTTTAATTAATAGAATTAAATTCAATTTTAAAGATCAAACAATGGGATCACGTGCCAACACGTGATAGGCTTTTAAAGCCTTCTGAACTAATAGAATTAAATTCTAATTAAGAAGGAATCGAGAACCCTAATTGGAAAATATTTCTCTAAATCTTTCCAAACAAAAAAAAGATTGTGCTCTGTAAAGTGGAGCACCGTTGGATTAAAAATCCAATGGTGATTAAAAATCACCAATTTATAAAAAGATTCTATATAAGGAAAGATTTCCATGAAATTCACCAAGAATAAAAAACAGAATATCTTTTGGATTAAAAATCCAATGGTGAATAAAATTCACCGAGTGATCTAAAAGATCATGTTGGTTACAAAATCAATTAAAATCTTTAAATGAAAGGTTGACTAAACAAACTGATTCTTTTTTTTCTCCTATAAATAGGAGCCAAGAAGAGAAAAGAAGGATCCTTGGAATTTTTTTTGAGATATAAAACAACAGAGAGAAAAAAGAGAGGAGATTTTAATTCTCAAGAGAGAAAAAGAAGATCTCTTCAGAAAAATAAACCTTAGGTGAGAAAGGGAAAGAGATCTAAGTTCCATAAAACAAAAAAGAGAATTTAATTCTCAATTTAAGAGTTTAACTCTTCTGAAAAGAACTTAGTTCTTCCTTTGGTTGAAGATCCGCAGAAGCAGATCTCCCCACAAGTTGAGAATTTAATTCTCATCGGGAAGATTCTGCCACGCAGATCCAAAACTTAGAGTGAGAATTGGGTTTAGGGAATTTAATTCTCCCAAATTCATAGGAATTTAATTCCTCCAAATGAAACTAGGGTTTAACCCTACACAAGAATTTAATTCTTTCAAAGTCACAGGAATTTAATTCCTCTAAATGAAACTAGGGTTTAACCCTACATAAGAATTTAATTCTTTCAAATACATAGGAATTTAATTTCTCTAAACAGAACTAGGGTTTAACCCTATAAAAGAATTTAATTTTTAAAATAAGAGACTTAAAGCTCTCCATGCATGTAAAGATCAAGTATTCAACAGGATCACGTGGTAACACGTGACCCTTCATCCCAATGAACAAAAAGGAATGAATAAAGCATGCTCACGTGCCCCCACGTGACCTTTTAATGGACTCCTCAAAATAAGAAGGAATTAGTCCAGAGGCAATGCCTCACGTGCTCCCACGCGACCCTCAAAATAAAGGGAACAAAGCCAAAGGCAGTACTGATTTTGGGCGCCCTCACGTGTCCTCACGTGACCCTTAATAAACACTTTAATAATCAATGCATGGATACCCATCACGTGCCCACACGTGATGGCCGTTAAGATAAAGTGTTTAACACTTATTTGAATATTCTGACAATAAAATAAAGGAAGTCTAGCCCTATCTCCAGATGCCTTACGTGACCCCACGTGACCAATTTAATTTTAGTGTTTAACACTACTTTAAGCACTTTGTCCTTAGTGTTTAACACTATTTCCAGCACATCACGTGAGAGCACGTGATCACCAAATATTCTCTAGTGTTTAACACTATTTTAAAAACCAAGCTTAGCCCAAATTGGCTAAGTTTTCCTAGAGACAAATCCCCCTTCAAATGAACCTTAAAATCCAGAGCTATAATGAATGGTTAGTGCTCAGCCAAAGACTAAATGTTGTCAGAGCCCCCAGACCCTTGTTTAGCATTGCTAAATAATGGGGAGGTTGAACCCAGACAAATGTTCAACAGTCTAACAAAGGGCTAACATTTCAAACTCAATTGGATTTAGCCCAAGTTGACCATAAGTCCTCAATTCAGATTTAACTGAGCCAATGTGCTCATAATCTAATTAATTGATCTTAGTTCCAAATTGGACTACAGATTTCCCAATCAACTTTGGTTCAAGGGTACATCTCTTCACTCCTTTGATATTTGTCGTTGTAATCCTTCAACGTCTTCAGAGAGGTGACGGGTCCCGATAACCAATCATTCCATGCACTGTGGGGTCCTTAAACTCATAGACTATGATGTCCTTAACCTCGGACTGTGGGGTCCTTTTAAACCCATGGACTATAATGTCCTTAACCTCGGACTGTGGGGTCATTTTAAACCCATGGACTATGATGTCCTTAAGCTTAGACCGAGATGCCCTTAAACTAATATTGGACGGTAATGTCCTTAAACTAATCGACCGCAATGTCCCTAAACTAAACAATAGAGTCCAAATGCTCTTTTGTTAGATCTAAATGATCCCGTTAAGTTGATCTTAGTCTAAAATTAGACTAACGTATCCTTAACAAATGTTTAAGTTGATCTTAGTCTCAAATGAGACTAACGTATCCTTAAACCCAACCCCAAACCTAAATCTAAGAAAATACGGATTTGGACTAATCCACGCCCTACGGGCGACAACATAAATTAGTCTCCATATACAATCCACGGGCAACCAAAAACAAAACAAACACACACGACACGAAGTGACCATCTGGAGAAGGAGAAAGTTGTTACCGCGATGCGGTAGCGTAATTAACTGCAGGGGCTTGCGCCTGCAGGGAAGAGCGTCCCCACAATCAAAAACTTCTCAACGAGGGGGAATCTGACGAAGTCTGCTACATCGGCCGCATCCGTTTAAACCTTCGATACGTGGTGTCATAAATCAACTTGGCATCTTCGGAGAGGTGGACGGATAGCACCAATTAGCATCTGCCCCCAAATTCAGGCAAGAAGGACCTACGCGGTCGCGTCTCTGTGTTTCGGAGGAGAACAGATTCTGGCACGCCCGGTGGGACCTTTTCCTCTTTCCACTCCACACTTCGTGTGTCGTGTTCGTGAATGAATCGCGGTTTAATATGGTTGCCCTTGGGTTCGAGGTACTAAGATTTGGTTTTTCTCTCGTGCAGAAAAAAGAAGATCAAATAGCTTTCAACTGCACAAGCTGCAACAATGGCAATAACTCTCACTCCGTCCCCGCAGGAGGAGTGACCTACGGGCCTCAGGCGGCCTCTGTTTTTACAATGCCGGTGGACCAGATGACTCAGGCCACCACTGGGCTATCCTTTGGGACCATGATCCCACCGATGAGCTTCAATACCCCGCTGCTATCGCAAGAAGCCCCAAAGAAGTCGGTCTTTGATCGACTTACCACTGCTGCGGCCCCTCTCAACGGGTTGCCCAACTTCAATACCTCAGTTTTCAACAGAGTGGGCCAGAACGTCAACAAGCCCACGATACCTAAAGCAGCCATCCCGAAGCGGATAGTCATCCTGGCTCAAGCGGACAAAATCATCGGAGAGGCTTCTCCTGCCAAGAAGTCAGTCTTCACAAGGCTGGCCATTCCGGCTCCCGCTCTGGGCGGAGTCCTCAAAGCTGCTTCCCCTGCCCAGAGGTCTGTCTTTAACAGATTGGACATTGCTTCTCAACGGACATCGGTCTTTAAGAGGCTGACGCCGGCAACAACCCTTTGCCAAAACAAGGGGCATGATGAAGTCACCCCTACAGCTGAGACAATCCTATCCGCTCGACATGCTCGACGTCGCCACTGGCGCCGAGTAAGGAAGGATGGGGGCAGCTCCCCTTCTGTACTGACTCCGCCAACTCCCATGGTGGAAATCGATGCTGCTGTTCTAATCGGAAACAGCTTTGAAACGCTAAGGAGGGTGTGCAAAAATTCTCCGACTGCCGTACTGAAGAGATCTCCTCCAGCTGTGGAGAATGCTACAAAGAAGAAGCCGGAGCAGCCCCCTCAGCGGCTGTCCTCCAAAATTTACAAAGTTTGGCGACAGGTTCAGGAATCGGTGATTGACCAAGACTATTCTTGCCGACCAAAGAAGCTTAAAGCTCGGCAAGAAAAGAGCCATCCCGTGGTACCACAGAAGATGTCATCCATCTGGGTGCCCGCTGCAATGGCTCTCTCAACGTCAACCGCTCACAAGAGAAAGAGGCCGGAGAAAGCCCCTGTGACCGCGGCGAACCGCAAAGACGCTGAATCTAAACGCCCCAAGTCTGGAGGCATGATAACACATACCGTTTATATGGATTCCGGAAAAGAAGAAAGCCGTGCTTCTACGGGTCATCGACCGCTTACCCGATCGATAACGAAGGCTCAGGAACAACAGCAGCAGAAACTCCAGGAGATGCTGACTGCAATGGCCGCACTCACTGGGCCGAAAGAAGATCCAGAGACCTCAGAGCAGCGTCGGGAACAAGAAACTGATACTGAATTCCTCTGAAGAATGCTTGAGAGGAAAGAAAAAGAGGCCGTGGAACAGGCGGCCAATATAAAACGAATGGCTCTTTTGTTCCAAGACATGGCCGGGATGATGTTACAGCCGGAACCTCCATCTGAAGACCCCCCGATTATCATTGAAGACGACAGAGGGGAGACATCGAACCCTCCACCGGCTCTTTCAGCAGCCAAGGAGGAGACCATCTCCAAGGCCGCTCTGGATGATTACATTGCTCAGCAAATACGAGCTCACCAGGAAAATGAAGCGGCTGGGCAGATCGTTAAGACTGGACGACCCTATCCAGGTTGGTATGACCAAATAAGGTACCCGCCGGGATATATGATCCCTAAATTCCATGTATATAAAGGGACGGGCAATCCGCATCAGCACGTCGCTCAATTTAAAGCCTTGTGCGGCAACACTGGAGGTGATGATAAACTTCTGTTCCGCCAATTTGTTGGCAGCTTGTCGGAGACGGCGTTCGAGTGGTATTCTGAACTTCCAAATGACTCTATCAAGACATTTACAGAAATGGAGCCGTTGTTCACACAAAGATTCGCTAGCGCTAGCGAGCGTACCCCGATTACCGCACTAATTAACGCCAGGGTGAAGCTAAGCGAGACATGGGTTCAATACGCGATATGATGGTGGAATTTATGGTCGAAATGCGAGCAGCACATCGAAGAAGCGCCTGCAGTAGGCATGTTTGTGGGCACTCTTGACCCCCAGGCGACTATTTCCCAATTCATGATGTTCTTCAAGCCGACCACGTTCCAGGCGTTGATTGACAAACAGGCCCAAATGGACCAGATGGGTCATAGGCCGTCTCCTTCAAAGCCGGAGCCATGGAATGGAAAGGGCAAACGGAAAGCGACCTTCGTCGCAAATGCTCAACAGCAGCCCAGTGGCCCAAAACTAACTGATCGCCTGGACAAGAGACGGTAATTCTATAATGAGAAAATAAAGCGCCCTTATTCGTTTCCCCGGGACAAAACGAGGAGATTATTTGAGCTGGTAATGCGCAACAGGCTTGTTAATTTGCCAATTCCAAAACGTCCATTGCAACCCGGTGAGGTTAATAATCCTAATTATTGCCCCTATCACCAAGCGATAGGCCATCCGATTGAAGATTGCTTCGTCTTTAAAGGCTAGATTGAAGACCAGTATCAACCGGGCAAATTCGCACTGTCCGAGAAGTGGAAAGTAAGACTGCCTCAACCGCATGCTCTTAAAAGGGGGACACACCGGGGGCATCGTGCTCTTTTGTCGAAGAAGTTCCATGGGAGGTCGCTCTTTCAGCCAAAACAAAAAGAATGCTGAAAGATCTTCAGACATGCCCGGCAATCAGATGGAAAAATCCATTGGACCCGAGATCATCGAGGGAATGCTGAAACCACGCCCAACTCCAAAAATTGGTAGTTATAGTCAAAGCGCCCACATCCAGCCGTCAAAATCTTCGAAGAAGAAGAAGAAGACCAAAAAGCCCGTAAAGCATGGCGACAAGCGCACGGACCTGCAAAAGCATATTGACGAGCTGGAAGAGTATAACCAGAAGGCGCGAACTCCGGTCACACTCCAAGAATTTCTCAACCACGTCCTTGAGGATGGAGATGACGACAATGGAGAAGACTCGTCGGATGAATCTGAAGATTATGTGGCAAGTTACCATGCGATCTCTCACTCGTCGATAAATGATGAAGAAGCTCCTTATGCAGAGAAACTAGGGGCAGATTTTTAGCTGGAACTTCTAGGGCCATCAGACGAAATGATCGATGCATTCCTGAATGAAGCCCTTCTTAAAAGCAAAGCTGATCGAGAGTGCGAGATGGCCGTATTTGAAAAGGACAAACGCCGGCAACTGGACGAAAGGGTTAAAACACTCCCACCAGACAAGGTACATCCGCCGCAAATAAAAGCAGGTTCAAGACGAGGAAAATGTTCGCCAAAGCCATATCGATGGGAATGAAGCTGCCACCCTCCGAAGGAAACACTCCTGATGAAGCAGATATACATCCTAACTACTGTCTATATCATTGAAGGATTGCGCACCCTACTGAAGAGTGCATAGCTTTTAAAAACTGGTGGCAGGGATATGTCGCTCATAGGCAACACTTCAAAAGTATGAAGCATGTAGCTCGTCGACAGCGTAAAAGCATGACAAATGAGCATAAAAGAACTGCCGGCAACTGCCATATGGATGACTATGGGGGATCGCAAGTCCCCACTTTCGGGAGCGACTCCGACGAAGAAATGACTCTCGGCCCGCTCTTCAAATAATCTACCTCAGGAAAAGAGAAAGGACCGAAGAGCCGTGAAAACATTCAGCTGCGCAATCGCACATTACCTGAAAAGAATCTCGGACCCATGAACAAGGGGTCAAACAAAAAGGATAAGGGAAAAGAAAAGGTCCCTGAGGATATCATCCTCGATGACCAAGCCATCGAAGAGCTGACAGCCAAGGACCCGCCAAAGAAAAGTAAGGTGGACTATAATATTCTGGCACACTTGAGGAAGCTACCTTCGCAGCTCACCATTCTCGACGCCTTTCTGCTATCTAAAGAGGCGAGAGATTCTCTGATCAGGGCGTTACAAGAACCCGAACAATTCCAAGCTTTTCTCGCTGAAGAAAAGATGAAGGACGAGTTGGAAGAAGTGCACATGGTCGATATCACCTTTGGCGACGAAGATCTCCTCCTCAGGACGTGCGAGCATAACCATCCCCTTTATGTCTCAGGATGCTGTCATGATATCAAGATAGGCAAAATCCTGGTTGACAATGGGTCCTTCGTCAACCTTCTCAATGTAAGAGTGTTGAAGGAAATCTGCATGAGCATTCAACACCTCACTCGGGATAAGATCACTATATCCGGGTTTGGCTCCCAATCATCAAGGATACTCGGGTCTGTGATACTGACGTTACGCTTTGGGCTGCTCATCACGGACATTAAATTTCACGTCATTGACGCCAAGACTTGCCACAATGCTTTGCTCGGCAGGCCTTGGTTACACGAGTACAACATCATCCCTTCTATACAACATCAGTGTATGAAGTATTTCAAGGATGGTCTCGAGTATACCGTGAAAGGGGAGTTGAACCCATTCTCCGTGAATGAAGTCCGAAAGTATGAAGATGCAAAATACTTCTTACCAGATTTCGAAGACACGGAAAGATGTCACAAACCGAAGAACAAAGCTATCACCACTATTCCAGTTTTCGGGAGTGACACTGAGGAGGAAGAGGAAATAGTTTATTCAGGACCGCCCCAATGCAACAAGCCGGGACCGTCCACCCCTATGTTGATCTTCGGCAGCGACTCGGAAGATGAGTTCAATGCTGTATTTTCTGTTCGGCCGTCAATGCAAGCCTTCGAGGCGATCTACGTCCCTCCCAGGCGAAAAGATAAAAAGGCGATCCTCTTTTATCAATCCACGGAAACCAAAGTGGAGAAAGAAATTTGGCATGGTGCCGATTCTACACTTGACAGGCTCCAGCCCATCCGCCTGCCTAGATATTATACAGAAGGATTGAAAAGGCTGTTGAGGTGCCAAGGTGTACCCTTCAAACAGACTGCTTGACAAGCTCGGTTCTACAACAGGATCTGGGACGTCCCCGGAACTCAGCGAAAGTTGCCCAACGGGAGAATGGAAACGATTTTGCTTGGATATATTCAATCCAAGAAACGGGAGCGAGTCCATGGCAGCTACGTCATACATGAGTTCGATGAAGAAGGAGACGTTCTGTTAAAAAACGCTAACCCTGAACCAAAACAAGGTCCCGCCATCAAAATGCCGAGTCCGTCGTTTGAAGAACGGATGGACAAGCTAATAAGGGAAGCGGGTTAAAAGGTCCGGGATGACCATAACCGTGAAATGGCCATTTACGAGAAAACCAGGATGCAACGCCTCCTTCAACAGGCCGCGGAGAATGACAATGCTCCTCGTCGCCAACCCGTCATGCAAAAGACCCGGCGCAGAGGCAAAAATAAACCAAATAATGAAAAAAACGTTCGACAGCAGCATAGCAGGTCTGAGAAGCCACGCGATCAAGAATCGAGCAGCCGGGATCCATCTCTTATAAAGAAGATGGGTCGAGAATATTCTTTTCCTCAAGACAAGACAAAGAAGATATTCGATCTTGTCATGAAACATCAGATGATGACACTCCCGGAGTCCAAGCATCCCGAGCAAGCAGACGAGGTCTCTCACCCAGACTATTGCTCCTATCACCGAGCCATAGGACATTCTCTCGAAGACTGCTTCACCTTCAAGAACTGGATCGAAGACCAATATAGACAAGGCAGGTTCGCTCTATCCGACAGTTGGAGGGTAAGTCCACCACAGAAGCATGAATCAAAAGCCATTTACGCGATGAGAGTAGAACCAGATCAGCATCGGTCTTGGAAACGGTCTCGTACCTGTCACGCGATAACACCGTCAGAAGAAGAACCCGAGAATATGGATGACCTTTCTTGGTGCTTCGAAAACGATGAGGATGAATTGATCCTAGAATTTCCACCGGCGCCAAAAGAGCTGGAAGATGGGATACATTCTACTGCAGATGACCTAAGGAAAATTGACCTGTGAACGGCAAACGACCCACGGCCGACGTTCCTCAGTGAACTGTTGTCTGAAGAAAAGGAGGCTACGCTTAAAGACGTTCGCATGCAGTATAAAGATTGCTTTGCATGGAACTATTCAGAGATGCCGGGGCTCGATCCAGAGATTGCTGTCCACAAATTGACGATTTCTCCGGACGTCAAACCGATCAAACAAGCACCGAGAAGAATGCGGCTCGAGCTTGAGATGAGCATCAACGCCAAAGTCAAGAAGCTAATTGACTCCAATTTTATCCAAGAAGTTCAATATCCCGATTGGATCGCCAATATCGTCCCGGTGATGAAGAAAAATGGGACGGTGCGCATATGCGTAGACTTCCGGGATCTCAACAAAGCTTGCTCGAAGGATGACTTTCCAGTACCGGTCACCGAGCTGATGATAGATAATACGTCCACTCATGAAGTTTTCTCCTTCATGGACGGCTTATCGGGATACAATCAGATAAAGATGCATCCCGAGGATCAGAAGCATACCGCTTTCCGGACCCCTTTTGGTATATTCTGCTACAAGGTGATGCCTTTCGGTCTAAAGAACGCCGGTGCCGCCTATCAAAGGGCCATGACGAAGATTTTCGATGAACTCATACATGAAATCGTCGAATGCTATATCGTCGACCTCGTAGTAAAAAGCAAATCATACGAGGAACATTTAGAGCATCTGAAGATCATGTTTCAGCGCCTTCGGAAATACAACTTAAAGATGAACCCTCTCAAGTGCGTGTTCGGAGTTTCCTCAGGCAAGTTCTTAGGATTCGTCGTCCGACACTAAGGCATCGAGATAGACCCGTCGAAGATCAAGGCGATCATGGAAATGCCTCCGCCAAGAACTCTCAAGCAACTGGTCTCTCCAAGGGAAGCTCGTGTATATCCGGCGATTTATAGCTAATCTCTCCGGCAAGTGCCGTCCTTACAGTCACCTAATGAAGAAAGGAACCCCGTTCGTCTAGGATCGCAAATGCCAAAGCGCACTGGACGAAATCAAGCAATACCTACAGAATCCGCCAGTATTAGCCACTCCCGTTAAAGGAAAACCTATCGTCCTGTATACAACCGCCCTCGAAGGTTCTCTAGGCGCATTATGGGCATAAGAGAACAACCAAGGGAAGGAGAGAACCCTCTACTATTTGAGTCAAGTTTTCCTGGGGGCAGAAAACAATTACTCCCCCATTGAAAACATTTCCTGGTGTTGATCTTCGCGATAACGAAGCTTAGACACTATGCATTGGCACACGAGGTCCATCTCATATCAAAGGTGGATCCCCTAAAATATTTGATGTCAAAGGCTATATTAACAGGGCGGCTCGCTAAATGAGCCCTATTCTTGATAGAGTTCTCGATAACTTATCGACCCCTCAAGGCAGTGAAAGGCCAGGCCATCGCCGACTTCCTCGCTAAGCATCCGATACCTGCCGATTCTCCTTTGAACTGCGAATTTCCAGATGAACACGCGTTTAACATGATCGATGGGGAGAGAATAGAGAATGATACCCAGTGGGAACTCTATTTCGATAGAGCATCTTCCATGAAGAAGCGTAAACAAAGCACCCCTATAATCAAATCTGGGGTAGGCCTCATCTTCGTGATTCCACAAGGAGGGATAATGCGCTTTGCCTTCTCCTTAACAGAGCCGAGGACGAACAATGAAGCTGAATACGAAGCTTTGATAGCAGGTCTTGAGATCGCCGTCGACATGGGAATTGAGAACCTCCTCATATACGGAGACTCCCAACTGATCGTTAGTCAAGTAAACGGCGACTATCAAACGTGCAAGCTAGAGCTGGTAAAGTACGGCGAGAGAGTGCAACAACTGCTGACTCAAATTCCTTCCTACACACTGGAAAGCATACCGCGTGCGGAAAATAGAAAGACGGATGCATTAGCCAAGCTCTCTAAAGAACTGGCCGACGAGAACCTCGATAACGTGAGGCTCGCTGTGCAAAGCCGTCGGGTTCTTGCACCGGCAGAAATATCTCCAGAGTCATCCGAAGAAAAAGGAGCAACCGAGCAAACGGCCCTACAAATAAAAGACCAGGAAAAGGCTGAGGATTGGAGAGAAGTGTTTATAGACTACTTCAAATTCCGTCGAACACCTGAAGATGCGTCCTCAAGATATCAGCTTATGAAACGAGCTCTGTCTTTCGCCTTCGTCAATGATACTCTGTATAAAAGATCATTTGATTCTCTGTGGCTAAGATGCCTGGGACCTGAAGAGGCAAAGAGAGTCGTCCAAGAAACTCACGATGGACTCTGCGGTTCTCACCAAGCCGGCCCGAAGATGAAGCTGAAGATCAAAAGGATGGGCTACTATTGGCCCATGATGATCCAGGACTACCTCGAATACGCGAAGCAATGCCACTCGTGCCAGATTCACGGAGATTTTATCCATCAGCATCCGAATCCACTACATCCAACGATGGCTAGCTGGCCGTTCGAAATGCGGGGGACTGACATAATCGCCCCCATCATACCGCATCTTCTAGAGGACATCGATTCATTTTGGCGACAACTGATTATTTCTCCAAATGGGCAGAAGCAGTACCGCTGAGGGAGGTGAAGATGGAGAATATTCTCCATTTCTTCAAGACACACGTCATTTATTGGTTTGGCACTCCGCGATGGATTATCTCCGATAACGGGCCAGCCTATAGAAGCCACAAGATCAGCCGCTTCGCACAGCATTATAACATAGACTGGAGATACTCTTCAGTCTATAATCCCCGAGCTAACGGTCTAGCTGAGGCTTTTAACAAGACCTTGACGAAGATCCTAAAAAGACGGTGTCTCGAAATAAAAAGGACTGGCACGAGAGACTTCATGAGGCTCTCTGGGCATATCGAACTACGTTCAAAACGGCCACAAACACAACGCCGTATGCATTGGTATTCGGCACAGAAGCGGTACTCCCTCTCGAGATAGAGTTACCCTCTCTACGAGTGGCGGTTCACTATGAGCTAACAGACAAAGAAAATGCTCATCTTTGGCTTGAGGAACCTCGACGAAACTCGGCTCATGGCACAGCAAAATCTGGAGGCTTATAAAGCAAAGATGACGTGCTCATATGAGAGATTGACTAGGCCGAGAACATTCCGCCAAGGTGAACTCGTGCTAGTGGTCAAGAGACCTATGATCCCTAATCGTGCCAAACGGGGGAAATTCGAGCCGAACTATGAAGGCCCGTATATCATAGATAAAGTTTACCAGGGTGGTGCCTACCTACTCATGGACATACATGGTGAAAGACCTTTTAGGCCAATAAACGGTCGCTTCCTGAAACAATACTACGCCTGACGAGTCACGGCCTAGATTAGCGATAGATGACGATGCCTATGTCCGCTCGCTATCTTCTTATGCCCAAACTCTATAAGTAGTAGTCGGCTACGAACTGAAACGTCCTTAAACTAATGATGGACCACTATGTCCTAAAACTAGCGACGGACCGAAACGTCCTTAAACTAATAATAGACCACTATGTCCTAAAACTGGCTGTTGACCGAGACGTCGATAAACTACTACGGACTGCAGCATCCTAAGGCTGACACAAAAAAAAAGAAAATAAAAAAAAGAAAACGGTATGTCCATAAGTAAAATGGGCATGGATGAAAACCCGAAAGGGATCCGTGAGTAAAAACAGCAGGGCTACCAGTGAGTTTTTGTGAAAACCCGAAAGGGCGCAATCTCGTTAAAAGACACTTGCAAGGTCCTCTGGACCTTGTGAAGAGAAACCACCTGCGTGAGATCCTTACGACTCATAAGGGAGCAACACACTTAGGGATCCCCATGATTCCTAAGGAGAAATTACACTTGCGAGGTTCTCACGACTCGTAAAGAGAATCTTCCTATGAGACCCTTACGGCTCATAAGATTCAAAAGTCTTAAGCTACAGGGATCTGAACCTGTTCTTAAACCATCACAACCTCCAATTCTGCCCTACAAGCGTCTCGACCTTTGTATACAATTTACGGGCGCGAATAAACATTTCCCTAACAAAGTCCCATCCGTGACTAGGGATATGTTTGCACAGTGAACACCCCTTGTAAGTCCTCTCGACTTATAAGGAGAAAGCACTCTTGTAAGATCCTTACGACTTATAAGAGACCATACACTTAGGAATCCTCACGATTCCTAAGGAGAAAACGCACCAACGAGATCCTCACGACTCGTAAGGAGAAATACCTTTAGGAGATCCTTACGGCTCATGAAGTCAAAAGCTTTAGTCGACAGGATCTTAACCCTATTTGCTAAGCCACCTTTGTTCGACATCGACAGAGGCAAATGATGATTCGCTCCTGGCAATATCCCAGTTGTAGCGATACTGATGCCGAAATCGATGTCAAATCCCAAATTCGCAGTGAAAAACCAGCGAGCCACAAATGCATCCAAAATAGCCGAAATGATTGGGCAATCATGACTTTCGCGATATAAAAGCTGAAATGATAAAGCATTGAGAAAAGAAAAATATATAAAATGAAACCTTTTTGCCATACAGGTGAGATCACATTGATCCCTGTAAACAATCCAGGGGCACAAACAAAAGGGGAACCATACCTTCCCATTAGGCTCCATCAGAAAAAGAAGCCAAATCTCGACGGTTCACAGACAGCCTGGAGATCATCTCAACATTCGTCTCATTACAACAGATGCAACATCAGCAAATCGGAGCCGCGGCAAAGCTCCCAGTTCATGACTCGACGATGCACAGACAACCGAGAGTCAATCCCTCCTGGTTTCGTGGAACACGGCCTATGTCAATCTTGACCCCGTGGGAAGCATCAAGAGCAAATCCTGGTTTCGCAGAACAAGGCCTATGTCAATCCTGACCCCGTGGAAAATGTCCAGAGCGGATCCCGGTCCTTGTGGAACACGGCTTATGTCAATCCTGACCCCGTGGGAAGCATCCAGAGCAAATCTTGGATTCGTGGAACACGGCCTATGTCAATCCTGATCCCATGGA
The DNA here is from genome assembly GCA_030015575.1 of Agapanthus africanus. Classification (NCBI taxonomy): domain Eukaryota; kingdom Viridiplantae; phylum Streptophyta; class Magnoliopsida; order Asparagales; family Amaryllidaceae; genus Agapanthus; species Agapanthus africanus. Next base: position 79,395,581 of record JASDDO010000001.1, read on the forward strand.
AAACGTCCAAAGCGGATCCTGGTCCTTGCGGAACACGGCTTATGTCAATCCTGACCCCGTGGGAAGCATCTAGAGCAAATCCTGGTTTCGTGGAACACGGCCTATGTCAATCCTGAACCCGTGGAAAACGTCTAGAGCGGATCCTGGTCCTTACGGAACACGGCTTATGTCAATCCTGACCCCGTGGGAAGCGTCCAAAGCAAATCCTGGTCCCATAGAACACGATTAAAGTCAATCTTGACCCCGTGGGAAATGGCCAGAACAACCCTTGACTCCGTAAAATGCGGATAATGTCAACCTCGTCCATCACTTACGGGTCCTCATGACTCGTAAGGGAGAAAACTCTCTTGTGAGATCCTTACGACTCTTAAGAGAAAAAGCATTAAGGAATTCTCACGATTCTTAAGGAGAAATTACACTTACGGGATCCTCTCGACCTGTAGGGAGAAAATTCTTTATGAGACCCTCACGGCTCATAAAGTTGAAAAGTCTTAGGAGGCAGATTCTAACCCTGACTCCTAAGCCATCGCTGTCCTATAAGGAAATCAAAATAGATTATTTACAAAATGCATTTACTAAAAGGGACACGCCATCATGAAGCAAAATATGTCTTTTATTCATGAATCAAAATGAATACAAAGTACAATTTATGAAAGAATAAAAAAAATACTCTCATTTAGGAGTATGTACAAAAGAAGAATAAAAAAATATACAATTTTTCAAGCCGGCGGACGATTTAATAGGTTTGCCAGTTCATCCTTTTACCGCCGGGCCTCGGCTTCATGATTTATTATCGTTAAAAGACGAGCCTCCGCTTGAGCCTGTTGGGCCTGGTACGAGACAAGCCGACTTTCAAGCTCTTTTTTGGTAACTTTATGAGCTTCGACCATTTCGCGAGTGAAAATGACAGCTTTATCAATGGCTACCACCTCCTTGATAGCCTCTTGAAACCCTCGCCAAAGTTCATACGTCCGAGTGGTCTTGGCCGTAAGATTAGCTTGAAGTTCCCCTAGAGCGGTTGAAGCCAACTTCCTCTCTGAGAATTTGCAGCTGAGCCTCTTCTCGCATGATAGCATATTCACAGCGCACCACTCAATCACCTCCCGTAAGCTCGCCTTTGCAGCCATAACCTCTGAAGGAAGGCATGTACATTCAAGAATATGCAACCAAGCCTCCACCTGACGACAGAATTCAACCCAGACTTGCACCAATGATTCACTATGGTAAGTAGCAAGAAAGGGAAGAGAACCGTTGGCTTCAGCGGCAAATGCTTCGGCCGTGATCAGACTGCCAGCACGAAGGTCTTCAATCAGAGCTGACAAGGAGTGAAGGCTTAGCTTTGCCATCCGTTCCGAGGCACGTAGAGCATAGGGGCTGGGTGGCATGACGATGCGAGATTCCAGCGTGGTAAGAACAATCAGCGAGACTCACAAGTAAAGAACGGGTGGAACAACATCGAAACTTTACTTACCCACGGTCATGCAAGAAGGGTCTGAAGGCTCCCCAGGCCCGTCAAGAATATCGACTTCGTCATCAGCTTCCAGAACTGTAGAAGACATCAGTGTCATTATATGAAATAATAATAATGCCGTGAGGAGAGGGCAAATGACACTAACCTTGCCCGGAAGAGAGGATGATGCGTTGAGGAGATATCTCCTGCGGAGCGGCCATCTCTAGTAGACGCTGAAAAGACTTCCTGGGGGACAGGTCCACAATGGACGCTGCCAATCCTCGTAGCTCTGAAAAGGCAGGAAGGTTCAGATAATGAAGAGATCATTAAAATAAAAGATAGAAGAATACCTTCGATGCTCCTCCCACTCTGGACTGGATGGATAGCAGCTTCAGCGGCCTCCTTCGTACCCCCAGGTATATCATTGAGGATGTGGGCCGGTATAATAACTTCCGGTGGAGGGGCAGTGGCCATCGCTGCAGGCTCCAATGAAAGGACAGTGGCCTCGACTACCTGTCCCGCAGTCTCCGGGACGTACCCAGAAAGATCCATTGAATCCGCGGCCAATGAAGATGCCTCTTCCAGGGGAGCAAGCACCGGGGGAACGGGAGTTACCGAGGGAAGCTCTGCTGTAGGAACAACAGTTGTATTGACCCCCTCCACACTTATTAGTATCTCATCGGGGATATTGGTAGAGTCTATGGTCAAAGCACGACTCGAACTCAGATCCTCCACCATTGCCGAAGTCCCTGCAAAGTTCTCACGAAGATAAGGATATATATATATATATATATGTATATGAGCAGTACAAAATATTACAAAGAGATATATGAGTATACCAATGCGCAAAGGAGCCTCTAGTATGGCTTTTTCAAGCCGGTGTGCCTTCCGGAGGAGGTTTACTCGTCGGGGTTCGAGGGTAGACTCGTGGCCACCGGTCCACAATGAAAGCGCATGTTCGGCGTCGGCTAAGATAGGTTGCTTAAGGGCTCTCTCGCCTCCTTCTTCCAAAGGACCTATGAATATCCGCCGTATCGATGGAGGATCTTCATAAAAGATGACGGCTGGATAAGGCCTCTTCGGGATCCTTACATTCTCAGATTCATCCTTTGAGCGTCTTATAGTCTCAGCCAGTTGTGCGGCTTCCTCGGCAGATGAACCCGGGAAAAGTAGACCACCATCCGATTCTTGCATGGCTAGTGGTTCATCTTGAAGGATAGGCTCTTATTCCACTAAAAAATCGAGCAGATTGGTGACCATCTTCTTTCGCCTCTTGGACCCAGAACTAACTGCAGAAGACGATCGTTTCTTTCCCCTCGATGCTTTAGTGCAACGTTGACCCACTTCATCTTCAATATCCTCACTCGGCGGTGCTACCGACGACGACACTGCCATTGCTGACGCCGCAGTTGATGATACTGCTACTGGCGCCCTATTGGCCCTTGATTAAGCTCTAGTTCACGGCGGCATACCAGCTGTGGGAGTCAGATCCACTTCCACCGCCTCCGGAATAAGCACGATACCAGTATCTCTCATGGGAGGGTGAACCACTGCCCGCGGTCGCGGCGGGACTCCTGTAGCCTGGATCGGAGTAGGAGCCCTATATCCGAGGAGCATCCTCCTCTCCTCGGCAATGATGGGACTGACTCGGTGGAGGTACCGGCCCGTGAAAGACCCCACACATCGAGGAATATAGTCAGCTTCAGGAATCACAAAGCGAGAGCCGGTGTTTAGCCGCATGAAGTGATGAGCGGTGTCACGAACGACTTCTGACGATAGGCTGGGCTCCACTGTAAACGCCTCAAAGGGGAAACCCTGGTCATACTCCAGTTGCCGAGCAAAGTGGTGTGGGTTGTACCACATAAAAAGGGCCGCACCGTTCTGACGAAATACCAGATAACCCGGTCTGATCGAATATAAGTGCATGGCTTCCTTGGGCTTCAGGGAAGGTACTCCCTCTTTCGACGAGTTACAAAGCTGTTGAATCGGTCCTGAAGGAGCAGAGATAACTCGATCGTTGAATACCATCCAGCCCGTATTCGCATAAGGATTAATCAGCACACGAATAGCTCCGGACCGAGTCGGATCTGGAGTAGAAGCGTCCACCAACCTCATGAGCCGCGAAAAAGTGTAGGCATCATAAAAGCTGGGTCTCTGATGCGTGGTAAATGCTCCTAGCACATGTATCTCAATCCATGACGTAAAGTAATGAAGAGAGAAACTCACTACGTTCACGCCTGGTGTTGAGGTATTGGCTGCAACGCTTAACCCATGATACAGATGCGCTAGCCCCACAATGCCCACGGCTAGTCGCGTCCTTCCAGCGATGCGATGAGCAGGGTAAATGACCGAAACTCTCATGAATCGACGGTGTGTTGGAATGACGAACCAGCTGAGCCAGACGCTCATAAAACCCACGAAGAAAGTCTCTTCATCTATGCCAGGAGTTGTGATCGACTCAAAAGGTACAGCCGACAGGATTGGAATGTAGAACTGCGACAAATCCTCTTCTTTAGCCGATAGCTTATTTAAACCGAACACAAAGGGGTCGTTGATATTCGCGAACTTTGGAGCCGTCTTTGATAGAATGTCTCCGCGAAGGAAGCATGCGATAAAGCTTTTGAAAGTGACGCCGTGCTCCTCTGACTCTGTGAATAGCTTCTCAAAAATGCTCAGAATCTTGATTAAACTTGGGTGCTTGTGGCGGATGGCATTTTCAGTCGACAGGCCGTCAAGCATAGCAGGCTTAGTTTCGAAAACATACTCATCAGGAGACAGTAGTTCTTCATAAAGCGTCCCCCTGACCGGCAACCCCGAGATCTCGCGAAACTCTTCCAGAGAAATTGAAACTTCATGGTCCCTTAGAAAGAAGGTGTTGGTGGGAAAATTCCATTGATTTAAGAAAGCCTTAACCCACCAGACATTGGGGGACTGATAGTGTAAGAGAGACGCATACACCGCCTGATAGAGCCCGACCCTCTGCAGTCGTCCACGATGGGAAGACAGGATATAACGAGCCCAGAGAAGGTAACCCGTGGGTTGTCGAGGAGTAAGCCCTATTTTGTAAACCTGTCCTCAGGGTTGGGCTTCACCTTGGCAGATACGACATCGTAAGATGTCTATAGCCGGCACAAGGTGATTTGGAGTCTCACTTGTCTACGGCTCGAGCCGTCCCGTAGGGGTCCAGTTCAACATCTCCACATTAAAGGCGGTCCGTGGACGCTCCATCGGCAAAAATGGGTAGGTAGGCTCCGTTGGTATCTCGCAAAGAAAGCTGCGGCGGCCCCGAATGATGTGCCCATACCAGGTCCCCCAAAAAAGCAAGTTGGTGCAATTAGGATCGTGAGCTCTAATCATCGCCATTACCTCTTCATCGGATGGTGACTGAGGAAAGGCAGCCTCCGAGCGGGTGAAAGAGAAATACGGAAGAGAAGCCATTGTTCCTGAAAACAGATAAAAAGAAACTGTTAATGAAGCCCACATGTGTATATATGTTCATATATATATATATATATATATATATATATATATATATATATAAAGAAAGAAAGACAGTAGAAGAAAGCGACAGAAAACTTATTTTATGTGACCATTGGTTACAAAACACAGGGGCCCCACAAAATCAAAATGGCGGCTCACTAATGATGAGGCAGGGTAATCATTATGGGAATAATAGAAAGATTCTCAATAAATGAACAGTGCATTTCAAACAACTCTACACATTCCCAAGGAAAACACCCACTGCAGACTCTATGCAAATCATGAAGGATCTCTCTGGGAACTTTTTTCAAAGAACAACTCAGGACAAGAAAATCCCAAGAAGTTCTCTGTGAAGAAATGAGTTCTTTAAAGGAATTACATTCCTTTTGAATAGAGGAATTAAATTCCCAGAAAACATTTTCAGAGCTAGAACTCTTTGGAATGGAATTAAATTCCAGAGAGAAGATAAGTATCACCACCGATCCCTGAGATCATAGAAGCTTTAACAAAAGGAGTTTACTATCTAAAGATTGGACATTATTTTAACTTGAAAAGATGGGTTCTTGTTAAAGGGAAAAACCCTTGGTGTGGATTTAAAATCCAAAGAAATTTTTTACAAGAAGTTCTTCAGCCGTTCAAGATCATTACCTGAAAAAGGAAATCTTTTGTTAACAGAGTTAAACTCTGGAAAGTTTTGAAATAGAGAACTAAGCACTGAGAGAGAGAATTAAATTCTCAAGGTAAGAACAAGTAAGGAAGAAGATGAAAAGTGGAGGCGCTTCTGAAGAGACCCCTGCATTTATAGAATGTGATGGGAAATGGTTCATCTTACCCCTTCCCTAGGCAGATCCAACGGCTACAAAAGATGACAGCGTTGCACTCATGTGCAAACACGTGAGAACAATTCTGTGGGGGCATTTGTTCCCTCATAAAATTTCGGGAAAGAAACCCCAATGGGCCATCACGTGATCACACGTGACCAAGGGTCACGTGCTGACACGTGATGGTTTACTGGGAACTCTGTTATAATAGAATTGAATTCTAATCAACAGGAGTCACGTACCCACACGTGATGGGCCTTTAAACCCACTGAAAGGGATTAAAAGATATAATAAAAACTAAGGAAAAACCCCAATGGGGCATCACGTGCTCACACGTGACCAAGGGTCACGTGCTGACACGTGATGATTCCTTAGTTCTTTAAAACAGTAGAATTAAATTCTGGTTAAAATGTTAATCAAGGGGGGTCACGTGTTAACAGCTGATGGGTTCCTAAGCTCTTTAATTAATAGAATTAAATTCTATTTAAATGATCAAACAATGGGATCACGTGCCAACACGTGATAGGCTTTTAAAACCTTCTGAACTAATAGAATTAAATTCTAATTAAGAAGGTATCGAGAACCCTAATTGGAAAATATTTCTCTAAATCTTTCCAAACAAAAAAAAGATTGTGCTCTGTAAAGTGGAGCACCGTTGGATTAAAAATCCAATGGTGATTAAAAATCAACAATTTATAGAAAGATTCTATACAAGGAAAGATTTCCCCGAAATTCACCAAGAATAACAAACAGAATATCTTTTGGATTACAAATCCAATGGTGAATAAAATTCACCGAGTGATCTAAAAGATCATGTTGGTTAAAAATCAATTAAAATCTTTAAATGAAAGATTGACTAAACAAACTGATTCTTTTTTTCTCCTATAAATAGGAGCCAAGAAGAGAAAAGAAGGATCCTTGGAATTTTTTTTTGAGATATACAATAATAGAGAGAAAAAAGAGAGGAGAATTTAATTCTCAAGAGAGAAAAAGAAGATCTCTTCAGAAAAAGAACTCCTAGGTGAGAAAGGGAAAGAGATCTAAGCTCCATAAAACAAAAAAGAGAATTTAATTCTCAATTTAAGAGTTTAACTCTTCTGAAAAGAACTTAGTTCTTCCTTTGGTTGAAGATCTGTAGAAGCAGATCTCCCCACAAGTTGAGAATTTAATTCTCATCGGGGAGATTCTGCCATGCAGATCCAAAATTTAGAGGGAGAATTGAGTTTAGGGAATTTAATTCTCCCAAATTCATAGGAATTTAATTCCTCCAAATGAAACTAGGGTTTAACCCTACACAAGAATTTAATTCTTTCAAATTCACAGGAATTTAATTCCTCCAAATGAAACTAGGGTTTAACCCTATATAAGAATTTAATTCTTTCAAATACATAGGAATTTAATTCCTCTAAACTAAACTAGGGTTTAACCATATAAAAGAATTTAATTCTTAAAACAAGAGACTTAAAACTCTCCATGCATGTAAAGATCAAGTATTCAACAGGATCACGTGGTAACACGTGACTCTTCATCCTAACGAACAAAAAGGAATGAATAAAGCATGCTCACGTGCCCCCACGTGACCCTTTAATGGACTCCTCAAAATAAGAAGGAATTAGCCCAGAAGCAATGCCTCACGTGCTCCACGTGACCCTCAAAATAAAGGGAACAAAGCCAAAGGCAGTACTGATTTTGGGCGCCCTCACGTGTCCTCACATGACCCCTAATAAACACTCTAATAATCAATGCATGGATACCCATCACATGCCTACACGTGATGGCCGTTAAGATAAAGTGTTTAACACTTATTTGAATATTCTGACAATAAAATAAAGAAAGTCTGGCCCCATCTCCAGATGCCTCACGTGACCCCACGTGACCAATTCAATTTTAGTGTTTAACACTACTTTAAGCACTTTGTCCTTAGTGTTTAACACTATTTTCAACACATCACGTGAGAGCACGTGATCACCAAATATGTTAGTGTATATGCCCTAGAGGCCATTACTGTATCATACTAGTTTGTATATTACTTGATGGAAGCTTGGGATATTCACAGTTGTATATACAATCTTGCTCGAAATGGTAGTATGCTACTTGGTTTATCTCTGCTTTAATATGTGCATGTGTTTCTTTTAGCATATCGCTGATATACATATTAGTAGAGCCCTTAGGATCTTTGCTTGATTACCAGCGTTGTGATGGCGCTCACACTCGTGGGAGCTGGGTGATCTATAAGCACATCCTTATACCGGTCCCTAGTCGTTGGACTATCGAGACAGGGCATCGATACTCCGGAGTAGACTAGCGTATGCGCTTCTCATCCCAGCGTGGGAGACGGTCTGTCCCACAGCCGTCAGTACGTCGTACTTGAGATAGTATGCGGGTGCTCGTTAGGTTACGAGTACACTGGACAAGACTCGTCGGGGACTGTTGGTTGGTAGTATACCTATCGTCAGTTATCAGTTCCCAGGTGACATGAGTACAGCTTAGTCCGCTGACTTGACACTGTCACTTCGCCTCGAGTGTGTTCCCACTGCACTTTGATTACTACCCTACCACGGCTCAAAGGAGTCGTGCAACAGGTAGTTTTTGGGTGCAGTCCCGAAGCACTTGGAGGCAGTGACGGTTAGACAGGATTCGTCTCTCCCGGTATTGGGGGTTGACATCGCGCTGTGTCCAGGAGAGCCATTACACGAGTAGTCCCTGGCCAGGGCAAGCGAGATATACTGGTAGGTTTCCAGTGTTATCTCAGGGTGTTCTGGGCTACACTCCGACACGACTTGTACCGCTATTAGGGGACTGACGTTCACCGCCCCCTAGGCCCGCCATGCGATGTATCAGACGAACAGACCGGACTGTACGGAGATTGTCACATACAGGCTCAGTAGGAGTTCAGATGGGGTTCACCTCGTCAGTCTTCTTATCGACATCGACCTGGGGACCGTTACGTACAGCTAGTGCCGCTTGCGGTCTGTGGTTAAACCCACTGCCAGCGTAGTGTCGAGTCTTTAGAGTCCCACACAGAGAGCTATTCGCCTTTAAGCAAAATGAGTAGAGGTCGCATGGTTTTGCGACAGGGTTCGTTCACATCCGCGCACTTGTGCACGTTTGCTGTCCGGACAGTTTATACTAGCGGGCTTTGGTTTAAGCCGGATCCTAGTATATGTTTTGGGATTGGTTTTTCTCATTGTATTCGTGTTCCTCGGATCACGAATGCGGGTGCGTATGCACAGTTGTTTGAGACAGAGGGAGAGGACCTTGATTAGGGTTAATGGCTATTGTCATTTTATTAACCCTAATGCTTATGTGTGTATTATAGTTAATTGATAATTAGTTTAATAATTGTGCATGGTTATGGTTCTTGACCATTTGACTTCCTTGACTTGTTGACCTAGGTTGACACTTTGACCATCATCATTTCTTTTGGAAGATGCTTTTTGATCCTTGCAAATTGAAATGATAATGGTCACATCATGATTAACCATGACAATTATCTTACTAATTATCTAATTAAAATAATACCCATATATTTGTGAGAATGGTTCACATCTATTCTCATTCTATCATTTCATTTCTCTCTCTTGTTCTTCCTCTCCCTCAAGCTCTCCCCTCTCATGTGTTGAGAAACACTTGAGCTTGAGAAAAACCCTCTCTTGATCATCTCTACTCTCATCTAGGGTTGAAGGACTAGCACTTCTTGAACCCTAGTCACTTCTAGCTTGGAGTTGAAGCCAAAGGTTGAGGCTTTCGGGTGGATCTTTCTTTGACGGGAGAAGACGACAAGGTGACCTCCTTCCACTACTCCAAGGAGCAAGGAGAGAAGGACATAAAGACCAAAGGTATAACCTTTCTAGCACTTAGCTAGTTTCTAGTTAGGTTTAGCAAGTTTTTGTTTAGCAAAGATCCTTTAATGGCTAGTCCATGTTGCCTAAGCTCATAAAAATCCGATTTTTATTCCGTTTTCCGCCTCCCCGCAAGTACCGGGGTGGGCAACGTGGACTTACAGTGGTATCAGAGCCTAACTAAACATAAACTAGCTTGGTAGTGAAGTGTAACGAAGTTCGAAACCGAAAAATCCAAAAACCGAGTTTTCAAAAACCCTAGTTTCTGTTAAAAAATTTTCTGGTCAAAAAAAAATTTGTTATACACCTAAAATCGTCTCAGGGTTTTTTAAAGAACACCACCAAACCCGGTCCAGTGATTCGTCTAAACCGCCGCGTTTCCGCGGCAATAGCAAGATATAGCGGCGGAACCGCCGCCGTTTGGACTCTTCACTGAGTCGAGTTTGGTGCAGTTTTCTTACGGCTTGGTTTTAGGATTTTTAAGATGGTTTATATGTGCCCAGGTTTTCCAGAATAGAAATTTATTTTTGGGGGCCTATAAATCCGTATTTTTTTCCGAACTTCACTACACTTTGACTATGACGGTTATATCTGTGATGTTTGGATGTATTGAACGTCGGCTAATCGCTATATGTCGATTAGTCGGGGTTATACAAATCTGTGATCTGTGTTTGATATTGGTATGTGTATATGAATGGGTTGGATTGTCGCGGGTGAATAGCCGGGGTGGATGTGAGATGAGTGTTGTTTTTCCTTTCATTCATTGTAACATGTAAATTGATGTAATATTATTATTTGTTTGGCCGCACAACCGGGTCGGGGTTGTAGCCGTCATTGTATAATTCTTTTTACTGTTTTTGCTCCTAGGATAGACCCATGGAGGGGGTGCACAAACTACCGGGTATCTCGAAGTGCCGAGTGGCCTACTCACGGTGGTGAGGGAGGTTGCTTCGCTTCGGGTACTTGGCGGGTAGTTTGCCGCACCCGTAGGGGTCTTGGGAGGGGTATTTGGCTATTCACCGCGACCGTGTAATCCGCTTTTCGTTGCAGGCTCGAACGGATTACGGATTCCTAGTATATCCAATGTATTCATCTGTGATCTGTAATGTCTATCATTGCTATATATTTATATATGATAACTATTTAGACGTTGCTTATGTTTTACAGCCGCGCTAGCCCAGCCCCCGCTCTGTCGTTAGTTAAGTAACCTAACGGGTGATGACGGGGCCCCGTGGCGAATGCGAATGGCATAAGCGTACGTCATATTTTGGTTGTTTTCTGCAATGGTAGGATTAAATGATGGGACGCATTAAAAGAACTAATGCAAGAAAATAAACCAAGTAAAAGTCGATTGGAACACTTTGAAAACCACTCGGTTCTTTTCAAAACTAAACTTTTAAACACGGAGCTTGAACCACTCCTTTTAAAAGCTATCTCGTTCCATCGATTATATCAAGTTCACGTTCACGGTTTCGCCAAAACCATCCGTAGCCCTCCATCATTTCGGTTAAATATTCGGTAGTATTCAAGCTATGTATTTTGACCTCACGCCAAGGCATAGTGATTGGTAGCTGCCGGATATTTATCTGTTGCATAGATAGAATGCGTTGGTTTGAGACAGTCGTACTACCGTTTTGGCCTACGTCAAGGGTAGGTACGGGTGGGTTCAAATTAACCAGGATAATGATGGGAAGAACTTGACATGTGACTTATGACATTTTGACCTCACGCCAAGGTCATAAGAGCATGGGGCAAAAATCCACATCGGGAGTTTCATAAGTACTGAAACTTGCTAGCGCTGCATACCATTTGGAGTGTGATAATTCTGGTAGGATTCCTTCGGTTTTATCACGCGATGATATTTGGATCCCGATCCTACTGTGAGTATATGCTACTCCTCGGGAAAACTCTCACTTAACGATCAATGCTATAAACTTAGTAGGTGTCTAGAAAAGTGTTAGCGGGGCTACGCCCACAGGGAAAAGAGGTTACTTAATTAAGGAACTTCGCGAAAGCGTTGGAAAACCTCCCTCGAAGTACCGACACTGGCCTGGCTGAACGGTTAAGCAAGTATTGTACGGTGAGAGTGATCCTGACTAATCCTTTCTTTACGGTTTGAGAAGGGATTCGAGAGACAGTGGGAGCCATCCAGTTTAGACAAACTAAAAACCACTCTAAACTTGCAAGAGCATCATGCTAAAGTGTTTCTTTTCTCTCTCCTAATTGCAGCGACCATTCAACATGACCGGACTTAAGTTATTACTAGATAAAAATATACTGACAGGGCCAAACTATAAAGATTGGCTCAGGAATGTCAAGATGGCAATCACTTATGACAAGTTGGGGTATGTACTTACCACCAAAGCTCCCCCTGTCCCAGGTCCCACCTCCAGCGTCGCGGATGTAGAAATCCGTAAGACATGGGAGATAGATTGCGCGAGGGCCAGATGCCTCGTACTAGCCTCGATGGACAACGAACATCAGAGGAGGCACGAGAATATGGACCTAGAGTCCATATTTCTCCATACAAAAGAACTGTATGGAGAGCAGTCTCGTATCGCAAGATACGAAGTGTCGAAGAAGTTTTTTTCGGCAAGGTTGGCCGTCGGATCATCGGTAGCGGAACACGTGCTTAAGATGATTGGCTACATTGAGGAGCTCGCGGACCTTGGGACCACGTTGGAGAATGAACTCTATACTGATTTGATTCTCCAGTCCCTTCCTTCCACTTACGCCCAGTTCATTCTTAACTTCAACATGCAAGGAAAGGAGGTTGAACTTTCCGAACTTCTGAACATGTTGAGGACTGCTGAGGGCACCCTACAGAAGGGTAGGGAGACATCCACTTTGTTTGTAGGAGGATCTTCCTCTTCTAGGTCCAGGGCGAAAGCCAAGGGCAAGAAGAAGAAAGCCCCCGCCAAACCAAGAGGCAGTGTCAGTAAAGTGGATACGAAGGGAAAAGGAAAAGCAACAAAGATAGCGGGGAAGCTAGTGGGGAAGGAAGAATGCTTCTATTGTCACAAAAGTGGTCACTGGAAACAGGATTGCAAGGCTTGGAAGGCCAGAACACAGGATTTGAAGCGAGTTGCAGCTTCAGCTTCAGGTGTGTTACTGAAAACTGTCTATCAATAAACTCTACATCCTGGGTATTGGATACCGGATCAGGATCTCATATCTGTAATTCTTTGCAGGCGTTGAGAAAGCGTAGAGTTTTGAAGATAGGTGACATGACCCTCAGAGTTGCGAACGGTGCTAGCATGGATGCTGAGGCCGTGGGGGACTATCACCTGGGGTTGTCGGATGGACATTTTTTGGTTTTGCGTAGTTGTTATTATGTACCAAATGCAACCTGTAATATCATTTCTGTATCTTTATTGTCTAAAGAAGGTTATGAATTTGCATTTGTAAGTAATGTAGTGAACATTCACCTTAATCAAGTTTTGATTGGGTCAGGTACATTGAACAACGGTATATACGTATTAAACCAGCCACAGATTTTCAATGTCCAGAATACACGCAAAAGAAAGTCTCCAGAAATCGATAAAACTTTCTTATGGCATTGTAGACTGGGTCACATCAATGAGAGAAGGTTGACTAAGTTACATGCAGAAGGATATTTGGATTTATTCGAATATCAATCGTATGCCACTTGTCAATCCTGTCTCAAAGGAAAGATGACAAAGACTCCGTTTACTGGACACGGAGAAAGAGCGAGCGAGCTCTTGGGATTCGTACACAGCGACGTATGCGGTCCAATGTCTACACATGCGCGAAGCGGTTATTCTTACTTCATTACTTTTATGGATGATTTCTCAAGGTTCGGACATGTCTTCTTAATGAAGCATAAATCCGAAGCTTTTGATAAGTTCCAGGAATATAAGAATGAAGTAGAAAAACAAACAGGCAAAAGTATCAAGGCACTGAGATCTGATCGAGGTGGTGAATACTTAAGTGCCGAGTTCCTGGGTTACTTAAAAGAGAATGGAATTCTCTCTCAGCTTACTCCTCCATACACTCCGCAACATAATGGTGTATCGGAGAGACGGAACCGAACCCTATTGATATGGTACGGTCCATGATGAGTAATGCTGAGTTGCCACGATCGTTCTGGGGATATGCGCTAGAAACAGCTGCATACCTTTTGAACCGTGTTCCCACTAAGACTGTGCCTACCACACCATATGAGTTATGGAGTGGCAAGAAACCCTATCTTCAATACCTGAAGATTTGGGGATGTCCAGCTTATGTCAAAAAGCAGTATACGGACAAGCTCGAGGCACGCTCAGTACTGTGCAAGTTTGTGGGATACCCAAAGAACTCCGGGGGGTATCTTTTCTATTACGCAGAGGAACAAAAAGTCCTTGTTTCTCGTAATGCCCATTTTCTGGAACATCAGTTCTTAGAAAAAGAAATAAGTGGGAGCGCAATAGAACTGGAAGAAATTCCAGAACCACGAGCTATTACTGAAAGCTTAGTAGAACCAGAGGGTTCGAAAGATCAGGACATTCCCACGCCACTCCGCAGGAGTAGTAGGCAGTCTCATCCGTCCGAGAGATACTACGGTTTTCTCATTGACGGGGATAGAGAGGATTGCATCATAGATTGTGATGAGCCTACTAGCTTCCAGCAAGCCATTCAGAGCGTCGACTCGGTAAAATGGCTGGATGCAATGCGGACCGAAATGGAGTCCATGTACACCAACAAAGTATGGACGTTGGACATTGCTCCAGATGGGGTAAAACCCGTAGGATGCAAGTGGATCTTCAAAAGGAAGATTGGTGTAGATGGACAGGTTGAGACCTATAAAGCTAGACTGGTAGCAACGGGTTTTCGTCAACGACCTGGTTTGGACTATGACGAAACCTTTTCTCCAGTAGCTATGCTGAAATCCATTCGGATCCTTCTTACCATTGCTGCCTTCCACGATTATGAGATTTGGCAGATGGACGTAAAGACAGCTTTTCTAAATGGTCATTTAGAGGAGTGTGTCTATATGGACCAGCCAGAGGTTTCATTCAGGGTGGGAGCAGCGGAAAGGTGTGCAAGTTGCTCAAGTCCATTTATGGACTAAAGCAGGCATCGCGGAGTTGGAACATCTGTTTTGATGAGACGGTCAAGGAATTTGGCTTTATCAAAAATCCAGATGAACCATGCATCTATTGTAGATTTGTAGCGAGAACTGTAGTATTCCTCGTTTTATACGTGGATGACATTCTCTTAATAGGAAATGACATTCCTATGCTACAATCTGTCAAGGGGTTCTTGTCACACAGGTTCTCCATGAAAGACCTGGGTGATGCCTCATACATTCTGCCGGATCTACCGTGACAGATCCAAGAGGATATTAGGACTTTCGCAGTCCAGGTACATCGACACCATACTGAAGAGATTCAGTATGGAAGATTCCAAGCGCGGTAATCTACCGGCTTGTCACGGGATCACCCTCTCCAAAGAGATGTCTCCCAAGACTGATTTGGAGAGGGATCGCATGTCTGTTATACCCTACGCTTCTGCGGTAGGCTCTATAATGTATGCGATGTTGTGTACCAGACCGGATGTGGCTTATGCACTTAGTGTGGTAAGCAGGTATCAGTCAAACCCTGGGGAGAAACATTGGATAGCAGTAAAGAATATTCTCAAGTACCTGAGAAGGACTAAGGAGATGTTCTTGGTGTATGGCGGAAAAGACCTGCAGATTGAGGCCTTTGCTGACTCCAGCTTCCAAAGTGACAAGGATGATTCCAAGTCCATGTCAGGTTTTGTCTTTACCCTCAATGGAGGGGCGGTGTGTTGGAAGAGCTCCAAACAGGAAACCGTTGCTGACTCGACTATGGAAGCGAAATACATTGCTGCATCTGATGCCGCAAAAGAAGCTGTCTGGATGAGGAAGTTCTTGAGAGAACTTCAGGTGGTTCCGTCCATTATTGACCCAATACCTCTGTATTGCGACAACAACGGGGCTATAGCTTTAGCGAAGGAACCCAGGTCCCATCAGAAATCCAGACACATCTTAAGGCGGTATCACCTGATCAGGGAGATCGTGGATCGCCAGGAGATCGAGGTCCGGAGGGTTGCATCAGAGGATAACACAGTAGATCCATTCACCAAGGCCTTGCCCCAGACTCAGTTCGAGCGGCTGATCGAGATGATAGGTCTTCGATACGCCAGTACATGGCCTTAGTGCAAGTGGGAGATTGTTAGTGTATATGCCCTAGAGGCCATTACTGTATCATACTAGTTTGTATATTACTTGATGGAAGCTTGGGATATTCACAGTTGTATATACAATCTTGCTTGAAATGGTAGTATGCTACTTGGTTTATCTCTGCTTTAATATGTGCATGTGTTTCTTTTAGCATATCGCTGATATACATATTAGTAGAGCCCTTAGGATCTTTGCTTGATTACCAGCGTTGTGATGGCGCTCACACTCGTGGGAGCTGGATGATCTATAAGCACATCCTTATACTGGTCCCTAGTCGTTGGACTATCGAGATAGGGCGTCGATACTCCGGAGTAGACTAGCGTATGCGCTTCTTATCCCAGCGTGGGAGACGGTCTGTCCCACAGCCGTCAGTACGTCGTACTTGAGATAGTATGCGGGTGCTCGTTAGGTTACGAGTACAATGGACAGGACTCGTCGGGGACTGTTGGTTGGTGGTATACCTATCGTCAGTTATCAGTTCCCAGGTGACATGAGTACAGCTTAGTCCGCTGACTTGACACTGTCACTTCGCCTCGAGTGTGTTCCCACTGCACTTTGATTACTACCCTACCACGGCTCAAAGGAGTCGTGCAAACAGGTAGTTTTTAGGTGCAGTCCCGAAGTACTTGGAGACAGTGACGGTTAGACAGGATTCGTCTCTCCCGGTATTGGGGGTTGACATCGCGCTGTGTCCAGGAGAGCCATTACACGAGTAGTCCCTGGCCAGGGCAAGCGAGATATACTGGTAGGTTTCCAGTGTTATCTCAGGGTGTGCTGGGCTACACTCCGACACGACTTGTACCGCTATTAGGGGACTGACGTTCACCGCCCCCTAGGCCCGCCATGCGATGTATCAGACGAACAGACCGGACTGTACGGAGATTGTCACATACAGACTCAGTAGGAGTTCAGATGAGGTTCACCTCATCAGTCTTCTTATCGACATCGACCTGGGGACCGTTACGTACAGCTAGTGCCGCTTGCGGTCTGTGGTTAAACCCACTGCCAGCGTAGTGTCGAGTCTTTAGAGTCCCACACAGAGAGCTATTCGCCTTTAGGAAAAATGAGTAGAGGTCGCATGGTTTTGCGACAGGGTTCGTTCATATCCGCGCACTTGTGCACGTTTGCTGTCCGGACAGTTTATACTAGCGGGCTTTGGTTTAAGCTGGATCCTAGTATATGTTTTGGGATTGGTTTTTTTCATTGTATTCGTGTTCCTCGGATCACGAATGCGGGTGCGTATGCACAGTTGTTTGAGACAGAGGGAGAAGACCTTGATTAGGGTTAATGGCTATTGTCATTTTATTAACCCTAATGCTTATGTGTGTATTATAGTTAATTGATAATTAGTTTAATAATTGTGCATGGTTATGGTTCTTGACCATTTGACTTCCTTGACTTGTTGACCTAGGTTGACACTTTGACCATCATCATTTCTTTTGGAAGATGCTTTTTGATCCTTGCAAATTGAAATGATAATGGTCACATCATGATTAACCATGACAATTATCTTACTAATTATCTAATTAAAATAATACCCATATATTTGTGAGAATGGTTCACATCTATTCTCATTCTATCATTTCATTTCTCTCTCTTGTTCTTCCTCTCCCTCAAGCTCTCCCCTCTCATGTGTTGAGAAACACTTGAGCTTGAGAAAAACCCTCTCTTGATCATCTCTACTCTCATCTAGGGTTGAAGGACTAGCACTTCTTGAACCCTAGTCACTTCTAGCTTGGAGTTGAAGCCAAAGGTTGAGGCTTTCGGGTGGATATTTCTTTGACGGGAGAAGACGACAAGGTGACCTCCTTCCACTACTCCAAGGAGCAAGGAGAGAAGGACATAAAGACCAAAGGTATAACCTTTCTAGCACTTAGCTAGTTTCTAGTTAGGTTTAGCAATTTTTTGTTTAGCAAAGATCCTTTAATGGCTAGTCCATGTTGCCTAAGCTCATAAAAATCCGATTTTTATTCCGTTTTCCGCCTCCCCGCAAGTACCGGGGTGGGCAACGTGGACTTACAAAATATGCTCTAGTGTTTAACATTATTTTAAAAACCAAGCTTAGCCTAAATTGGCTAAGTTTTCCTAGAGGCAAATCTCCCCTTCAAATGAACCTTAAAATCCAGAGCTATAATGAATGGTTAGTGCTCAGCCAAAGACTAAATGTTGTCAGAGCCCCCAGACCCTTGTTTAGCATTGCTAAATAATGGGGAGGTTGAACCCAGACAAATGTTCAACAGTCCAACAAAGGGCTAACATTTCAAACTTAATTGGACTTAGCCCAAGTTGGCCATAAGTCCTCAATTCAGATTTAACTGAGCCAATGTGCTCATAATCTAAATAATTGATCTTAGTTCCAAATTGGATTAAAGATTTCCCAATCAACTTTGGTTCAAGGATACATCTCTTCACTCCTTTGATATTTGTCGTTGTAATTCTTCAACGTCTTCAGAGAGGTCATGGGTCCCGATAACCAATCATTCCATGGACTGTGGGGTCCTTAAACTCATGGACTATGATGTCCTTAACCTCGGACTGTGGGGTCCTTTTAAACCCATGGACTATGATGTCCTTAACCTTGGACCGAGATGTCCCTAAACTAATATTGGAAGGTAATGTCCTTAAACCAATCGACCGCAATGTCCCTAAACTAAACAATAGAGTCCAAATGCTCTTTTGTTGGATTTAAACAATCCCGTTAAGTTGATCTTAGTCTAAAATTAGACTAACGTATCCTTAACAAACGTTTAAGTTGATCTTAGTCTCAAACGAGACTAACGTATCCTTAAACCCAAACCCAAACCCAAATCTAAGAAAATACGGATTTGGACTAATCCACGCCCTACGGGCGACAAAATAAATTAGTCTCCGTATACAATTCACGGGCAACCAAAAACAAAACAAACACACACGACACGAAGTGACCAACTAGAGAAGGAGAAAGTTGTTACCGCGATGCGGTGGCGTAATTAACTGCAGGGGCTTGCGCCTGCAGGGAAGAGCGTCCCCACAATAAAAACCCCCTCAACGAGGGGGGATCTGATGAAGTCTGCTACATCGGCCGCATCCGTTTAAACCTTCGATACGTGGTGTCATAAATCAACTTGGCATCTTCGGAGAGGTGGACGGATAGCACCAATTAGCATATGCCCCTAAATTCAGGCAAGACGGACCTACGCGGTCGCGTCTCTGTGTTTCGGAGGAGAACATCTCCTTTTGCACTTCATCGCCACAACCTCCCTCTCCTTCGACTCCTCTCCTCTCCCGACGACGAAACCCATAGCACCTACGCACCCACGCACCCATCACCTCCGATCCTGACCTCGTCACCGCCTCCTCTCCTCCTTCCTCCACTCCCCTTCTCGCCCTCTCTTTCCCCGACACCATCTCCGACGAACCCTGCACACCTCAAGAACCTAAGTACCCGACCCCTGCACACCTCACCGCCGACGACCTCGTTGTCGCCTCCTCATCCCCTTGCTTCTACCATCACCTCACCTTCTCTCCCCTCTCTGCAAACCATCACCACCCGACACCACCTTAAACCCCGACTGCAAACCTCACCTGACCCCAAGAAACCCGCTGTCCACTGCCTTGACGTCGAACCTCGTCGGAAAACCCGTTGCCGACGTTTCCCCTCGCTTCGCCTCTGCTCCAGAGCACCAAACCCCAGTGCAACCTTCATCTCATCTATTTCTTCTTCTTCTTCTTCTTTAATTCTTGATTCCTCATTTTTCCGGTGATTACCGCCGGAGTCGTGCCTCTGCCGACGATCTGAGTAATCCAGTGGAAGTTCCCTTACCTACGTGGTTACCCTCTTGCCTTGTCTAGACCCGTCCCGCGTGCCGTGTGTGCGTTGCGACGATTATCCGACGTCGGACGTACCGTATGCACCCATCATGTGTTCCGTTCAGGCAAGTTTATCTTGCTACATGCTATAATACTTATCTTGCATCCATATGAATAAAATATTACATGTTGAGTGAATTATATATCCATATTAAAGTTTTACTATTTTCGGATACCCGTATGCATCCATATCATTTAAAAATATATATAGCTGCATTTATAGATCATATTAATTCATGTTATTGTTGTAGTAACACCCCATGCTTAATAATGTGCATCCCACTTAGACTTGGAGTTGTAAATGTAACCACTGATCGATATTTGTGCATCCATACCATTAATTATGTACCTAGTTGCATGCCATATTACATTGACTCATATTATTATTATATTAGTACCCCATGCTTGATAACGTGCATCCTATATAGTTATGATGTAACCCGTGATAGATATTTGTGCATCCATGCTTTTATCGTACATCCGTACTTTTACCCTGATTCAATACTTGCTACATTGTACTGTTGGGCACCCATTTGATACACTGTGCACTACTTGACATTACCTGATACACCATTACTTGACATGTTACCTGATCCTGTCTCTAATGCCGACAATTCTGACATGTTGTCCCGATGGACATATCCTGTTGTCTGTATAGACAAACCTGTTCCTGCTTGATCCTGTGTTGGCATTAGCTTCAGATTTATCAATACCTGACTTGAACACATAACTTGGGGGTATGTGGAAATCAATGATGAAACCTGACTTGTAACTCGACAGTTCGATGCTTATACTGATCAGTTTTACGGTAGGCCAGCCCGGGGATGCTGCTGCTGACATCATTCATCTGTACATGTTTCTTATTTAGTGCCTAGCGGCATGTCTTGGATTTCAGCCCGAGAATCTGGACCGTGGTCCCGGGCACGCACGGGATACTATTGAGTTACATCGATGATTCATTAAATTGATTTCACAGACTTGTGAGTAGTTAACCCAGTAGCACAGTTTAGTTTTATCGCTGCACTTCACCTATACTGTTACACTTCACTGTTCGATATCCCTGATTACTTATTACATTCATGTTACCATTTATAATTCATGCCTGCATATCCTGTTACCCACTGATTATATTATTGTTGATATTGTGACGCGCTGATGTCTGGATTTTGCATGGCCCAGATCCGCTAACCTTGTCGCAGGCCGAGCAGTAGTACTTCAGTCGACAGGCCGAGCAGTGAGGACCTGTTAGTATTCCAGTTTAGTTTAGTTTCCTTTCAGCATTTTTTTTATTTCCTGATGTGAGCACGTATTTGGGACGTACTTTCCAGATGTTATTGTTATTTGGATTTATTGCTTCTGCACATTGTTTCTTGACTCGTTTATTATGGAATATGGACATGTACTAGATAGTTTATTTTTATTTTACTGTTCTTGATATCTTATAGACAGTCGTAATGTGACTATGGAGGGATGTTTTCTAGCCACAGGTAGCATGGTTGGCTCTGTCACGTGCCGATCTTAACGCACTCTGGGAAGCGGGACGTGACAGGGTTTGTTTGGTATCAGAGCCATAGGTTTTAGGTTATCAGGTTGATTCTTTTGTAATTGGGTATTGGACCCAATACACGAATCAGAAAACCTGTAATTAGGAACATGTCCTGCCACATTGTTATCGTAATTCTTGAATCATATCTTTCTCTTGACTCTTGTGTCTTGACGTTATGCAAACAACTTTGCATCCCTGCTTGAAAACCTTTTGGTTACCTATTGTTTCTTTCTATTCTGATGCTAGGATTTGGGCGACTTGAGTGGAGTTATGTGATTGTAACTATGTACCGCGGTATGGTTACAATGCGGTACTCTATTTAAGTAACTTAGAGTTCTAGTCTTGATTCATATCTTTGATTTATGGTCATTACTCATCGCAAGTTTGAATCTTGTTTATCGTACTAATCCTTTTGGGTGTCTAGGCTTCAGGAACATGGCGGATAGGAATCTGCGATCGTACCAGAGGCGTGTCGATGACGCCGCATTGCTTGGAGTAATTCGTGGGATGTTGGAGAACCAGAAGTGGCAAACCGAGCAGAACCAGCGGCAAGCCGAAGCCTTTCAGGAAGGTTTGCGGACCGTCCAGCAGTCCGTAAACAATGTTACAGCCAGACCAGTTGAGCGTGTGGGTACCGTGGCGGATTTCAGGAGACTTGGTCCATCCATTTTCACTGGTTTGGAGGAGCCGTTGCCAGCAGAGCAGTGGCTAGTCGATACGGAGAATCTGCTCGTTGCAGCACAGATTCCAGAGGACAAGAGAGTGGATGTTGTACGCATCCAATTGGTGGACTATGCCCGTGAGTGGTGGCTCGTGGAAGAGACCCGTTTGCCCAAGCCGATCAGTTAGGCTACTTTCTCACAGAGTTTCTTGGATAAGTTCTTTCCACGGACTGCACGGGAAGAAATGGAAGAAAGGTTTATCAGCTTGAAGCAGAATGGCGGATCCGTAGATGCGCATGCGGCTGAGTGGACACGGCTCAGTCGATTCGCTGGACCTTTGGTGTCCAAAGAAGCTGATAGGGCACGAAGGTTTATGCGTAGTTTGGATGTGGAAATCCAGAGGCACATTATATCTCTGGGATTGACCACTTTCTCCCAGGTTTTTAAAGCAGCCCGAGAGCAGCAGAGCTTATCGGTGAAGACTGGGGGTACGCAGCAGCAGGCAGTTGTGGTACGGAAGCCGGCGTTTACACCGAACCGAGCGCCTATACGCAGAGAAATTCCGGTGAACCGACGTGGCGTAGTACCGATGAAGAAGCCCGTCATAGCCGATCAGAGAAAGAGCGTGATTTGTGACTACTGCCATTTACCCGGACACGTGAACAGAGATTGCTGAAGGATTCCGGGACTTTGTTTGGTTTGCGGATCGACCGATCATACTATCAATGCCTGTCCGTCGAAGCTTCGTTTAAGGGAAGATGTTCAGAGGCCACCGCAGAGGCAGTTTCAAGGGCAGAAGCAGTTAACTCAGAGACCCAATCAAGCTCGAGCCTTACCCTGATGGCTGAAGATGCCAAGGCTTCAGATGAAATTGTTTCAGGTATCCTACTTGTTCATGATTTTCTCGCATTAGCGTTATTCGATTTTGGTGCATCCCATTGTTTTATCTCGTCCAAGTTTATTGCTACACATTCGATTTCTTGCACGACCTTGTCTAGTTGTTGGGACATACACACTGGGAATGGGAAAATCATATCTAGTATTGAGTGCAAGGATTGTTCAGTTGTTATTTGCGGACGAGAGTTATTTGCATATTTCTTAGTGATCGATACCGGCAGTTATGATGTTGTCTTGGGAATGGATTTTCTTGGCACTTTTCACGCTCACATTGATTGTAGGGCAAAGAAAGTGATTTTCCAGATTCCCGGGCATCCGGAGTTTGTTTTTGCTGGAGTTAGCAGTTCTGTCGGGCCAGTCAAGTTTAGGGCTAGGCCGACAAATAATGTTCTTTCGATGATGGAAGTTGATAAGGAGGAAGCGCAAGCTGTAGTTCGAGAGTTCATAGACGTGTTCGAGGACATCTCGGGTTTACCGCCAAAACGAGATGTGGAGTTCGCGATCAATCTTGTTCCTGGTGCAGCGCCAGTTTCAAGGGCGTACTATCCGATAGCACCAGTGGAGTTGGAAGAAGTCTAGAAGCAGGTTACCGAATTGCTTGAGAAGGGTTGGATTCACAACAGCAATTCACCTTGGGGAGCTCCAGTTCTTCTAGTAAAGAAGAAAGATGGCACAAGGAGCATGTGCATCGATTATCGAGAATTAAACCGGATGACTATTAAGAACAAGTACCCGATCTCTCGCATTGGAAAATTATTCGAGCATCTCAGCGGCGCGGGGGTATTCTCGAAGCTGGATTTACGATCCGGATATCATCAGGTCTAAGTTAAATCAGAGGATATTTGCAAGACTGCGTTCCGAACTCGATATGGACATTACGAGTATTTAGTGATGCCATTCGGAGTCACGAATGCACTGGCAATTTTTACGGACTTGATGAACCGAATCTTTTCACCGTTCTTGGACCAGTTTATAATGGTGTTCATCGATGATATTCTGGTCTATTCGAGGAGCCTAGAAGAGCATGCAGAACACTTGAAGATCGCACTGCAGACATTGAGGCAAGAAAGATTATATGCGAAGATGAGCAAGTACGAGTTTTGGCTTGAAGAAGTGAAGTTTTTGGGGCATGTCGTATCCAAAGATGGAATCGGCGTTGATCCCGAGAAGATTGCCCGCTTTGTGGTGAAGTGCTTGGTGTGTCGGCAAGTTAAGGCTGAACATCAAAGGGTTGCTGGTTTATTGCAACCACTTCCGATTCCTTAGTGGAAGTAGGAACATATAACCATGGATTTCATGACAGCTTTACCGCGGAGTCCAAAGGGCAACAATGCAGTTTGGGTGATTGTTGATCGATTAACTAAGTCAGCTCATTTTATACCATTTCGAGTTGGTTAGTCAACGAAAGCGTTAGCAGAACGGTACATGCAGGAGATTGTGAGATTGCATGGAGTACCTGTGAGCATCGTTTCCGACCGTGACACCCGATTCTTATCGCACTTCTGGAGGAGCTTACAGGAAAGTTTGGGGGCGCAATTGAAGTTTAGCACCGCTTATCATCCTCAGACAGATGGACAAACGGAGAGAACAATCCAAACTCTTGAAGATATGTTGAGGGCTTGCATGTTAGACTTCAAGGGCTCGTGGGAGGATCATCTACACTTGGTGGAGTTTTCTTACAATAACAGCTTTCAGGCGACTATTCAGATGGCTCCATTCGAAGCATTGTATGGTCGCAAGTGTCGCTCACCCGTTTGTTAGGATGATGTTGGAGAACGAAGATTGTTGGGACCGGATTTGATCGTGCAAACCGTGGAGAAAGTTAATACTATCCGGAATCACATGAAGGCAGCACAAGATCGACAGAAGAGTTGGGCCGACACATCGAGAAGATCTCTAGAGTTCGATGTTGGTGATCTGGTATTCTTGAAGATATCACCGACTAGAGGAGTGATTCGTTTTGGGAGTCGAGGCAAGATTAGTTCTCGATTCGTGGGGCCTTTCGAGATTATGGAGCGTGTTGGAGAAGTGGCTTATCGATTGGCTTTACCACCATGTTTGGCGAATGTTCGTGATGTGTTTCATGTATCTCAACTCCGTAAGTATGTTCGAGATGAAATACACGTGCTAGATCATTCGGAGCAGACTGTAAGAGAGGATTTGACTTTTGAGGAATGACCGATGTCGATTGTTGATCGAAGAGAAAAAGTCCTTAAGAACAAAATTATCCTTCTCGTACTTGTTTCTTGGGGAAATCGCTCGCATGGAGAATCAACTTGGGAATGAGAAGACGAGATTCGACGGAAGTTTCCAGATCTTTTCCTGTAGTTTCATGTTTGTTTATCTTTTCTTGTTTTGGGAATTTTGAGGACGAAATTCTTTTTGTAGTTGGATATAATGTAACACCCTAGTTCATTTATACCATTTTTATTTCGAGTATTTCTTTATTTATGGTATTTTCCTGATTTACTGTGTTTTAGGTGCGAATAGTGTATTTGACATCTATATTAGCATCCGACCCGACCCACATGCTGGAAACCCATCTTGATTCATATTTATGATTTATCCTAGCTTGTTATGTGGATCCGTGCACTTTCATTACTTATATACTGCATACTGGCATTATATTTGGTATCTGCATTTTTTTATATAACATTTAAAGTCAAGTAAAATATTTTGAAAATATATTGCATGGCCTGCATGATACCCCTAGCCCTGTCGTAGCATTCGCGCACCTTGTTTGCGTCCCGTTCAGTGAAATAGACTCGTTTGGATAGCTACGTGCACGCTGCGTGCATCCGTTCTTTGGGGTATGCATTTTCGTTATCCGGATATCTAATTTTGGTTTTGGTTGATACGTACATTTTCCGTATTTTAAAACTAGATTTTTAGATCCGATCCGGGCGTGTTTTGGACTACTTTTGTATTAGCCAAATATTAAATATTTTACTAATATTATATTTTAATTTTACAACTGTTACTTCAAACTAAAATCTTGTAAAGATTATTTTTAATATAAATCTTTTTTGTTACAGCGTCTCTCTCTCTCTTTCTCTCTCTCTCTCTCCCACCCTCTTTCTCACTCCTCTCGCATACACTGTTCCCCGAGGGATCCCTTCACATTCCTTCATCTACTATCGTCACCTCGCTTCTTCCTCGTGTCTTCTTCTTTTTTAACCCCGCGACGAAACCCACAGAAACCCTAACCTAGCCGCGTCTTCGTCGTCGACACAACCCGAGCCTCCTCCTCTCCTCCCTCGAGTAACTCTCGTCTCCTTCTCCACTCCATCGCCTCAACCTTCCTCTCCTTTGACTCCTCTCCTCTCCCGACGACGAAACCCATAGCACCCACGCACCCATCACCTCCGATCCCTGACCTCGTCACCGCCTCCTCTCCACCTACCTCCACTCCTTTTCTCGCCCTCTCTTTCCCCGACACCATCTCCGACGAACCCTGCACACCTCAAGAACCCAAGTACCCAACCCCTGCACACCTCACCGCCGATGACCTCGTTGTCGCCTCCTCATCCCCTTTCTTCCACCATCACCTCACCTTCTCTCCCCTCTCTACAAACCATCACCACCCGACACCACCTTAAACCCCGACTGCAAACCTCACTTGACCCCAAGAAACCCGTTGTCCATTGCCTTGACGTCGAACCTCGTCGGAAAACCCATTGCCGACGTTTCCCCTCGCTTCGCCTCTGCTCCAGAGCACCAAACCCCAGTGCAACCTTCATCTCATCTCTTTCTTCTTCTTCTTCTTCTTTTATTCTTGATTCCTCATTTTTCCGGTGATCACCGCCGGAGCCGTGCCGCTGCCGACGATCCGAGTAATCCAGTGAAAGTTCCCTTACCTGCTTGGTTACCCTCTTGCCTTGCCTGGATCTGTTCCGTATGCCATGTGTGCGTTGCGACGATTATCCGACGTCGGACGTGCCGTTCGCACCCGTCGTGTGTTCCGTTCAGGCAAGTTTATCTTGCTACATGCTATAATACTTATCTTGCATCCATATGAATAAAATATTACATGTTGATTGAATTATACATCCATATTAAAGTTTTATTGTTTTCGGATACCTGTATGCATCCATATCATTTAAAAATATATATAGCTGCATCTAAAGATCATATTAATTCATGTTATTGTTGTAGTAACACCTCATGCTTAATAATGTGCATCCCACTTAGACTTGGAGCTGTAAATGTAACCCATGATCGATATTTGTGCATTCATACCATTAATTATGTACCTTGTTGCATGCCATATTATATTGACTTATATTATTATTACATTAGTACCCCATGCTTGATAACGTGCATCCTACATAGTCATGATGTAACCCCTGATAGATATTTGTGCATCCATGCTTTTATCGTACATCCGTACTTTTACCCTGATTCAATACTTGCTACATTGTACTGTTGGGCACCCATTTGATACACTGTGCACTACTTGACATTACCTGATACACTATTACTTGACATGTTACCTGATCCTGTCTCTAATGCCGACAATCCTGACATGTTGTCCCGATGGACATATCCTGTTGTCTGTATAGACAAACCTGTTCCTGCTTGATCCTGTGTTGGCATTAGCTTCAGATTTGTCAATACCTGACTTGAACACATAACTTGGGGGTATGTGGAAATCAATGATGAAACCTGACTTGTAACTCGACAGTTCGATGCTTATACTGATCAGTTTTACGGTAGGCCAGCCCGGGGATGCTGCTGCTGACATCATTCATCTGTACATGTTTCTTATTTAGTGCCTAGCGGCATGTCTTGGATTTCAGCCCGAGAATCTGGACCGTGGTCCCGGGCACGCACGGGATACTATTGAGTTACATCGATGATTCATTAAATTGATTTCACAGACTTGTGAGTAGTTAACCCAGTAGCATGGTTGGCTTTGTCACGTGCCGATCTTAGCGCACTTTGGGAAGCGGGGCGTGACAGGGTTTGTTTGGTATCAGAGCCATAGGTTTTAGGTTATCGGGTTGATTCTTTTGTAATTAGGTATTGGACCCAATACACGAATCAGAAAACCTGTAATTAGGAACATGTCCTGCCACATTTTTATCGTAATTCTTGAATCATATCTTTCTCTTGACTCTTGTGTCTTGACGTTATGCAAACAACTTTGCATCCCTGCTTGAAAACCTTTTGGTTCCCTATTGTTTCTTTCTATTCTAATGCTAGGATTTGGGCGATTTGAGTAGAGTTATATGATTGTAACTATGTACCGCGGCATGGTTACAATGCGGTACTCTATTTAAGTAATTTGGAGTTTTAGTCTTGATTCATATCCTTAATTTATGTTCATTATTCATTGCAAGTTTGAATCTTGTTTATCATACTAATCCTTTTGGGTATCTTGGCTTCAGGAACATGGCGGATAGGAATATGCAATCGTACCAGAGGCGTGTCAATGACTCCATAATGCTTGGAGTAATTCATGGGATGCCGGAGAACTAAAAGCGGTAAACCGAGCAGAACCAGCGGCAAGCCGAAGCCTTTTCAGGAAGGTTTGCGAACCGTCCAGCAGTCCGTAAACAATGTTGCAGCCAGACCAGTTGAGTATGTGGGTACCATGGCGGATTTCAGGAGACTTGGTCCGTCCATTTCACTGGTTTGGAGGAGCTTGGGTATTACTGGCCCACTATGATACGAGATTGCGGAGAGCATGCAAAGAAATGTCATATCTGCCAAATTCACGGCTATTTCATTCACAAGCATCTCAATCCATTGCATCCTACGGTGTCGTCGTGGCCCTTCAAAGTTTGGGGCACCGACATTGTTGGCCCAATTGATCCTCCGTCATCCAAAGGCCACTGGTTCATATTGGCCGCAACTGACCATTTCTCCAGATGGGCTGAAACTGTCCCGCTAAAAAAAGTCAAGATAGAAAATATTCTGACGTTCTTCCAGCATAATATTCTATACCGCTTCGGTACACCAAGAAGAATCGTATCTGACAATGGGCCATCTTTCAAGAGCTTCAAAGTCTCAAGATTCGCTACTCAGCACAAGATAGACTGGAGATATTCCTCCATCTATAATCCAAGATCCAATGGGCTAGCCGAAACCTTTAATAAGACTCTATGCAAGCTCCTAAGGAAAAATGCTTCAGCCAACAAGAGAGACTGGAATCTCAAGCTTCACGAGGCGTTGTGGGCATATCGTACCACGCACCGTACTCCAACTCTGTCCACTCCATACTCATTGCTCTTCGGAGTGGAGGCGGTCCCCCCTCGAAGTTGAAGTTCCAAGCTTAAGAATGGCCGTTCAGCACGAGTTGACGGAGGAGGAAAACGTGCTCCTTCGGCTTGAAGAGCTCGGCGCCCTCGAAGAAAAAGGCTCGCGGTACAGCAAAATCTGGAGCTGTACCGAGCCCAAATGTCACGGGCCTATGACAAGATGACTCGTCTCCGCGCTTTCAAGAAAGGCGAATTGGTGTTGGTCCTCAAAAGACCGATCATCCCCAATAGACATGCCAAGGGAAAATTCGAGCCAAACTGGGAAGGACCATACGTCATCGAGAAAGTGTTCGACGGAGGATCTTACCAAATAATAAGTGCCGAGGGAGAAAAACTCATGCCACCCGTCAATGGCCGATATCTCAAGAAATACTACGCGTGAAAGCTCAAAGTCGCAGGCGAATTGAGCACACATGCCCTACAGTCTAGATCATACATCCTGTAAAACTGTATACAATCCACGGGCGTAAACGACCCCTATCTCTCCCAAGTCCTGCCGGTGAGACCACTTTTAAAGTAAAAAAACGGTATGTCCACAAACAAAACGGGCACGGATGAAAACCCGAAAGGGCTCTGTGAGTAAAAACAGCAGGACTGCAGGCGAGTTTGTGAAAACCCGAAGGGGCGCAAACTCGTGAAAAGAGATAAAATACACTCGCAAAGTCCTCTCGACCTTGTGAGGGGAAAATCCCTGCGTGAGATCCTTATGACTCACAAAAGAGTAACACACTTAGGAATCCTCACGATTCCTAAGGAGAACATACACCTACGAGATCCTCTTGACTCGTAGGGAGAAAATGCTTTTATGAGACCCTTACGACTTATAAAATTGAAAAGTCTTAGGTAACAGGGACCTAAACCTGTCTCCTAAGCCATCGCTCCCCAACAGGAAATGGCAAATAATGAGTCGCTCCTGGCATTACGCTTCAGTGTTAGCGGGGCT
Organism: Agapanthus africanus; assembly: GCA_030015575.1. Lineage (NCBI taxonomy): Eukaryota > Viridiplantae > Streptophyta > Magnoliopsida > Asparagales > Amaryllidaceae > Agapanthus > Agapanthus africanus. The sequence continues at coordinate 79,425,539 of JASDDO010000001.1, forward strand.
GATGCCGACCCAAAAACCAAATCCCAAGTCCTCCCGGGGCAAATGATGAGTTGCTCCTGGTATTATTCCAGTGCGGCAATACTGATGCCAAACAAGATCCAAATTTCAAGTCCCCAAACGGAGAATGATGAGTCGCTCCTGATATCATATTCCAGTGCAGCGATGCAGACGCCAACCAAAATCCAATCTCCCAAAATTCTCCCAGCCCTACGGTTGGTCCCCAAGTTGACTACCGTATACAATCCATGGGCTCAGATAATTCTCATCATACACATGCCCCACCGCAACCACCAGTTACGCGGCTGGTCTCCGCCCTTGGAATTATGCTCCATGTGGGAAGACCCACTCATGTGTCCTCACGATACATGAGGAGAACAAACTTACGGGATCCTCATGACTCGTAAGAAAACACCTTTGTGGGATCCTTATGACTCACAAAGGAAAAACACACCTGGGGAGTCCCCATGACTCCTAAGGAGAAAGCACACCTACGAGATCCTTTCGACTCGTAGGGAGAAAATGCTTTAATGGGACCCTTACGGCTCATAAAATTAAAAAGCCTTAGGTGATAGGGATCTAAACCTGTCTCCTAAGCCATTGCTCACCATCAGGAAAAGGCAATTGATGATTCGCTCCTGGTACCATATTTCAGTATAGCGGTGCTGATGCCAAACCAAAACCAAAATCCCCAAATCCTGTCATGACAGATGATGATTTGCTCCTGGTACCATATTCCAGTGTAGTGGTGCTGATGTCAACCTAAATCACATCAAATCAGCAAAACAACCAATGACCTCCCTGGCAGAATCAAACTCCACATCGGAAACAAGTCAACTTCATCCCTGACATCGCAAGAAGCGGGGCAAGTCAAATCCAGCACCGACCGTCCAAGTCGCTAAAAGGGCAGCATTGACCGTCTATGTCGCTAAAAGGGCAGCACCGACCGTCCACGTCTCTAAAAGGGCAGCACCGACCGTCTAAGTCGCAAAAAGGGCAGCATCGACCGTCCACGTCGCTAAAAAGGCAGCACCGACCGTCCAAGTCGCTAAAAGGGCAGAACCGACTGTCCACGTTGCTAAAAGGGTAGCACCGACCATCCACGTCGCTAAAAAGGCAGCACTGATCGTCCAAGTCGCTAAAAGGGCAGCACCGACCGTCCACGTCGCTAAAAGAGCAGCAACGACCTCCTCATTGGAATTATGCTCCGCTTTGGAATCAAGTCAACCAAACACTCCATCTCGGAGACACGTCAAGCGTCGACCGTCCATGTCGTAAAAAGGGCAGTGCCAGCTTCCCAAAAAGCTGGAACCAAATCAAGTCGCCTCCACGTGAAAGAAGATCCATCAATTTCATGCACACGACCCACATTTGCTGTGTGCATTTATTGATGGGGGGCACTTTGTTGGGGTCGAAATTTACACCCCGGTTGACCAAGTCAAAATCAAAGTCAACCCCAAACCAAGTGGGCCAATGCCCGGGTCGAGCCCGAACACGAAGCGTCCGGCCTTCCGCCATGCCAAAATAAAAATTTTGTAATAAATAATTTTGGTGTATTTCCTTCTTTTATTTTTTGAATAAATGTATGAAAAATGGGCATGAAGCCAAAATTTTGTAAAGTCCATGGCTTATGTGCAAAAAGAAATAGCACATGAGGCATGGGATGTGCAAAATGCCATTTTTGTAAAGCCCAAAGGGCTATATGTAAAGTGTATAGCCTTATAAAGGTAAAGATAATGAAAATATCTCAACAACTTTTTCTCTCTAAAAAAAAAGAATTAAGATCTGTGATCTTCTCCTTCCTCAAGGTTCTAAAACCTTCTTCTTTCTTTTGAATTAAATCAAGAGTTTTACTCTTCCTTTTCCAAAACTAAATAGTTTTTCACCACAAAACCCACAAAGCGGAGCTTGGACCTTCCATCAGATCTTAAAAAGAGGAGATTTTTAAAATCTCACCCCTCTTGTTATCCAAGAGCCGGCCAACGGAAGAGGAAGAAGGAGACCCATCTCCAAAGACCCTACTTTGGGGAAGATCCAGGGCTTAAGGGGAGAAGCCCCTTCATCAGCTCCAAGAATATCTTAGGAGTTTAACTCCTCAATACACACACACACATAAAATAATAAGTACTTCTTTCTGGGAGTACAACTCCCAGTGCAGAGATCAACTCCCTTTTGCTGCTCGGCACCCGAGCGCCTAAAAACGCTAGCGCCCAAGCGCCTAAAGCACTAGCGCTCGAGCGCCCGAGCATCCAAGGCGCGAGTGCCCACGTGCTTGGCACGTGAGGCGCTAGCGCCCTGACGCCCAAAGCGCTAGCGCCCGAGCACCCACGTGCCTAGCACGTGAGGCGCTTGTGCCCAAAGCGCTAGCGCCGTGGTGCCCAAGACGCTAGCGCCCAAAGCGCTAGCGCCCAAGCGCCCACGTGCCTGGCACGTGAGGCGCTAGCGCCCAAGGCAATAGCGCCAGCGTTCGAGCGCTCGAGCGCCCGCGAGCCGCGCACGTGAGGCGCTGGCGCTTTCTCCCACGCATCCTTTGGATATCCTTTCCCTTACACACACACACACACACACACACTACAACACTGTCCCCCGTTAGAAAATTTTTCTAATGGAACGCTGTCCTGCACCCCGCAAGGGGGCTGCTAGCCCCCTTGACCCCTATCCCGCTATCCGGGTAGCAGGACCCGCGTAAAAACTCTGCGGGGCCCCCGATATATCCAAAACCCCCTTTCAAAACACAACACACGTACACTGCACATTAAGTTCGCATGACCTGTTTGACCCGTTAATCGGGGGTTCTCTCGCTCCAAAGGCGAGGGGTAATTAACGGTATCTTAGTCCGCGGTTGCCGGAGATTCGGATCCCCGCAATCAATAAACCCCAGCCTACCCTAGGCAGGGGGAATCTGTAATGCGTCTGACAAGCACGTGCATATTCCCATCTCAATGGGGTGACGAAAAACAGCCTACACCGTTTTTTTAACGAGATGCGCCTTTTCGGGTTTTCACAAGCTCGCCGGAGTCCTGTCGTTTTTACTCACGGCGCCCTTTCGGGTTTTCATCTGTGCCCATTTCGCTTGTGGACGTACCTTCTTTTTTTATTTTTTAAATATATATTTAATGAGTTTGCGCCCTTCCGGATATTCACAAGCTCGCCGGTAGTCCTGCCGTTTTTACTCACGGCGCCCTTTTGGGTTTTTATCCGTGCCCATTTCATTTTTTAGACATACCATTTTTTTATAAATGAGATTACGCCTTTTCGGGTTTTCATAAACCCGTCGGCAGTCCTGCTGTTGTTACTCACGGCTCCCTTTCGGGTTTTCATCCATGCCCATTTCGCTCGTGGACATACCATTTTTTTAATGGCGCAACTCTCGAAAGTAGCTTCGTCGCAGGTGACCCACCTGTTTGCCAGTGTGTTTTGGGGATGGCTTCATCGCTGGAGTAGCTATGTAGCCAGTAAGACTTGAGTTGCAATCTTTCCTGCTAAGACTTCGATTTCAATATAGATCCCAAGGGAATGTATCGCCGTCTTTAGGGCGATGCATTAGTTTAGGAACGTTCCGGTCCATTATTACCATGTTTGAGGCGAATTTTTAGTTTAGGGACTTTTCGGTTCCGCATTTCCATTTTGGGGACGAATATTAATTTAAGAACGTTTCGGTCTAACATTCTCATATTTGGGACGAATATTAGTTTAAGGACGTTTCGGTCCATTATCGTCATGTTTGAGGCGAAGTTTTAGTTTAAGGACATTTCAGTCCGTTGTTAGTTTAGGGACATCTCGGTCCGTTATTGCCATGTTTGGGGCGGACTGTTAGTTTAGCTCAGTCCATTTTATCATTCGGTCGGGAAGTTGCATAACTCATCTCTTTCAACTCTTGTTTGTTGAGACGCTGCTGCCTGTCCTTTATTTGCATGGACACTTCATGCCTTAGACTATCTTCACCTTCTTAGACTGCTTTATCTATTATCGTGCCAATCAGATTGTTTTGCGGGAAGTACCGGGTATTTTACACGGCACCTGCCCCCTGCTCATCAATGTCGCTTTCTGATATTGATGGAGCATCTTCGAAGGAACAAGATATCACGTCGTTCCTTCTGTCAAGTCTTCCTCTTCCTTGGAAGAATAAACTTGACTTGGGGTTTTTTCCCCCCATCGTCTGATTCAGAGTGGGACATGGATTTCACATGCCTCCCATGGTTTTTTGGTTCAAGTGGGATATCCATTTGATTGCAGGACCCGCTTGTAAGTCTCTTGATATCTTTTCTATTCTTTGAGAAGAAATGACTATCCCACGTAGAGATTCTTTCGCCAGTGAGAAATATGTCCCCTGTGTATATCTCGGGGGAGAGCGAGTACCCACGCCGTCGCTATTTTGGCAACAGGTTGCTTCAGAGCCGCTCATTTTTTGTTGAGCGTTGGCGACAAACGCCACCTTGCCTCCACTTTTCATTCATCTTTATCGGATGATGAAGGGTCTTTACACATCTGATCCAATCGAGTCATTTTATCCATGAGCTCTTGGAAGGTCGTCGGCTTGAAGAGGGCCATGAATGGGAACACCTTTGAATTTGGGTCAAGGGTGGCTATGAACATTCCCATGGCTGCAGTTTCGTCGATGCGTTGCTCGCATTTTGACCAGAGATTTCGCCATCGGGTAACATATTGCACCCAGGTTTCATTCAGTCCAACTCTTTCGTTGATCAACGCTGCCACGGTAGTGTGTTCATTCTCACTAGCGATCCTTAACAAAAGAGCATATCCATCCCGTCGAAGGTCTTCACGGAATCATTTGGGAGTTCCGCATACCATTCAAAGGCAATGCCCGCAAGACTGCTGACGAACTATCGGAGGAGCAGTATATCATTTCCTCCAGTATTGCTGCACATGGATTTAAATCGCGCAATGTACTGGCGAGAATTCCCAGTTCCTTTGTACATGGAACTTTGGAAGTGTGTACTTCGGTGGGTACTGTATTTGATCATACCAGGCCGGATATGGTTGACCAGTCTTGATTGACTTATTTGCAGCTTCACTGACATAGTGTCGCGACCCAAAGTTTGGCCCGTGACCGGCACTTAACCACGTAACGTCTACAGGCGTAACGCGACTAAGTAAGCCGAAACCCAGAAATCAAACCAGTAAAAGTATAGAGTGTTTAAACATTTAGTAGAAACATTTGCTAAGAAAAATTTAAATAGACAATCACCACGATAACAATATACGACGCCGTAGCGAAGAAAAGGGCAATAAATGGAAAACATCACAAATGACAAGAACTGCATAAGTAAAATCGGCTCACAACGAGCTCGACACCAGAATACAAAATAATATATATCGTCCTCACAACTGGCCTCTAAGCCAATACATAAGTGGTAGATGGAGAATACTAGATACAACAATGTACATAACTGAAAAATAAACAGATACCGCACAAAACCCACCTATCAGCAAAAGAGCTAGTACGCTAACTGTAGGGGTATCTGGGTCAAAAGAAGCAAGAAAGCAGCCTGCCGCGACTACTCCGAGGGGCAACCTGCAAACACTGTGGCACAACGGCGGTGAGTTGCCAACTCGTGAGTAGTAGATAACATATAAAGGTAATCGCGATTATGTACGTGCTGCGATACTCTAACCTATGCCAACATATAACATCTCTAAATGATAAGCAGGGTATGCAATAATCGTGCATAGCAAATGCAGTCTAATGACATCTATATAGGATAAACAGGGCATGCAATAATCGTGCATAGCATGTGAAATCTAATGATATGTATATAGGATAAGCAGGGTATGCAATAATCGTGCATAGCATGTGAAATCTAATGACATCTATATAGGATGAGCAGGGTATGCAATAATCGTACATAGCATGTGAAATCTAATGACATCTATATAGGATGAGCAGGGTATGCAATAACTGTGCATAGCAAATGCAATCTAATGACATTTATATAGGATGAGCAGGGTATGCAATAACCGTGCATAGCAAATGCAATCTAATGACATTAATATAGGATGAGCAGGGTATGCAATAACCATGCATAGCAAATGCAATCTAATGACATTTATATAGGATGAGATATAAAACATTGAATGCTGAGCATGGGAATAATAATATCTACACGGAATATCAACGCGAAAAGTAATCGGTGTCCATCCATATGCCCAAATCCTGTAAGTCTTATAGAATCATGGGTGCCTAGCATCGGCACCCTAAATATCATGAATCATCGTGTCTAGCATCGACACGCAAATCCTCAAGTATCGGGCTCCGTCTGCGGAATCGGCCCTCGGCCCCGACAGTACGGATCGGCCCGTATCCATCTCTTATCACTGGTCAGTATCCTCCGGATAACCGCCAGGTCTAACCAATCACCGGTAGGTAGTAGTCTCTCCGCCGGGCTCACCGTCTAACAATACGAGTCTTCTCACCCAGGGGTACCATACCGGGTCCACTATGTACCCGCAATCGATGCCTACCGTTCCTCGAATCGGGTATACTCACACAAGCTCTCTGGAACCGAGAAAACTCATGGTGGACGCACTGAAATATCATATCAAGGGAAACCGGGTTTTTAAAACAATTACATATTCTTTTTGAAATACCACGGTTCTCAAATCCAGAAATATCATGGAAACAATATATCTCAATACGTATAATCAAAAAGCATGATGATATCAATATATGTGTGCACTGGTATGAATATACAGTGTGCATGTACGCACGTATAAAGATATCAATATATGTGTGCACGGGTATAAATATATAGTGTGCATATGCGCAAGTATGAAGATATCAATATATGTGTGCACTGGTATGAATATACAGTATGCATGTGCGCATGTATGAAGATATCAATATATGTGTGCACTGGTATGAATATACAGTGTGCATGTGCGCAAGTATGAAGATATCAATATATGCAGCAATCAAACGATATGTATAATGCGTAGAAATCCTATAGTGCGAGTGTCATGGCAATCACTAACGGTGTGAGTGTAACATACAAATAGTGCTCGTGCAGCTTGAACCGTTAGTGACAGTGCAGTGTTCTATGCTATCATTTCTATATGCAACAAAAAGTATGCTACTAGTCCATATGAACATCTACGACTAAATATCCTAACATGCCCCGACGCTTAACGCCATACGGGCGATTTCCCCGTAGATGTTAAATCTACTCACCTGGTCGTGCGCTACTCGTAGCCGACCACCTGCTTCCCTTTCCTTACTACGTCCGACGTACCCACCTGCGAATCTGGAATTTACACAAGGAATCCATATATAAGCAAATATCTCGCGAATACGCGATATCGCAATCAAACGAGAAACTCGCGTCGCGAACTAAACGCGCGTGTATACGTAACGTGTGTGCATACGCCAAAACCCAACGCGACACGCGGTGGCACACAGCGACACGCTATGATACACAGAAAACTAATTCGACACGTATCGTACGTGTCGCGCAAGTCCCGCTACGCTAAAAATAGGTAAATGGTCCCAGATTTCATCTGGAACAAAAACAAGTAAATAAAACAATACCAATCTCAGGACAATCTCCACAGACACCCACATACCTAAAACACCACCACCCAGCTCAACAGGGGTCCGGCGACGCCGGACCGGCAAGAGGGGGCCGCCGGTCGACCTCCGGTGGGAGGGGCTCGGGTTGAGACACACTATCCTACACTGTCTGCACACTATTCTGCATGTGTTTGCTAAGCTAGGAAAGGATCAGAAATGTAGCAGATCCTAATATCCTATGATATGTGTCAAAAACCGTATTTTAAAGTTTCAAGTTTTGCGACATAAGGCTATCTAGCTAATTCTAGTGACACTACTAGGCTAAAACAGAATAAATAACACCTAATAGGGTTGATTAAGCTATAACAACCATAACTTAGCTTAATCATCTCATAAAACACCAATCTAGCGCTAAAACTCAATTTAAATACTAATTAATCTAAACCAACACACAATTCTAGCAAACAAGAACGTGGAACTCAGAGGTTATACCTCACTTGTCCCTACGATGCAGGGAAAAGGAGAAGAAGAAGACTAGGTGTTGCGGGTGCTGCTGGAACTGCTGCTGCCGCACTGGAGCTGATGCTGTTGCTGCTGAAGCTGATGCTGTTGCTGTTGCTTCAGATGTTGTTGCTGCTGCCAGTGTTGCTGTTGCTTCAGCTGCTGCCGATGATTGGTGCTGCTGCTGCTGTGTGCTGCTTGCTACTTGGTGCTGCTGTTGTGTTGTTGGTGGTGGTGGTGGTGGTGGCTGCTGCTGCTGCAGCTGCAGCTGTTTCTATTTCTGCTGCTGTTGCTGATATTGTGTGTGTGAGTGAGAGAGTGAGAGAGTAAGAAATGAGAGTGTTGCAAACAAAAGAGAATGAGAGCACAAGAGAGTCAAACCCCCATCCCTCTCACCTCAATAAATGCAAGCATGGGCTCATGCAATGATGCCCATCATGCCCATTCTCTCTCTCTTTTTCTCCCTCCAAGTCAACCCTATTCAAAAAATTTCTATTTTCCTTTTTAAAAGAAAACACACACTTAATTTAAAACCCCATAACTTAATTTCTAAGTCTTAACCCACCATGGTTGCTAACCATGGTTTAACCCTATTTTTAACCATAGTTTACATGCACAAGTGTGTGTATACCAAGAAAAATTCTAATAAAATACTCATTAAATAGGATAAAATATTTGGAACTAAATTTGGTAAAATTTTTATTAAAAACCATATATTAAAATATAATTAACCCCTAAACACATCCTAAGGTGTTACAATATTCCCCCCTTAAAGAAATTCGTCCCCGAATTTAAAAATATAAAGCTGCGCATACCTTCAAAGAGATGAGAGAATTTCTTCCGCATCTTGCCCTCGGCCTCCCAAGTGATCTCTTCACCATTTGGGCTGCGCCAAAGCACCTTCAATGATGGCAAGACCTTCGATCAAAGTTTCTTCACCTGCCGGTCCAATATCACGACTGGCTGCTCGGTGAAAGATCGCGCTCGAGCTAAATGGTCTGGTGCTGAATCATGTGAGAAAGGTCATGAAGGTAATTGCAAGGCATCGACACATGGAATACGGGATGAATACTCAATAATCTGGGTGAAAGTGCCAAATTAAAGGCAACGAAACTACTTGCTTTAAGGATCTTAAAAGGACCTACATTACTGGGATAAGCTTCCCAAAACTCAACACGTCATTTATCAGAAAAATCTGTAGGAATACATGATCTGCCACTGCGAACTCGAATCTGCGACCATCTAGGTCGGCATATGACCTCTGTCCGAAATGGCAATTTTCATCCTGACCTAAACAACTGGAGTATCTCCGAAGTCTCTAGACTAGCTGGGGTCCAAAAATCCTACAACGCAGAGTTAGAAAAACAGACTGGTGATCGACACGACCTAACCCCTAAACCTAAAGGTTGCCAATTGGAGTGTCTCCTGATAACAGCTATCGAAGGAGAACCCTAACAATGGCGAGTGATGATCCCCAACTGCCGACAACAATTAATACATACGCACAAACTTAACAAAGAACAACTGAGCAAACCGAGTATAACCAGACGACAAGCATCCGAATGGAGTCACACCCTGACTAAACCTGGGTAGACACCATAACGAAATTCGTGGAGACCTGCTCCCATTCCAACTTCGGAACGGTTAAAGCTTGCAACTCTCCAGCCGGTCTCAGTTGCTCAACCCAAGCACACGACAAGACAGACACCTCGAAACGAAACCTGAGACTTCGCTTTACATCCCTGCCCACCCGTAACTATCTCACAAGTCACGTTAAATGTTGGTGGAACTTGAATGAGTACAGAGAGTTGACCGATGTGCCTGCCCTAGGATTTCACGTTTCTGCCCAATAATATCAGGTACACAAACGCGTCCCTAGACTTAGCACACCCTTGTCACAAATCAAGGACTCCGAATCATTACCCAACCGAATAGGCTCAAGTATCTCTGACGAACGAGCGTCGGCGGGCAGTGCCTCGCGAAAGCGATTAAAGAAACGTGGTCGAGCGCGGACATGAGCAAGCTGTCCCCTCAGTAGGGACCAACTTAAGCTGTACTCAACGATCGCACAAGAACTGTAAATCTGCAGAGGACTATCACAACAATCAAAATCCGCTGCAGGAAGATGTATATTAAGCTCAGGTGGGCCGTGAAAATCTGACACGACTCTCGAACAAGTAGTGTCTCCAAATCTCCAACGCAAAACCACCGCGGCCACTTCCAGATCATGAGGGGGATATCCTTCTCGTACTTCCTCCAAATGTAGGGAAGCAAAAGCGATAACTCCATAGTGTCACCTTAGTACACACTCGAGCCCTACTCACGAAACATCACAGTTAAACCACAAAGTCGCCCGAACCAAAAAGCAAAGAAAGAACTGATGAAGTTGTTAACCGTATCTTCAACTGTCGAAACTCCGTACACAAGCCTCAGTCCAAAGAAAAGAAACCTCCATTCCGGTCAATTTAGTCAACGGTGCAGCATTACACCAGCAATCCTGCACGAAACGGCGTTAAACACCTGCTAAGCCCAAAAATCTGTGGATCTCCGTCCTGCTCACAAGTCTGGGCCTAAGCTGTACGGCCACGATCTTCCTCGGAACCATACAAAACCGTCTCCGTAACTACAAGACCTAGGAGTCAACACAAACAAGCCTGAAGGAACACTCCGAGAATCTAGCAACCCGCTGGGGCTCTCCCAGTATCAGCATAACAGATCCTCAAGTTCTACTCCTATCCCTCAAGACACATTAAATAGACCAGGATGTCGTAGATAACACAACAATAACTGGTCGAGGGACGGCCTGAAGAAATCCGGTTCATCACATCTACGAATACTGCTAGGGCATTGGTGAATCCAATGACACACCAATACACACAAAGCCCGTAGCACGCACAAGGCAGTCTTCGGAATGTCATCACTCCGAACCCGCAACAATGATGACCTGATCCCAAACAAACTTCGAAAAGGTCTCGCACTCTGGAGCTGATCGAAGAAATCGTCAATGCGAGGTAAAGGATACCTATCCGCACCGTAAGCCGGTTCAATTGACGATCCATCAATACACAACCTCAATCTGTCGTCTTTCTCCATGACGAACAGAAATAGGAGCTTCCTAATGCGAAACACTCAAACGCACGAAACTCCCCCCCAACAAACAATTCTGCAGTAGATCCTTAAGCTCCTCAAGCTTCGCCGGCTCGTCTGGAACAACGTCGGAAAAATCTCGCACGAAAGAAAACCGGCCCAACAAACCAACTGTGGCTACGGTGTCACGAATGAACGCCAAGAATCCATGAAATCTTCTCAAAAGACGATAAGCGAAAAATGCTGAATTCAAGCTGTGAGAGGCGGCACAACTATCCACCTGCACAACAAAAACTGACTCACTGGGGAAAACAAAACCTAACTGTTTCCTCACGGTAGTCCACAACGCCTAGCACGCAGCTAACCAGTCCGTGCCCAGGAGAACGCCACGTCCAACATCTCTAGAAGAATCAAACGGCAGACAAATCTCTATCTCCTATCCGATTGGCACACGACCGGATTACGTGTCGCGCAACAAAAGAATCGCTGACAGAAATTAACACAACAAGCGACTGATCTACCTAATACGACTCTCGTCCCAAACTCGGCACGAAGTATGGAAACATACGAGTGCATGGATCCGGATCAAGTAATACGTGTGCAACAAAAGGACATACTGAAAGATTACCTGAAAGATCTGCATTGGACGCCTGTGCATCCCGATGAGTCGAAGCGAAAACTTGTGCCTGCCCTTCATCTGCGACTGACCGAACTCCTCCTCTACTAGCCTGACCCCTCTGCGCGAACCTTCCGCGTCCACGACGTCTCAGAATACGACCCTGACGTGGTGCTAAGGAACAATGCCTGACGAAGTGTTGAAGGCTTCCACATCGAAAACATCCATGCGCTGACTGCCGACCCTCCTGGGGATGAGAGCCAAACGACTGTCCTCGTCCTAAGCCTCTGCTCTGGGCTGGTACACCAATACGATTCCTCAACTGTTCCGGAACTCTTACGGTCTCTGGAAGACGTGTCTCGTAAACTGGGGCTGCCTCTACCGATGCTATGTAGGTGACGGAATACTGCATGATGATCGCAAGGAACAACTGGGTAACAGGGATGACAACCTCCTGTCGCTGCGCTCGAACGGCCTCCACCAGTGAGCTAATCGTCTGGCGCAAGTCCTGCATCTCTGCCACTAGTCTAGCGATCTGATCTGTCGTAGGAGGAACAATCTGCTCTGGTACAACAGGGGTACTACTCGGATCAGTCCTCGTCTCGGACGAATCAACTTGAATCTCGGCTCTCGCGGCCGCTCTCTGCGCCCTCGTAGTCCTTGGCGGCATAATGGCTGAAAAGAACGTAGGATTCGATGAGGATACGGAAATCAAATCACAAGGATGCATACAGTCATGAAGGAATTTCAATCAATAAGTCCTAAGGTCGCTTAGGCGGAGTACCGTGTCGTGAGTATGCCGCGGAACATACGCACGCTACGCCACTCTGATGTAGCTACCTACTCTATCATACCAGGGTCATCCTACACTCCGAAGGTAAAACCTACGTTCTGATACCAACTTTGTCACGACCCAAAGTTTGGCCCGTGACCGGCACTTAACCACGTAACGTCTACAGGCGTAACGCGACTAAGTAAGCCGAAACCCAGAAATCAAACCAGTAAAAGTATAGAGTGTTTAAACATTTAGTAGAAACATTTGCTAAGAAAAATTTAAATAGACAATCACCACGATAACAATATACGACGCCGTAGCGAAGAAAAGGGCAATAAGTGGAAAACATCACAAATAACAAGAACTGCATAAGTAAAATCGGCTCACAATGAGCTCGACACCAGAACACAAAATAATATATATCGTCCTCACAACTGGTCTCTAAGCCAATACATAAGTGGTAGATGGAGAGTACTAGATACAACAATGTACATAACTGAAAAATAAACAGATACCGCACAAAACCCACCTATCAGCAAAAGAGCTAGTATGTTAACTGTAGGAGTATCTGGGTCAAAAGATGCAAGAAAGCAGCCTGCCGCGACTACTCCGAAGGGAAACCTGCAAACACTGTGGAACAACGGGGTGAGTTGCCAACTCGTGAGTAGTAGATAACATATAAAGGTAATCGCGAGTATGCACGTGCTGCGATACTCTAACCTATGCCAACAGATAACATCTCTAAATGATAAGCAGGGTATGCAATAATCGTGCATAGCATGTGAAATCTAATGACATCTATATAGGATGAGCAGGGTATGCAATAATCGTGCATAGCATGTGAAATTTAATGACATCTATATAGGATGAGCAGGGTATGCAATAACCGTGCATAGCAAATGCAATCTAATGACATTTATATAGGATGAGCAGGGTATGCAATAACCGTGCATAGCAAATGCAATCTAATGACATTTATATAGGATGAGCAGGGTATGCAATAACCGTGCATAGCAAATGCAATCTAATGACATTTATATAGGATGAGATATAAAACACTGAATGCTGAGCATGGGAATAATAATATCTACACGGAATATCAACGTGGAAAGTAATCGGTGTCCATCCATATGCCCAAATCCTGTAAGTCTCATAGAATCATGGGTGCCTAATATCGGCACCCTAAATATCATGAATCATCGTGTCTAGTATCGACACGCAAATCCTCAAGTATCGGGCTCCGTCTGCGGAATCGGCCCTCGGCCCCGACAGTACGAATCGGCCCGCTCATCAGTGGTCAATATCCTCCGGATAACCGCCAGGTCTAACCAATCACCGGTAGGTAGTAGTCCCTCCGCCGGGCTCACCGTCTAACAATACGAGTCTTCTCGCCCCGGGGTACCGTACCGGGTCCACCATGTACCTGCAATCGGTGCTTACCGCTCCTCGAATCGGGTATACTCACACAAGCTCTCTGGAACCGAGAAAACTCATGGTGGACGCACTGAAATATCATATCAAGGAAAACCGGGTTTTTAATACAATTACATATTCTTTTTGAATTACCACGGTTCTCAAATCCAGAAATATCATGGAAACAATATATCTCAATGCGTATAATCAAAAAGCATGATGATATCAATATATGTGTGCACTGGTATGAATATACAGTGTGCATGTGCACAAGTATGAAGATATCAATATATATGTGCACGGGTATGAATATACAGTGTGCATGTCCGCAAGTATGAAGATATCAATATATGTGTGCACTAGTATGAATATATAGTGTGCATGTGCGCAGGTATGAAGATATCAATATATGTGTGCACTGGTATGAATATATAGTGTGCATGTGCGCAATTATGAAGATATCAATATATGTGTGCACTGATATGAATATACAGTGTGCATATGCGCAAGTATGAAGATATCAATATATGTGTGCACTGGTATGAATATACAGTGTGCATGTGCGCAAGTATGAAGATATCAATATATGCAGCAATCAAACGATATGTATAATGCGTAGAAATCCTATAGTGCGAGTGTCATGGCAATCACTAACGGTGTGAGTGTAACATACAAATAGTGCTCGTGCAGCTTGAACCGTTAGTGACAGTGCAGTGTTCTATGCTATCATTTCTATATGCAACAAAAAGGTATGCTACTAGTCCATATGAACATCTACGACTAGCCGATGAGCGAACTCATCCTGAAACCCTACTGAGCCTAACAGTGACAATGTATATACAGTCCGGTCCGTTCGTCTATGAATATCGCATATCGAGCCTAGGGGGCTGGTAACGTCAGACCCCCGATAGCGGTATAAGTCGTGTCAGAGACAAGCCCTGAACACCCTGAGAAACTACCGGAGTACCTACCTGTAATTCTCACCTGCCTTGGCCAAGAACTTGGTGTAATGGCTTTCCTAGACACAGCGCGATCTCCACCCCCAATACCGGGAGAGACGAATCCCCTGCCGATCCGCTTACTTGCCTCCATGTGGCTCGGGGCTGTACCCAAAAAATACCTGTTTGCACGACTCCTTTGAGCCGTGGTAGGGTAGAAATCAAAGCACAGTGGGAACTCACACGAGACAAATGACGACCTCAGGTCGATGAACTAACCTGTACACATGTCACCAGGGAACTGCTATCTGACAATAGGTATAATACCAACTAGCAGGTTTCCGGCGAGTCCTGTCCGGTGTATTCATAACCCAATGAGCACCTGTATACATCTTAGGTGATCTAACTGACACCAGTGGCTTGTGAGACCGGCCACCGCCCCTCGTCGGGGTCTCGACTGTATACACTAGTCTACTCCGGAGTATCAATGCCCTGTCTCGAAACTCCCACGACTAGGGACCAGAATTAAGGATATGCTTATAGACTACCTAACTCTCACGTATATGATCGCCCTCATACTGTTGGTAGTCAAGCAAGATCCTAAGAGCTTTATCAACGTGTAACATGTGATCAGTCACCTGAACTTGTACACGACTGATAAAGGTAAACCAGATAGCATACTATCATCTTGAGTAAGACTGTCCTACCGGTATAGGTCCTCCGCAATCATTGCAATCACGTGCCTGCGATCCAATAATTGACTTTGAGGGCACTATATCCAACGGCAGCTACTCTGCTCGGCACCATCCTTAGTTGTCAATTACGGCCCCTCCAACAACTAAGGATCAAAGCCCTCGCCAAGAGGCACCGAGCAGCTACCCTGCTCGACACCATCCTTAGTTGGCCAATTACGCCCCCCCAACAACTAAGGATCAGAGCCCTCGCCAAGAGGCACCTAACAGCTACCCTGTTCGACACCATCCTTAATTGGCCAATTACGGCCCCTCCAACAACTAAGGATCAAAACCCTCGCCAAGAGGCGCCGAGCAGCTACCCTGCTCGGCACCATCCTTAGTTGGCCTATTACGGCCCCTCCAACAACTAAGGATCAAAGCCCTCGCCCGGAGGCCCCGAGCAGCCACCAAGCTCGGAGCCATCCTTAGTTGGCCTATTACGACCCCTCTAGCAACTAAGCAATGCCCTCGCCATGAGGCACCGAGCAGCTACCCCTCTCGGCGCCATCCTTAGTAGGCCACTAACGGCCCCTACAACAAGGGCGGAACATGAGCTCAACAAGAGGCATCCGGACTACCAACGTCTTAGCGATCTCCATCTCGACTTCGGGGCCATGGAGATACCGTCTTCCCGCCGGTCTCCGCACACTTGGCGAAAGATCAGATTCAATTCGACGCGTAATCGCTAGACGAAGACCCGACACAACATGAAGGCAGTACCGTGCAAATACAAGTGTCTACCAACAAAAGAAAATACGAGCACAAACACTACTGCAAAAACAAAAATCTTTATTCAAAAAGTCAAAGCTTTTACAAGGGTATTATGGGCTCCACAGCCTTACAAAATTGCCCGGAGGCTTACAAGAGGAAAAGACAAAGAGAAGACGAGGCGCTTCAGGCCTCAAGGACGGGCGCGATACCGCTGAGCTCGATGGCCACCATGACTGGGGATGCGTCCATCCCGGGAGCCTCGGCGTCGCCCTCGCCGAGAGTCTCTTCCCCGGCAGTGCTCCTGAGGGCTTCCCCCTGCTCGTCATCCCAGCGGGGATATTCTTCCCGGAGCTCTTCATCAGCGAACCCTGGCACCCGGGCCTTGACGGCGTCGAGAGCCTCGTGCCAGATGAGGGTGGTGGCTGAGGCTAGGACGGTGTATAACTGCTTCGACTTCTGGAAGTTCTCCACCGCCTCCGCCGTCCTGAGGTCGGCTCGCTTCGCCGCCTCTACCGCAGCCCCCAACTCTTTTCGGAGGGTGCTCAATGACTTTTTCATGGTGCCGACGAGCACCTAGGAGTCCTGAAGTTTGGCATCGGCTACCTGGGCAGCCTTGCAGAGCCTAGCCACCTCTTGCTTCGAGACCGCCGCCTCCTGCCTCGCGGCCGCCGCCGCCTGCCTCCCTGCAGCCACCTCACCTTGAAGGGCAGCGACCCTCGCTATCGCCGCCTCTAGCTCCCGTTTCGAGCTCTCCCCCAGCGAGGAGAGCTCGCCGCGGCTCGCATCGCCGGGCTATCTCCTCCTCCATCCGGTCGACGATAGCGACGTGCTGGAGGACCTGAAGAAATCGAAGGGGGTCAGAAAGAAAAAGGGGTGGCGCCAATCTCGCAAATGATGAGACAATGTACGAACACTCACCTGCACGACCTCTTGGGCGATGGACGCCATTTACGCCTTCAGCGTGCCCCCAGGGCCCCGGCCCCCGGCCGACCTCTCCATGTCGTGTAGCAAGCTGTCAGCGACGGAGAGCCCCGAGGGCATCTCGAAGCTCTAAGATCGGAGAGGCCGGGGACCGCGGAACTATTCGGGGGAACCTCTTGAGAGACGATGGCGGAGAGCTCGTCTCCACCTCCGAAGCCTGGGCGTCCTTTCCCCGAGCCCTTTTTCTGCTCGGCGCCTGGCTGGGCTCCGGGACGCGATCCGCACTCGAGCGCTGGGGCGCGACGGTTGCTGGGGGAGCCGAGACCGGCGTCTGACGTGAAGAGCTGGCCCCTCCAGCCTTCGACCCCTTCTTCGGCCTGCGCATGGCTGCTCGGAGGAGGTCCGCGTCCATAGTTTCTGCGCAAGACAAGATGCAATGGGATCAGCGACACCAACAAAGTGAAAACAAATACAAGCTCCTAACTTACCAACAAACTGGGCGGGGCTGAGCCCGGCCCAACTGAGGGCCCGCTCAGAAAGTAGCACATCAGCCCGAGGAATAGGATCCCACGCCGCCACTCTCGCCGCGTCGGGGTCATTAGACGGATTTCCCTGCCAGCACCTATCCCTAGACCATTGGATGGGTACGGGCCAGTCCCCACCCTCTGACGGCCCGACGAAGAAAAACTTCTTCTTCCAATCGTGGATGGAAGAAAGCAAGGCGACAACCCCTGACCCGGCTACGCTCCTCCGTTGCTTCCTAAAGAAGAGGTAAACCCACCTCGGGTCGCCCGCGCGAGTTCCAGGGTGACTTTTGTAAATAAGGGAGGCAAGGATGGACAGACTAAAGGAGATCATCTGCAACTTCAGCCGGACCAGGAACCCAAGGAGAATCCTCCAGGAGTTCGGCACTAGCTGGTCCGGGGCTAACCCAAAGTAATTCAACGCAGCTACAACTTCGGGAGAGAAAGACAGGCGCATTTTGGCCCAAAAGGCTTCCAGGTACAAGGCGATCTCTCTACCCCTCACCTGATTTGCCCTTTCTACTTCCTCGGCCAATCGTAGCGTGTAGCCAGAAGGAATATGGAAACGAGCCCGAGCGGTGACAACCTCGTCCTCATATCTCACTGAGGACGACGCACCGGGAGCGTCCGCCGCCACCGCTCCGGGAACCGCCCCAGACGCGCGACCCCGGGAGGAGGATCTAACCCCAACCTCCCGAAGAGGCTCCAACCCAAGGGAAGAATCCCTAAAATCTTCCCCTACGGCATCTACGGACTCCTCAAAACAAGACATCTAACCTGATGAGAAGAAGTCCTCGAGAAGAGAAAACGCAAGATCCGACCTAAAAGAAGAGCGCCGAGCAAACAAGACTCAGAATGAGGAAAATGTGAAGGGAGAGAGACCATGAATCAGGCCTCCTCTCTATTTATGCTACCGGCGTTCTTATCCAACGGCGACAGTCATTTCCTGCCAAAACGATTCGCTCCACTCGACGGACACGATCGCTCCACCTGTCGCAAGCGCACTGGCCGCATCCCATCGGACGCCAGAAGCCTGCGGCACGTCGCATCAGCCAACCGGCACCCGACACGCGGTCTGTCGCTTCAGTAAAGTGCACACGATCCGGCACACCCTCTTTAATGCAAAGATCTCGCCTATGATTCACTGATGTCATCCAAAGATACAACGAGTCGCCCCAGAACACGCTCGATGATATCTACGAAAGGGAACTCACCTCGAATGACCCGGCAAACCACTTTCGACCCGACCCATCATCTGGTCGAGACGAGAGTGGGGGGCTAATGATGAGGCTTGATATCGGTGATCTCCCAGATAATGACACGTGGCAGATGACGTGTCCCAAAGCACACAAGAAAGGACCTGCAGTGGCCGACCAGACCACACTTACGCTCGTCCTACCGAGCAAACGCTGGCTCGCCTCCGAGCCCCCTGCACAACTGGCCTCCTCGACCTCACGGCTCGTCTCCGAGCCCCCTCCACAACTGGCCTGCTCACTGACTTTTTCATGGTGCCGACGAGCACCTGGGAGTCTTGAAGTTTGGCCTCGGCTACCTGGCCACCTCTTGCTTCGAGGCCGCCGCCTCCTGCCTCCCTACAGCCCCCTCGCCCTGAAGGGCAGCGATCCTCGCCATTGCCGCCTCCAGCTCCCGCTTCGAGCTCTCCCCCAGCGAGGAGAGCTCGCCGCAGCTCGCATCGCCGGGCTATCTCCTCTTCCTCCATCCGGGCGACGATAGTGACGTGCTGGAGGACCTGAAGAAATCGAAGGGGGGTCAGAAAGAAAAAGGGGTGGTGCCAATCTCGTAAATGATGAGACGATATACGAACACTCACCTGCACGACCTCTTGGGCGATGGATGCCATTTGCGCCTTCAGCGTCCCCCCAGGGACTCGACCCCTGGCCGACCTCTCCATGTCGTGCAGCAAGTTGTCAGCGATGGAGAGCCCCGAGGGCATCTCGAAGCGGAGCCCCCTTCGTCCACTAAGATCGGAGAGGCCGGGGACCGCGGAACTATTCGGGGGAACCTCTTGAGAGACGACGGCGGAGAGCTTGTCTTCACCTCCGAAGCCTGGGCGTCCTTTCCCCGAGCCCTTTTTCTGCTCAGCGCCTGGCTGGGCTCCGGGACACGATCCGCACTCGAGCGCTGGGGCGCGACGGTTGCTGGGGGAGCCGAGACCGGCGTCTGACGTGAATAGCTGGCCCCTCCAGCCTTCGACCCTTTCTTCGGCTTGCGCATGGCTGCTCGGAGGAGGTCCGCGTCCATAGTTTCTACACAAGACAAGATGTAATGGGATCAGCAACACCAACAAAGTGAAAACAAATACAAGCTCCTAACTTACCAACAAACTGCGCGGGGCTGAGCCCGGCCCAACTGAGGGCCCGCTCAGACAGTAGCACATCAGCCCGAGGAATAAACTCCCACGCCGCCACTCTCGTCTCGTCGGGGTCATTAGACGGATTTCCCTGCCAGCACCTATCCCTAGACCATTGGATGGGTACGGGCTAGTCCTCACACTCTGGCGGCCCGACGAAGAAAAACTTCTTCTTCCAATCGTGGATGGAAGAAAGCAAGGCGACAACCCCTGACCCGGCTACGCTCCCCCGTTTCTTCCTAAAGGAGAGGTAAACCCACCTCGGGTCACCCGCGCGAGTTCCGGAACGACTTTTGTAAATAAGGGAGGAGGTAAGGATGGACAGACTAAAGGAGATCATCTGCAACTTCAGCCGGACCAGGAACCTAAGGAGAATCCTCCAGGAGTTCGGCACTAGCTAGCCCGGGGCTAACCCAAAGTAATTCAACGCAGCTACAACCTCGGGAGAGAAAGGCAGGCGCATTCCGGCCCAAAGGGCTTCCAGGTACAAAGCGATCTCTCTACCCCTCACCTGATCTGCCCTCTCTCCTTCCTCGGCCAATCGTAGCGTGTAGCCAGAAGGAATATGGAAACGAGCCCGAGCGGTGACAATCTCGTCCTCATATCTCACTGAGGACGACGCACCGGGAGCGTCCGCCGCCACCGCTCCGGGAACTGCCCCAAACGCGCGACCCCGGGAGGAGGATCTAACCCCAACCTCCCGAAGAGGCTCCAACCCAGGGGAAGAATCCCTAAAATCTTCCCCTACGGCATCTACGGACTCCTCAAAACAAGACATCTAACCTGATGAGAAGAAGTCCTCGAGAAGAGAAAACGCAAGATCCGACCTAAAAGAAGAGTGCCGAGCAAACAAGACTCATAATGAGGAAAATGTGAAGGGAGAGAGACCATGAATCAGGCATCCTCTCTATTTATGCTACTGGCGTCCTCATCCAACGGCGACAGTCATTTCCCGCCAAAACGATTTGGTGCACTCGACGGACACGATCGCTCCACCTGTCGCAAGTGCACTGGCCGCATCCCATCAGACGCCAGAAGCATCCGGCACATCGCATCAGCCAACCGGCACCCGACACACGGTCTGTCGCTTCAGCAAAATGCACACGATCTGGCACACCCTCTTTAATGCAAAGATCTCGCCCATGATTCGCTGATGTCATCCAAAGATACAACGAGTAGCCCTAGAACACGCCCGACGATATCTACGAAAGGGTGCTCACCTCGAATGACCTGGCAGACCACTTTCGACCCGACCCATCATCTGGTCGGGACGAGAGTGGGGGGCTAATGATGAGGCTTGATATCGGTGATCTCCCAGATAATGACACATGGCAGATGACGTGTCCTAGAGCACCCAAGAAAGGACCTGCAGTGGCCGACCAGACCACACTTACGCTCGTCCTACCGAGCAAACGCTGGCTTACCTCCGAACCCCCTGCACAACTGGCCTCCTCGGCCTCACGGCTCGTCTCCGAGCTAGCGTAGAATCAAGGTACCTCGGCTCTCCCGCTCGTCCACGAGCTCTCTCGCCGAGGTCATCTTCCTCGGTCTCATCGACCGACCAACAGCACCGCTTGCAGGCGTAACCGCCATCCCGCGGATCTCGCCATGCTCGAGATCTCCACCGGCCATATCCCACGTTCCACGCCACCACGATCCCCCATTAACGAGCCTGTCTCGCCATTAATGGAAGGTCCCGCTCATCACGCGGGCGTGACGTCGGGAGCGTAACAGCCGGCGTGATTCTCGCGCCTGCCTCACCTGCTGCCACCGCTATATAAATCCATTCTTCAGACGGTTCAAGTAAGCCATTTTTTACTCCACTAAACTGTTACTTTGCTCTGATTTCTAGACTAGCTCGATCGTCGGAAGGTTCTCGGTGGTACAACCATCCCGGGACTTCCTTGCAGATAGCTCGACAACCACAACCTCAAACACACTGAGATCCACACGCTTCAGGAGCGACAGACTCCAAATCCAATCTCAGCCACCCATCGCCGCCATCAGCAGATCAACGGAGGGCAACATTTGAAGGAGACCCTAGCCTCCATCAATTAGCAAAAGTAAATCATAATTAGATTAAAACATGATAAAATTAAGAGGAAATGAGTTCATGAGAAAGAAATGATAAAAAGTTATTGCAACAGAGAAAGCCCAAAAAATCAATCAAGAGAAACTATGGTCAAATTTTGTCACATGGCAGCTTTCCAAAGGTGCCTATAACATTCTTGCACTTATAGTATGACAATTCATCACAATTTTGGCACATGGTAGCTAGCTTTATTTGTACTAAAATTATTTAAATGAGGTTGCGCTCAAAGTAATCAATGGAACTGTCAAATGTTTATATTAATACTTGGGATTGCTATTGTTCATGCAGAACTAATTTTGTGCATAAAGAATGTGTGAGTTCTTGATGAATGAATGAATTCTTAAACAAATTTTGAACAAGCAATTACATTTGTTGCGGTACATTTCAGATGAACATGCTAAAAGAATGGGTACTAAACCAGATTCCAAACATCTCAGATTACATTTCAAAGCAACAATTTAACAAGTTTTTCATCACACGTTATATCAAAAACAAACAATACATCAATATTTGTAGATTACTCACTAGTTTCCAAGCTCGGTCACCTAGGCACATCAACTTTTTTCCGAAAAAATACAACACTGTATAGAAACACCACATACAGCAGAGGCCAATTCGGAGTTTATATCTATTGGTGAGTTTCAGTGTAAAACTGATGCCTTTTCATACAAGAGAGCCATAAAATTTCTGAACAATGGCATTACAGATATATTGATGACATTTTTTCCATGCAGCCCCATAGGAATCAAACGGGTGAACTCCCAAATTGGACAACAAAGTTAAAGCGCGGGGTTATGCTTCTTGGTAAACCGGTGACAGTTAAAATGGAAATAATGCAATACTGCACCAAATCATGCATTAACGAGCCGGAACACTAAAACCCTAAAGTAATTCACCTATTATAAAGGTACACATGTAAGTTAGCAATACTCAAAAATTATATCTAGCGCATATAACTAACCTAGTGAGCCATCTGAACTATCATCAGCAGAGTCAGCTAGCACCGACTCCATGGCAGCGCAGCAAAAGGACTCTCGATCCTTCAAGAGAAGGCAGCTACCATCAGAATTCCATTTTAGATCATATATTAAAAACTTTGGCAGTGGAATATTAACACAACAAGCTCCTGAAGGGCTCCACATGTAAAGGACGGGGCTGCCCGTGCATAAAACTAGGCGAGGGCAAGTTGGATCCCATGCTGCTGCACGAATGGGCTCTTTGTGAATCAGAACTGCAGCAAGCTCAAGACAACGAATATCCCAAACCCAAAGAACAGTTGCCATGTTGTCATTTCGAGTGAAGAGATACTGGCTGTCATAACTCCATGACAATAAACCTGCATAAAATTTGATACATGGTTTAATTTTTATGTAACAAGTTATTAGGATTTCGAAGATAAAAGTGCAGATCACAGGTAAAACAAGATGGTCTAAAAGGACCCTGTTCATGAGGAAAATATAAGTTATGCATCAGGAAGGGATTAGGTTAAATCAGTGTTTGAGACTAGAAATGATTAAGAGTTCCATGTATTTAGCCCAGTAGAGGAAGCAGACGAGGAAAAGGGCATGTTCAAATTTCAGTGAAATACCATCTAACAGTTGACTTGAGAACGAAACACTAACCAACGCCTTGTTTTGGGTTGGGTTTATCCACAGTTGGCTTTTGGAAGGGCAAGCTTATAGGAACATCCATTACTTTGTACTTGACTCTGGAGTTTCCATCTGCAGCATTTTCTGTAGACGAAAACCATGATGAGATTATCAGCATCATTATAATTCGCATAGAATAGATAATAAGCATCAGTATACAATTAATCGTGTAGGTGCACATGAACAAACAAGGAAATACTAGCAAACGGTACAACCAGTCAGATGATACTAAACTTAATTTTTATAGGTCATTCAAACAAACAAACAAAAAAATTCGATTCAATGCTGACATACCATTTTATTATATTTCCTATCCATAAGTGTTGTGTTAGCTGGACTGATAGTCATCCCACAACCTAATAGCTTAGCTGCTTAAGCTTTTGAGTAAGTGATTATTGACATGGTTTCAAAGCACGAGGTTTAACAGGTCATGGTTTGAAACTCATCGTTGTTACGATGAAGAGACATTTAATTACCCCAAGCAAGAGTTCCCACCCGACGCCTTTCCATGTGTCAAAAGCCCACATGAAGGGGGAAGTTATTTGTTATGTCAGCTTGTCATACGTAGTAATCAAACAATCTGATAGCTTATTTGTTATGTCAGCTTGTTATGAATCTTGATTTTGAATCCCTTGATTTCTTGCTAATTTCCTGACAATATACAAATTTCTCGGGCTACTTGTCAACAGATATCCGAGTTAAAGTAATGTGTAGAATCACAATCAGAAACAGAAGTGCACAAAGACCAGAAACAATAGGTTCCACCAATGTAGTTTCTTTAGAGGCTTCCCTTGTGTAAGCCATGTCCATATGCAGGGCTGAACCTTAAAACGTCCAAACTTTCGATATTGCCAAGCAACCTTAATGCCCATCAATAGTTAAAATATGTTCATTGATCATATGAACACTTCAATTTTTGCCCTACATGCATACCAACACTTTCACCTTGTAGGGGAGTCCATATTTTATTTTGTATAAGAGCAAAAGCGTAAGCATTATATTCCTAAGAATAACCTTAGCTGCCAATCTCAGTTTCCATTCATAAAAAAATATTATGCATATTAAGAAGAAATCCCAACTTCCCTTAAAGTTCACCATCTTTTCTTTAAATAGATTGCGATATAACTATGTGAATTTCTTGCAAATAGACCTAAGTCATGGGATTCCCCTCTGATTAAGTTGTTAGTGTGCAAGACATAAGAAGGCTGTTATTGTTCTTACTATTGTGGTTTGTGTGGATATTGTAGTAAACACCGATGTTAAATCCATAGACATGCTAAAGTACCAAAGGACATTACCATATCCACGTAATACAAAGCTAAGATTCATTGGTCTGCTTCCTAGTAGATCAATAAATTTAAAATATCTTTTCCGATTTAGCATTCTGAGAGAATTTATTTGATGTAGAGAATCAACAACCTAACAAATTCCTAAATCGAAAAGCTTACCAGGGCAGTTCCCTTGTATATAATGAGAAAAGTCATCACTCAAACATAGCCCAGACATATCAAGCTGCAAAGGTTCATCCACTTCCTACAGAAATTTTAAAGAATCAAATCTAGACTAGCTGCTATTTGTTTAAAGGTAACCAAAAGAAGAAAAATATTTGTTTTAACCTTGAAAATAGCAGCACCGCAGGGGCTTCGAATGGTGGATACATGCATAAATTCAGCAAACGTTTTCCATGTCAGGTGGTTCAAAGCCCTCAACATCTGATCATAACTACCCACTGCTAAAAATTGGCCACATGGAGACCAAGCAACAGTTTTCACTCCTAACCCACTTTCGTATGCTTGATACTTGAACAAACATCTTCCATCAGGAGAATAAATCAGCACCTGCAATATGCAAACATTACCTTCAAAAGTTCACTCCTCTATCAGCCAAAGAATATAGATCATGGAAATAAAACCTATAAAATCCCAAGAGTAAATTTATAAAGCATTACTTCCTGTTCCAGATGCATTGACGCGGCAGGGAAGAGACATTTTTTAAGGTTTTTAAGATAGCACCATCAAACTTTATATTGCCATAAATCCCCATTAAACCAGCAATGCTGTATAAAAATGTTGGTTTCATTAACTCGTTTTAGGCGCAAGTGGATTGAATGACCCCAAAACGACCATGTACGTGGACTGAATAACACTAAAATGGACCGAATATGGCATTTTTCAATATAAAAAATACCCTGACAAAAGTACCCTCGCATCATTTTTAAAGTTCAATGGTGCTATCTTAAAAACCCTGAAAATTCAATGGTGCTTAATAAAATTTACCATCTTACAGGAGATTTCCAATTGCACTATAAACATCTTGTATCCAGGACTAGGAGATAATAATGGTAAGGATTTGCTAAGAACTTCGGCTATTGTTGGGCATAACTATAGTTAATGGGAGAGACTTATTAGACAGAATGGCTTTTTATGAATAGATGATTCATTTAATGCTTTTAAGTTCCACTCTATTTTTCTTTTTACCGTTCTGATCTGTAACTTAACCTTTCTTCTCGTCTTAATAATTTCAATTGATGTTGGCTTGGTACAGGGTCTCAAATTCCACCATCGGTTGCCTCTCCTTTTTAAGTTAACGGAAATGAATCGAACTACTATGATAATACATTATGCATTTTTCTTTCCCTAGATGAAAAATTGCCATTTTGAAGAAAATAATGGATTCAGTCGGTACATGTGTATATATCAAGATTTTCAAAGCATCACCAAAACTCTCAAAGAACATGGGGGAAAAAGAGATCGCCTCACAAAGCTCACAAAGAGGAGCTTACATCCAATTTATGCCATTTGCATTATTTGGTCTGTTCCTGCTACTGCCACAACACCACCATCCAACATCATATCAGCTTCACCACATCTCTTAAAACTATAGTTTCTGTGGAATTTGTTAATCTGGATTACATATATCGATATTTTCCTATTATCCAACCTCATATTGATATCCCTAATGGTTTAGCATACATAAGAAATTGATGGAAGAAATCACTTTCCAGTTTCCACCTAAAGACAATAGTAATCAAATTTAAAAAACACCCATGTGGGAGGTGTTACTCTTACCTTTCTAAATTGTTATGATTTCTGAAATTTAAGTTTAAGTAAAATCAGCAATGTGCATAAACTTCTCGTGGTCAAACTTCAAACCATACATGACTAGGTGCAGTGCTTTGAAGAAACCAAAATTCTAAGGGACTTAATTTAGCATTACCAATCAAACTTATTACTTAGTTATATACACAAACTTACATGCCAACTTACATGTGTATGTCGGCGTGTGTCACCATTTGTTAAGTCTAGCATACGCAATTACAAAAAATATCCCTAGTTCCACCTTGACAGAAGGATACTAGCTGTAGAACTTAAGAACATCGTGTGCAGGCCTTTTTAAATTATATTCAGGGTAAATTATATAAAACACCATCGACTTTTCAAGATTTATGAGATAGCACCATCACCATTTAAAAATTCCATCGACCCCCGCCCCTCCGAATTCTTGTCAAACAAAGGTCACATTTTGTTCATTTCGGGGTTATTGAGTCTATGTACAAGGCATTTTGGGGTTATTTTTCCGCTTGTGCCTTGAACAAAAATGACTATTTCAGACATCATTGCTAGCTCATGGGGGTTTTATGGCATTTTTAAAATTCATCGGTGTTATCTCAAAACTCTCAAAAAGTCGATGGTGTTTTATAATATATATACCCTTATATTTAATTTCTGGTTATTGGTTTTCTTCAATAAGAAACAAAAATTTTATTATACAAAGAAGCATACATTAGTAATCACAGTTTGAAAATATCATATAAAAAACCAATGGTTGTACTCCTGTAATCTTTGTGGACTATGTTTTCCATCAATGCAATTTATACATATGTATGCAAACATACATCAGTTTGATTTCACTGCATCCAATTTGAGTTTTTTTAGACCATTTCTCTTCGGAAAGTAAACTATTCATAATATTATTAAAGATAGGTAGACAGATAGACATGTGTATAATGCACATCTATACAGATAAGAGTGTATACATGCACACATAGATACACACAGTAATTTATTTATTTCACTTCTTAAGAAAGTTTGCATGCTATATCCTTAATCCACTATTAAAATTTTACCGTCCTTGTCTCTCATAGCGCATTTTTCAAGGTATTTTATGTTGTATATATTACAAATACATTAATTTCAAAACCTTATTTGACCAGTTCGATTTTTGTTCCCTTTGAATAGTTATTCCAAATTCATTTGACAAATCAATTTCCGCACACGTTGTTTACTTATATGGCAAGAATTTGAATTTTGGTTGAATCAATTAATAAAATGCGTGTTTTGCTTTCTTTGGAATTTGCCATTAAGGATATTTGATTTTATTTCAAATTTTATTAAGGCCTTTTATGGTGATTGCTCTATCAATTGTTTCTCCATCAATACCCTATTTATTCCATTCTTTTCAAGGGATAAAAACGCACAGAAAACCCTTTCTCTGAGCTCATCTCCTCCAAAGCTCTTCTCTCATTCTTTGATGATTCTCCATTCGATCTTGATATTAGAAAGTACACAAGACAAGCAGCAAATTCCCAAATCTGCCGTAATTAAGTGTACATCTAGTGCGACACCACGGAAGTACCCTACAGAGAAAATCGCCAATACCTTTACACCGAGATATCTGAGGGGCAGAAATTTGCTTTTAAGGGCGGAGGTATGCATGTTTCACTTGGTACCATTTTAACCATTAAGTTATTCTCTGTAACATATTTCCAACATTTAAAAATATTTAAATCAGATTAAGCCTGAGAGTCAAACAACTTTCTGATATCAAGTAGGCTGCACCAATCTTCATATAATAATGCAATATACAGTCACTATCACTACCTTATCATGCAGCATTTTCTCATCAAGACACGGTTAGCTATAGAACACAGTCCTATATTAAGACAACTCACAGTCAACCCAACATGGACTCCCTTAGTATTGAATTTCTGGCCATGGAAAACATGGACAAACGATATACTATGGCAAATTTCAAATGTGAAGAAACTAGAGTTAAAACTACATATGGGCAGTCGAAACCAATACCTTATACTCAAGAAGTGAATCCCATATCACGAGGGCGCTATCATCTGGGGACCACTCAACACCTGCTAAATCCACAGTATCGACAGCAAAAGTACCCATGATTTCCCATGAATGACAGGACAGTAGGTTAATATAATCCTTGCAGTCTCTTCTAGTGCAAACAGCAGCAAATTTTCCATCTTGGGTGAAGGATACACCCTTTGATGCATGTTTTGGCCACTGCACATGGACACAAGCAGTATTTACTAGGGACCACACTGTCAACCGAAGTTGAAACTCTGATGTCGTGAGTATGTGGCGGCTGTCTGGGCTCCACCTTGCATAAGCAATCCCTGCAGGGCCTTCATCTATTTTACATGTCCATTCTGGTTGAGTTAGCGACCATGCCTGTACCATTGGCCTCTTGTAAAGACCACAAAGTATGTATTCTGAATCGAGTGCCCACTCGATGTAACTTATTTTGTCAACACATGTATATAATTGTATCACCTGCAAACCAAAAAAGGCAAAGAAAATAGTTAAATAATAGAAGCATTTACATTGAAGAATAAGCTACACGATGCAAAATTGGATAGGCATGCTTGTAATCATGAAATGAAAGCAATATATTAAAATCCATCCATGTCTTCTTGAAGGTGGTTTGATGACGCTCCAATACTATTCATCATTTCACACTTAATAGCACTATATGGCGTGGGAGTATGGCTTGTTAAGCTTTTGGGTTATGCTGGCTAATTCAGAGTAACTGAATAGAAGAATATTTAACTTTAGCATGAGAAAGTGCAAACTCAGATCCATATAAATTTATGAATGAAAGGGTTCGAGCATATGTGAAGGTTTCAAATTTAGTCTATAGTTGAACATTTCCATCCAATGAACCAATTGCGTTCCTCAAGATTGCATTCCTCGAGATGGTAGCATATGGTTATATTTATATGGTTATGACTGGAAAGAAAACAGAATGCACTAGACAATTAAAATTAGTGGCGCTACATTGATGCAGCGCAACCATATACATCGTCATACTAGTATGCTGATCACTGCTGCAAAAAGCCTCGCTAAAGTTCTGCTTTAGCAAAAAGCGGCCAAGCATCACTTTGCAGAAAGGCAGTGGCACAAAAGTCCTATGTTCTACTCTAGAGACTTGAAGCCATAGAGCCCCCATTTTGACCCACTTTATGCGCTTGAAGTCTCTCTTTTAAACTAAAAGGTCAAAATGAGTAGAGCCCTTATTGTACCAAAATTATGAAGTGTCATTAAAATGATAGAATATTTGAATCTCATTGTTGTAATTCACCTTCTTAGACCTTACATTGAAGACATAAGTATTATCAGTCTTAAAATGCATCAATATATTACTATCACTGCATACGAACTTTATAAAAAGCATTAAAAAGAACATCTCTTATACTTATTATTTTCTTTTTACTATGTAATTCTCTATCGTAATTATTTATTTATTACTACAAGAAAACCCTTGGCACCTTTTGCTGCGAAACCCTACACCCTGACTTCCCCCTTGGCTACTTTTCCTGCTTTCCACAACACTGATACAGATCCTATCAAAATGTTTGTGGTATAGGTTAAATAATTCCAATTTTCAATGGCATTTAGTTCATAGAGCCATCCTAACTCCATTTCTTCCCCCTTTCTTCAGGTTTAGATAAAGTTGTTGGGGAGAAATCTGAATTATTCCTCGCTTACTCCAAAGTGAAATTTTTAAGCAATCCAAACTTGAATTTGAGAACAATAGCTACAATCGATCATCAGAATCTCACCACACCATCGCATTTCCACCTATTCTCCTGAAAATGAACGAATTATCGAAGGAGAGGATAATACCTTGAGAGAGACGACGTCGCGGATCACGAGGCGGTAGTCGACGGCAATGGCGAGGAATCGAGAGTCTGGAGAGAAACAGCAAGGCCCCGTCTGCTTGTACGCGTCCGTGAACTCCATTGGTCACTGGACTAGAGATCTTCAGCAGATCCGAGAGCTAAATAGTGTGTGTGTGGGGTGGGGGGTGGGTGGTGGAGGGGGGGGCTAGAAATTGAAATGGAGAATTAGGGCAAGCATCAAGCTATGGCCATGGGTTTGATCTCCTCCGATGGTCGATTGAGAAACCCTAGCCGGCGGCGATTGCTTTCTTTGAATAGGGGCAGGTGAGTCCAGTGTCGCTCTCAGCATCAGAGAAATAATTATTTTTCTGCCGTCAGCGAGTCATCATTTCAAAAATTGCCTCCTATCTCCTTCAAATTTTCCTATATTTCCATTTGATGCATGCGGCTACTTAAAGCCTGATAAAAAGCAACTCGGAGGTTTATTATGGACAAGTATACAGCAATGCCTCTAAAAATGTCGGCTAACAAAAACTATCAACACCCTCTGGTGCTCAGGTGTTTGTGCTTGAGTATTTGTTGAAAAGCCAACACCGGTATTTTTTAATGGAAAATCAGAGTTTCCAAGTAATTTAATATATAGACGAAAGGCAAATATAAAATTCTTTTTATTATAAGAACGGGCTTATTAAGTTTGAATGCTGTCCGATAAGTGGATTGCGTTACTTGCCACTTAAAAACCATCAATCTCTACTAAAGAAATAAAATGGTGGGACTCACAACACCTTAATATTAATGTCAACCACTTGGGTAGATTTAAATAGAATTTTAAAACGGATAGGAAAAATATTCTCCAACAAATTCAGTCCTCTCCTCCCCACAGAAACTACTGCAAATTTAATTGAGATCATAATTCAGTCAATATAGTAACAAACATCAAGGCATATATGCTTAAAAGAAACATAATGCCTCGATCAAGGCTAGTTATATATATGAAGAGCCATCGAAATCCCCTTACACCACTACATGCTCAATTAGTAGCTTCTTCTTTTGCAAAAAAGAAAACAAACAAATTAACAAACAAACTGAATCGATTTCTCTTCATTTGTTGTCAAGTTATTGATATAACATTGGCAGCTTTGCAAATTTGTAATATACCAATCCTTGTAGTAACAATATTTGTAATATACAAATCAGCAGGATCCATTGCGACATTACCGGACCCCGACCAAATATAAACCCCTCTTTCTTGTCTGGTATCAGGAACTGTGTTGTCGAGTACAAATGCAATGCACAAGTAGAGCTACCACCATGTTGAGTGAAAGAAGAGAGTTTAAAGCGTAATTTAGCTGCTTAAATAAAGGAGTATGTTAGAGACCATATGCATGAACTAATTCATAATTGGGATCGCAAGTCTTGAATTTAAACAAAAAAACTCCTAAGAAGTTTCACTGAATGCTTTTCAAATAAAACCATAAGACCAATAAATTTTAGATAGCAACGATGAATTTTTAAATAAAAAACAACAGTACCTGGCGGATAATCAAGGAGCGAATGCTAAGAAAAAAAGTTGTTACGTGAAAAATAAATGCGTTGTTTATAAATTATAGATTTCGACGATGTATTTGTAATCCATAAGTATCTGAAGAGAGTCGAATCTTTTATTTATTTCTTTTGGGCGGAGGTGGGGTGGGGTGGGTTGGGGTGCGTGGGGATAGTAAAATTTAGCCTAGATCTTGTTAAGTAGTTTGAATATATTGGTTGCATTTGTAAGTGGGAAATAGTCCCACATCGGATGGAGAGACAAACATCCAAGTCTTTATAATAGTTCACAATATTTAAATAAAAATAAAGTGAATAATGAGCCAAGTGGGCTTGATTTCTAGCAGGCTTATACTATTTATTTATTATTGCCTTTGATTGAGGCACTTCGGCACTTGGAAACTCTTGGGTTGACTTTTTTAGTAACAGAGTTTTCTCGATTTAGGAAATCTGGAGCCCTTGAAATAAAAGTACAAAAGGGATAATTCCTGTGATTGCATGTTCAAACTCAGTATTAATGAAATAAATTGTATGTTTGCTTATATTATTGAGTATTCTTTTTCCTTAACAGAGTTTTCTCAATTTAGGAAATCTGGAGCGCCCTTGAAATAAAGTACAAAAATGAGTAATATCGAAGAATGGTATATTTGTAGGAAAGGGATAATTCCTGTGATGGCATGTTCAAACTCAGTATTAATGAAATAAATTGTATGTTTGCTTATATTGTTGAGTATTCTTTTTCCTTGACAGAGTTTTCTCAATTTAGGAAATCTGGAGCGCCCTTGAAATAAAGTACAAAAATGAGTAATATCGAATAATGGTATATTTGTAGGAAAGGGATAATTCCTGTGATGGCATGTTCAAACTCAGTATTAATGAAATAAATTGCATGTTTGCTTATGTTGTTGAGTATTCTTTTTCCTTGTGGCATGCTATATAGACTATGCCATTTAAATTTTCGCTCTTTAAACTGTATGTCTAAACATGGTTATATTGCATGTCAAAATGATCATAATGATAAATGTGAGTCAAACTCAGTATTAATGAAATAAATTGCATGTTTGCTTATGTTGTTGAGTATTCTTTTTCCTTGTGGCATGCTATAGACTATGTCATTTAAATTTTCGCTCTTTAAACTATATGTCTAAACATGGTTACATTGCATGTCAAAATGATCATAATGATAAATGTGAGATTTGCGTAGAAGCAAAAATGAATAGAAAACCTTTCCTTAAAATCGAAAGAGGTACTAATTTATTAGAACTTGTTCATTCTGATATTTGTGAATTAAATGCTCAATTAACTAGAGGAGGAAACAGATATTTTATAACCTTTACTGATGATCATTCCCGTTATACATATGTATATTTATTAAGAACCAAAGATGAAGCATTTGAGAAATTTATTAAGGTACGGATAAATTTCTAGGATTTAAAATTGTTCTAGAGTCTGACAAAGTTGTAATATCGAAGAATGGTATATTTGTAGGAAAGGGATAATTCCTGTGATGGCATGTTCAAACTCAGTATTAATGAAATAAATTGCATGTTTGCTTATGTTGTTGAGTATTCTTTTTCCTTGTGTCATGCTATAGACTATGTCATTTAATTTTTCGCTCTTTAAACTATATGTCTAAACATGGTTACATTGCATGTCAAAATGATCATAATGATAAATGTGAGATTTGCGTAGAAACAAAAATGAATAGAAAACCTTTCTCTAAAATCGAAAGAGGTACTAATTTATTAGAACTTGTTCATTCTGATATTTGTGAATTAAATGGTCAATTAACTAAAGGAGGAAAAAGATATTTTATAACCTTTACTGATGATCATTCCCGTTATACATATGTATATTTATTAAGAACCAAAGATGAAGCATTTGAGAAATTTAAAGAGTATAAGTCAGTTGTAGAAAATCAGAAAGATAGAAGGATTAAAATCCTTAGAAGTGATAGAGGGGGAGAATATTTTATCATTATGATTCTTTTTCTCAATTCTGCGAAATGCATGGTATTATTCATCAAAGAACTGCATCTTATACGCCTCAACACAATGGATTAGCCGAAAGAAAAAATAGGACCTTAGTTGAAATGGTAAATGCTATGCTTTTAAAATTGTTCTAGATTCTGACAAAGTTGTAATATCGAAGAATGGTATATTTGTGGGAAAGGGATAATTCCTGTGATGGCATGTTCAAACTCAGTATTAATGAAATAAATTGCATGTTTGCTTATGTTGTTGAGTATTCTTTTTTCTTGTGGCATGCTAGACTATGTCATTTAAATTTTCGCTCTTTAAAATATATGTCTAAATATGGTTACATTGCATGTCAAAATGATCATAATGATAAATGCGAGATTTGCGTAGAAGCAAAAATGAATAGAAAACCTTTCCCTAAAATCGAAAGAGGTACTAATTTATTAGAACTTGTTTATTCTGATATTTGTGAATTAAATGGTCAATTAACAAGAGGAGGAAATAGATATTTTATAACCTTTACTGATGATCATTCCCGTTATACATATGTATATTTATTAAGAACCAAAGATGAAGCATTTGAGAAATTTAAAGAGTATAAGTCAGTTGTAGAAAATCAGAAAAATAGAAGAATTAAAATCCTTAGAAGTGATAGAGGGGGAGAATATTTTTCTGATTCTTTTTCTCAATTCTGCGAAATGCATGGTATTATTCATCAAAGAACTGCACCTTATACGCCTCAACACAATGGATTAGCCGAAAGGAAAAATAGGACCTTAGTTGAAATAGTAAATGCTATGCTTTTAAATGCTAAATTACCTTTTAATTTTTGGGGTGGGGCGCTTTTAACATCATGCTATATTCATAATAGAATACCATCCAAGAAAAAGTATATGTCTAAATATGGTTACATTGCATGTCAAAATGATCATAATGATAAATGTGAGATTTGCGTAGAAGCAAAAATGAATAGAAAACATTTCCCTAAAATCGAAAGAGGTACTAATTTATTAGAATTTGTTCATTCTGATAGTTGTGAATTAAATGGTCAATTAACTAGAGGAGGAAAAAGATATTTTATAACCTTTACTGATGATCATTCCCGTTATACATATGTATATTTATTAAGAACCAAAGATGAAACATTTGAGAAATTTAAAGAGTATAAGTCAGTTGTAGAAAATCAGAAAGATAGAAGGATTAAAATCCTTAGAAGTGATAGAGGGGGAGAATATTTTTCTGATTCTTTTTCTCAATTCTGCGAAATGCATGGTATTATTCATCAAAGAACTGCACCTTATACGCCTCAACACAATGGATTAGCCGAAAGGAAAAATAGGACCTTAGTTGAAATGGTAAATGCCATGCTTTTAAATGCTAAATTACCTTTTAATCTTTGGGGTGAGGCGCTTTTAACATCATGTTATATTCATAATAGAATACCATCCATGAAAAAGTATATGTCTAAACATGGTTACATTGCATGTCAAAATGATCATAATGATAAATGTGAGATTTGCGTAGAAGCAAAAATGAATAGAAAACCTTTCCCTAAAATCGAAAGAGGTACTAATTTATTAGAACTTGTTCATTCTGATATTTGTGAATTAAATGCTCAATTAACTAGAGGAGGAAAAAGATATTTTATAACCTTTACTGATGATCATTCCCGTTATACATATGTATATTTATTAAGAACCAAAGATGAAGTATTTGAGAAATTTAAAGAGTATAAGTCAGTTGTCGAAAATCAGAAAGATAGAAGGATTAAAATCCTTAGAAGTGATAGAGGACGAGAATATTTTTCTGATTCTTTTTCTCAATTCTGCGAAATGCATGGTATTATTCATCAAAGAACTGCACCTTATACGACTCAACACAATGGATTAGCCGAAAGGAAAAATATGACCTTAGTTGAAATGGTAAATGCTATGCTTTTAAATGCTAAATTACCTTTTAATCTTTGGGGTGAGGCGCTTTTAACATCATGTTATATTCATAATAGAATACCATCCAAGAAAAAGTATATGTCTAAACATGGTTACATTGCATGTCAAAATGATCATAATGATAAATGTAAGATTTGCGTAGAAGCAAAAATGAATAGAAAACCTTTCCCTAAAATCGAAAGAGGTACTAATTTATTAGAACTTGTTCATTCTGATATTTGTGAATTAAATGCTCAATTAACTAGAGGAGGAAAAAGATATTTTATAACCTTTACTGATGATCATTCCCGTTATACATATGTATATTTATTAAGAACCAAAGATGAAGCATTTGAGAAATTTAAAGAGTATAAGTTAGTTGTAGAAAATCAGAAAGATAGAAGGATTAAAATCCTTAGAAGTGATAGAGGGGGAGAATATTTTTCTGATTCTTTTTCTCAATTCTGCGAAATGCATGGTATTATTCATCAAAGAACTGCACCTTATACGCCTCAACACAATGGATTAGCCGAAAGGAAAAATATGACTTTAGTTGAAATGGTAAATGCTATGCTTTTAAATGCTAAATTACTTTTTAATTTTTGGGGTGAGGCGCTTTTAACATCATGTTATATTCATAATAGAATACCATCCAAGAAAACTCATGTTTCACCATATGAAATTTGAAATGGTAGAAAACCTAATTTAAACTATATTAAAGTGTGGGGGTGCATAGCATATTATAAAGTGACTGATCCATATAAATCTAAATTAGGGCCGAGAGGCATCAGAAGTATATTTGTTGGATATGCACAGAATTCTAAAGCATATCGACTTCTAGATTTAGAATCAAATGTCATAATTGAGTCGATACATGTTGAATTTTTTGAAAATAAATTTATGCATGATAATGTTGATTCTAATGATGAAAATGCAGCAACTTCTAAGAAAATTACAAATGAGAAAAGAAGAGAAAGTAATGAAAATATTGAACCAAGAAAAAGTCAAAGAATCAGGAAAAAAAAATCTTTTGGTCCTGATTTTATTGATTCGTGTTCAATAGTCTTTCTCGTTGAAGGAGATAGAACCAAAGTGCTTAACAAAGTACCTGTTCTACTTAATATAGAAGATGATCCTAAAACATTTAGTGAAGCAATGTCATCAAGAGACACTGCATTTTGGAAAGAGGCTATTGATGACAAAATTGACTCAATAATGTCTAACAATACTTGGATATTGCTTGACTTGCCTCAAGGATCTAAGCCTATAAAGGGTAAATGGGTATTTAGAAGAAAACTAAATACAGATGGCTCTATACAAACTTTCAAGGCAAGATTAGTGGCTAAAGGATTCACACAAAAGGAGGGCATAGATTATTTTGATACTTATGCACCTGTGGCTAGAATAACATCCATTAGAATTCTTATAGCTTTGGCTTCAATATATAATTTATATGTGCATTAAATGGATGTAAAAACAGCCTTTTTAAATGGTGAATTAAATGAGGAAGTATACATGGAACAACCCGAAGGTTTCATACTTCCTGGAAATGAGAACAAAGTTTGTAAATTAACTAAGTCGCTATATGGTTTAAAACAGGCCCCTAAACAATGGCATGAGAAATTTGATAAAGCAATCATATCAAATGGTTTTAAGCATAATAGTGCGGATAAATGTGTATATTCTAAATTCAATCAGAATTGTGGGATAATCATATGTCTCTATGTAGACGACATGTTGATATTTGGTACAAACATGATTGGAATAAATGAAACAAAAATGTATTTAACTTCAGTATTCAAAATGAAAGATTTGAATGAAGTAGATACAATTTTAGGAATAAAAGTGAAAAAACATAGTGAAGGGTTTGTACTAAACCAATCTCATTATATAGAGAAATTATTAAATAAATTCCAACATCTTAATATTAAAGAGAGTGTTACTCCGTATGATCCGAGTATGAAATTAAATGAGAATTGTGACAATGTAATTGCACAATTAGAATATGCTAGCGCTATTGGAAGCCTTATATATGCGATGCATTGTACAAGGCCTGATATAGCTTTTGCAGTATGCAAATTGTCACGATATACCAGTAAACCCAGTACTAATCATTGGAAGGCCATCAGTAGAGTTCTTAGGTATCTAAAAAGAACAAAAGAGTTTGGTCTATTTTATTCCAATTATCCTGCAGTACTAGAAGGTTACTCGGATGCAAGTTGGATCACAAGTGCAAGTGATAATAAATCCACAACAGGTTGGGTATTTACAATTGGAGGCGGTGCCATTAGTTGGGCCTCTAAGAAACAAACTTGCATCACACATTCAACAATGGAATCTGAATTTGTCGCTTTGGCTGCTGCCGGCAAGGAAGCGGAATGGCTGAGAAATTTTTTATTGGATATAGAGTTGTGGCCACAACCAATGCCATCTATTTTCTTGCATTGCGATAGTGAGGCGACTATGTCTAGAGCTTATAATAATGTTTATAATGGTAAATCTAGACACATTAGCTTAAGGCATGAATATATTCGAGAATTAATAACTAATGGAATAATTACCATAGTTTTTGTGAGATCTGCAAAGAATTTAGCAGATCCCTTTACCAAGGCATTATCTAGAGATTTGGTAAAGAATACGTCAATTGGAATGAGACTTAAACATTTACAATTTGGCACCAGTAATGGTAACCCAACTTTAATTAGTAAAAACTAATTTTAATAGTTCTATGGGTAATAACAAGTTACTGTCATGTGCCTGTATTGCACTAGGCGTCTCATTCTTATATAAATAAGTATCTAGTGCTGTCTGTTACGATAAAGAGGATGAGCGAAAGCTCTCAATGGAGTTATTTAATTTTTAAATATCCACAGTAACAGGGATATAATAAAGGAAACTCCACCTATATTAGCATAGAAGTGGTGCCGCTTCAACAAGAGATATGAAGTATTCTCTTGTAAATGCTTATGAAGTACAAGATTAGTACATGGCCATAATAGTGCTAAACCAGTTATAAACCTTTTAGAAAATAAGATGAATATTGTGTGTGTTGTATTTCAAATTCTAATAATAAAAAAGTTTTGGTTTAATCTGCGGACACCAATAACTTTGTTAGACTATTGATATATATACACTAAGGGAAGGTTTAAATCGAGAGATACCTTTCTTTATGCATAATATTTGTCACGAGAGAGATGTGGTTGCAGCCAATATATACAAACTAGTGGGGGATTGTTAAGTAGTTTGAATATATTGGTTGCATTTGTAAGTGGGAAATAGTCCCACATCGGATGGAGAGACAAACACCCAAGTCTTTATAATAGTTCCCAATATTTAAGTAATAAACAAAGTGAATAATGAGCCAAGGGGGCCTGATTTCTAGCAGGCTTATAACATTTATTTATTATTGTCTTTGATGAGGCACTTGGGCACTTGGGGCATCTTGGGTTGACTTAGTAACAGAGTTGACTTTTTAAACTTCAGATTCAAAGATTGTCTGAACAGAACTAACGGCTGTGTCTGTTCAACGCTTAATGGTCACAACCATTCAAACGGTTGTGGTCGTGTCTGTTCAACTTTTATTGGTCACAACCATTCAGATGGTTGTGTCCGATCAAGTCTATAAATTGTTTCCTGCTCTTCACATTTAAGGCATCTTCTTCTCATTATCTTCTAAGAGAGTTTTCAAGGGCTTTGTTGTATCTTGGGGGTGATTGCCTTCTACTGTACTCCCGTAGTGGGGGCAATATCACCTTTCGGAAAGTGTATCATACACGCCTCAAAGCTTTTAATTCTGTCTAAACCAAACAAAAATTCAACAGATCTAAATTATGAAAGCTTTACCTCATTGCTACCGATATCAACTGGTCCAGCAGATCCTGCTGTATAAGGAATAAGATAGCCAGGCAGAATAAGGTTGGAGCTGGACTCATATTGTTGAAAGTATGCTGGGATTGATAGGGATATGAATAAAGTAAATCCAACATTAATGACGATGTTTCTTGAGCTTGCAGATTGAGTATACCGCAAAGTTGATAGTCCACGGGCCATGGTTATGGCCCAAGTAAAACACCACAGGAATGGAAGCAACAACTGCGCCGAATTTTCCTGTCACACAAAAATTAAGATTATTGGATGATGGAAGCGGAATAATCAGGAACAACTAACTGTCGGGATCGATGGGGAGAGAACAAAATGCGGAACAATGTTCGCGACAACACCCAATTCACACAATTAAACTACTAAAGAACAATATAAATATGTGAGAATAAAACAGGAAAATCAAACACCGAGAGTTAAGGGATTTGTTGACGAGATTCACCCACATATGGCTAGTGCCCGACAAAGCGGAATCTGCAAAATCTCCACTATAATTTTCAAACCAATTACACGAGTAAAACCCTAGGAATTTTCTCTCAAAATTCTCTAGCCCTAGTTGTCACGCTCTCATACAATGATCTCTCTCAATTGGCTGTAAACACATATGAGAGGCTCCTTTAATATGCAAACCCTAATCCTATTGTAAACAGGAGATAAAATTAAATTTGGTAATTTTCGTTCATATCAGAAAATCTCGACGATAGACGTATGACCCACATTTGGACTGACGTCTGCCTATGCTGTGTTAAATCTTTATCTCCCAAGGGCAGATGTCTGAACCATACCTAGCCATACGTCTGACCAGGCTCTGGATTGGGCTTCATGGCTCCTGTAGACGTCTGCCCCAATGAACTACAGACGTCTGCTTCCACTCTGACGTTTCTCGTGTAGTTTCCAAACGTCTGAACTTGATTTGGCTAGACGTCTGAAGTGAAAATTCTTACATCTTCAGACGCTGC
The DNA here is from genome assembly GCA_030015575.1 of Agapanthus africanus. Classification (NCBI taxonomy): domain Eukaryota; kingdom Viridiplantae; phylum Streptophyta; class Magnoliopsida; order Asparagales; family Amaryllidaceae; genus Agapanthus; species Agapanthus africanus. The sequence continues at coordinate 79,466,605 of JASDDO010000001.1, forward strand.
TTCAAACGTCTGACGTGAAGGATATTTCATCGTTTCTAATATTCTCCCACTTGGAACTTCTTCAGCCTTGTTTCTCGACGCCAGTGGACTTTACACGACTCCGCTCTACTCTCTCCTCATCAGATTTTCATGGAGAGTTTTCCCAACATGCAACAGAGATTCAGCTTATTTTTGTCTATGACCTTGATGAACATATCCGCCAGATTCTTTTCTCCAGCGATCTTCTGCAATGTCAACTCATTCTCTTCAATCGTTATGCGAATGAAATGGTACTGCACTTTAATGTGTTTCTTCTGAGAATGATATGATGCATTCTTCGCTAAATGTATCGCACTTTGGCTGTCGCTCCATAAGGTGTTGAAGTCTTATTTTGCCTAATTCTTCAAGCAACCCTTGCAACCATACCATATTCTTACTGGCTTTCATGATCGTCACGTACTCTGTCTCCGTAGTTGACAATACCACCACCTTTTGTAATTGAGAGACCCAATTCACCGTTGTTTCCCTAACCGTGAATACGTATTCCATTGTGCTCTTCCCACTATTTCGATCTCCCGAGTAGTCCGCATCAACGTACCCTTACATCTTTAAAGAGTCACCCCTGAAGCATAAACAGTGACTAGATGTACCTCTAAGATATCTTAGAATCCACTTCACCGCGCTCTAATACCCTTTCCCTGGATTTTGCATATATCGGCTAACAACTCCCACTGCATGTGCAATATCAGGTCTCGTACTCACCATCGCATACATCAAACTCCCTGTTTGCACCTATTTAGTACTCACCATCGCATACATCAAACTCCCTGTTCGCACCTATTTAAGTGTGCATCAATATCAAGTGGAATAAAATGGCTAAAGGCCAAGGATGCTGCGTAAGCATCAAGTGCGCACATGGCAGGAAAACGACTTTGATGATGTGCACACCTACATACATGCTCATATGAAAGCTGATGCATGAGATAGGCAGCGACATGTACGCAGCACGTACGCGCATCCTTACCATGTACACTTGCAGCCAAATGAAGCATGCGCTTCTGTTTAAAATTGTTACAAAAATCAAAATTTTCTGTTAATTGACAATTCAACAAACTAAATCAAATCAATCTTGGATAAAGATCAAACGACGCACAAAGCCTGTAAATTGATATGAATATATTTAAAATCAAATAAATAGCTAATAAATTACAACAAACCCTAATGGACCCTCTATTAGAAATAGAGATCTAAAAAGGGAGATAAAAAATTCTGACCAGGTTCATAATTCTTGAGAAAGTGGCCAGCAATCAAATGCGAACCTTTCTCAAACAAGAAAAAGCTTCATATTTTTTGATTCACTTCATCAACAAGGTAAAAAAAAAGAGAAGAAGAAAGATTCTTTTCTTGATAAAATTAAAGCATTGGTTTTACGATAAAAACGTTTGCTTTTTACTGAATCTTTTGATTCATTATATGAAAGATCGAAAGATCTTAGGGATGATCTCTCTCATATAAAAGTTCATACTTTTATGAGAGATTAATACTAAAATTTAAGACTTTTATCAACAGATGTATTGATACATATAATAAAAACAGAACCTTTTGTTTCTTGAACAGTTTTGACTCAGATAAAAAAGTTCACAACTTTCATAAAAATGGAATACATTATGAAAATACTCCATAAAATAAAAGAGCAGAAATTCTTGTCCTTTTGAAAGCCATAGCTTTCTGATGAACTGTGCGCACTTGATCTTAAGTCGTACTTAAGAAGAAATTTGCCCCATACAGAAATGCGCACATAAACTCTTAATGGAAATAATGCCTCCGGAAAGGTGCGCATCACGTGATACCCACTTGCGCGCAAGTGGAATATATTGCCCTTCAATACATGCGCATATATACATGCGTACATAGAAATTTGACCGGATAACAAGTGCGCAAATATGTGATATGCACATGCGCAACCCCTCATGACAGCGAACAATTGCGCATCATATACATTGCAAGCAAATGCACATCATATACACTGCAAGCATGTGCACATGATATACACTGCAAGCAGGTGCACATGATATATAAGGCACATGCGCATGTAAGCACTTGGACCAGCAAGCTTTTGCTTGATCACTTAGTTTAAATAAACTAAGTATAGAAGTTTTTGCTTCTCATATGTGATCTTATGATCAAATAAAATATATTTTCGAAATAGATCTTAATCTAAAAACAAGATTAATGATCCTTAGTTCATATTTTCTAAATTGATCTTAGTCCCATATATTACTAACGATCCTCAGTTCATGTTACCTAAGTTGATCTTAATCTCATATACGACTAACGATTCTTAACCAAAACTTCTAAGTTGATCTTAGTCTCATATACGACTAACGATCCTTAACCAAAACCTCTAAGTTGATCTTAGTCTCATATACGACTAACGATCCTTAGATCAAATCCAAGTATCCCGTGAACTGATAAACCTTATTTATATGAGATATGCGACCTAAGTTCATCCCAAATCTAATGTACGGATTTGGACTAATCTGCGCCCTACGGATGCCGACACATATTAGTCTCCATATACAATCAAAGGGAAACCCCAAAATAAACAAACCATAATACGACAAACGGAGATTTCTGGAGTAGAGAAAGTTGTTATCGTTTGGCGATAATGTAATTAATTACAGGGGTTTACGCCTGCAGAAAAAAGCGTCTCGACAATAAAAAACCTCATCATAGAGGGAGAATATGACAAGTCTGCTACAATGGTCGCATCCATCCAAACTTTCGATATATGGTGCCATAAATTAACTTGGTATCTTCGGAGAGGTGGATGAATATGTTCCATATAGCATCTGCCCTCGCATTCAGGCTGGACATGCTCCCTGCCCCTCAGTTCGGTTTCCGGCGGCAAACAGATTCTGGCACGTCCGGTAAGACTTTTTTCTCTTTCCACTCTACACTTTGTGTGTCGTGTTTTGTAAACTAATCGCAGTATATTATGTTTATGTTTCCCTTGGATGTTTTGGGTTACTAAAGTTGGTGTTTCGCTTCCGTGCAGATTAATGGCCTCACCCAGTAACTCCAACCGCAGTACTATCTCTAACACCACTCTAGCCAGAGTAACTTGGTCAGGGCAGGCCATGGCCCCTGTACTCTGCATTCCGATAACTCAGGTGGCACAACAACTCAATGGGCTCTTCTTTGGAGCGATACTTCCACCCCACCCTTGGCATCCCAGCGCCAAAGGAGGAGACGTCGAAGAAATCAGACTTTGATAGGCTGACAACTACTGATGCCGGCTCTGCTGATAAGCCTGCTCAATCTGAAGGTTTGGTCTTTTAGAGGCTGAAGTCTGACTCTGCGGGTTCCTCTAAAAAGGCCGTGATCCTAAAAAAGTCAGTGTTCAAACAGATGGCATTCGCAGCTCCTGATATGACCGAGGCCCTGAAAGATGATGCTCCTCCCAAGTAGTTTCTCTTCCATAGGTTGACACCTCAAGCTACAGCTACTCTCATGCCCAGACAGTGAGTTTTCAAGTGACTGTCACCTGCCGAAACTTCATATAAATGCAGGGGGCAGGATAGCCCAATCTCAAAAGAACACAGGAGGCAAATCCATGAAGCTCCCATGACTGAAGAACCACCGACCCCTGTTACCAGAGGTGCTCGACGCCGATACTAGCGTCGAATGAGGCAGGCTGGGCATCTCCCCGTCTGGGTTGACTCCACTTGCTCCGATGATCTGAGCTGATGTTCCAACTGGGAACAGTTTTGAACCGCCGAAGATGGTTAAATGCAATTCGTCCACTGCTATATTGAAGAAGTTGCCACCTCCCGTGAAAATGTATGACGAGTCGAAGGTGGTACGTTCGGTCAAACGACTTTCCTCAATCATCCACAGAGTTTGGAAAGAAGTCCAGGACTCTGTCATTGATAACAGCTACTTTCGCCGGCCAAAGAAGCTCAAAGGTCGATAAAATAATAACAGATCCCCTCCTAAATATAAGGAGGCTCATTCTCAGAAGGCTCCTGCCATGATGGTTCCTTCAAAAACAGTTTCTCATGAAAGAGAGAGGCCTGATAAAGTTCTGGTGTCCGAGGAAAATTCTAAAGGATGACACTCCAAACGCCCCAAGTCTGGGGGCATGATAGTTCACACAGTAAATATGATGAACTCCAAAGAAATGAGTCGTGCCTCCATTTCTCATAGACCAATCACTCGGTCTATAATGAAAGATCTACAGAAACTCCAAGAGATAATGGCTCAAGCGGCGGAACTCATAAGTCCACCGCCCAATACAAATTCAGACAACGTTCCTGAAGAAAGAACGAGACATGAGTCTGATATCGACTACTTGAGGTGCGTCCTTAAAAAGAAGGAAGAGAGAGCTGTGGAAATGAATGCTAGGATGGACAAGATGACTTTCCTATTCCAAAGCATGGTCGGAATGATAGCTCAACTATAACCGCCGGTAGATGAGCCACCGCCGGTAGTTGTTATCGATGACAAAGGAGACACATTGAATCCTCTACAAACCCCATCAGCGGCGAATGAGGAGACGATCTCCAAATCAAAATTGGATGAATATATCGCCCAGCAATTTAAAGCTCTTCAGGCCAACGAAGCGGAAGGCAAGCTGATTAAGACCGGTCGACCATACCCAGCATGATAAGACCAGAGACAATACCCTCTGGGATATATGATCCCAACGTTCCAAGTATACAAGGGGACCGATAATCCTCGTCAGCATATCACTCAATTCGAATCTAGGTGCGGCAACACGGGAGGAGGTGATGTATTGCTTCTTCGCCAATTCATTAGCAGTCTATCAGGCATTTCTTTCGAGTGATATTCGGAGCTTCTTAATGACTTCGTCAAGACTTTTGATGAAATGGAGATGCTTTTCTGCCAAATATTCGCCAGTGTGAGTGAACGCATCACTACGACGGTATTGGTCAATGAAAGAATCAATCCAAACGATACATGGGTTCAATGTACTATCCGATGGTGAAACCTGTAGTCTAAGTGCGAGCAGCACATCGGCGAAACTCCGGCCATAAGAATGTTCGTGAAAACCATCGATCAGCACTCATAAGTATACTCGTTCATGACCTTCTTCAAGCCTACTACCTTCCATGAGCTTATTGATAAGCTAGCTCAGCTGGATTAGATGGGTCAAGGTCCTTCATCTTCGGACGAAGACTTATGAAATTATAAAAGGAAAGGCAAGGCGGTGTTTGTCGCCAATGCACAGTAGCAGCAGCGCGGCCCTAAAGCATTCGGTCGCCAAAACAATAATCGTACGGGGCCGACTCTAGAGGAAAGGATGGGGCGCGAATATTCAATCCTTCGCGATAAAAAAAAGAAGCTGTTCAAGCTCGCCATGAAGAATGGCATGTTGATGTTGCCAGAGCCACATCGACCAACCCAAGCCAATGTTCATCACGAAAAACTGCATTTAATACTGCTCATTCGATATCATTTTTGTTAATAAGACAGTGCCATTTAACCCGTGTCTGCTCAATAAATACAGAATACATGTATTCGTGAAAAAAACACTGGAAACACACAGAACATGCATGGATATGACATATTTGAGCCGATACTGCATCCGGGACGGAGAACCGATCAATGTCCAAGAAGTTTTTGCAACAAAACAAGTGTGTGCAATAAAAGAATTATAATGGTCCTACATGATACAATCTTTTTCTAGTGTGAACTCATATTTTTGGTTCATAAACCTGCATGATATAGATTGGCATCATGAGCTTGCATCAAGTGGCATGACAAGTGGGCATGGTTGTGATGAGTGCTTGAAAAAGTATTGATGCGATGTTTTTAAAGCTTGATCTTCCCCACCAAAAACCCTAAGATATCAACCTCATGTCAATTAGAAGAAATGAGAAATGCCAGAGAGATACTCAAGATGTCAAAGGATCACACAAAAAATACGGGACCTATAGCCGCTACTTTGGCTGCCAGTTTGTTCACTTTGGCCGCAACAGGCGGCCCCACTTGCTCCAATTTAGCTCGTTCTTCTTTTGGCCACTCCTTCCTGTCACATCACTTCATTTTCATTGTTTGTTTTTGATGTTGAGATCCCTATTAATACCAGAACAGAGAGCACGTCAAGGGTCCAACTTTAGACCAACTCTTTAGTCCAATTTCAATTTTTGTTTAAGTTTTGTACATAGTAGTTAGTTTCATAATTTGTAATAGTTTTGAGTTCTTTACTTTTATCTGATCTTGCAACCTCTTAAATGAGCTTGTAATTTTAGATTTTAGTATTTGAACTCATTAATTTATCATTATTTTATACTTTAGATTTCACTTCAATAAAGCCTTCATTTTCATATACTTGGTTCCTAATATTTCTTACTCTTTACTTTATTTGCAATGTTTTTTATGACCTCTTCTCTCTTGTGTTTCATTTTCTTTTATGAGATGATTTGTGAATAGTTTTCCTTAGTTCTTAGGGAAAGAGAAGGGGAAGTTGAGTTAGGATTTTCTTTACTCTTCTTCTTTGTCTGACACCTTGTTTGTTTGAACTCTGACCAAAACATACACAATCCACTCTCTTAGACACCCTATCCTACATGATAGTGGTGATTCCTAATTGAGACCGGTTGTGTTTGGTTTGGTTGGAGGCGAAGGGTAAAAGACAAGAACGAAAAACAATGGTTGATAAGAATGGATTTAGCGCACAATCGCAAATACCCTACTTAAGCATCCTAATCCACGTTGTTGTCGATTATCTTAGCATTAATAATCAAGAGAGGTACAAAGAAAAGAGTACGAGTTTTCCTAATTTAAACTAACCTAACCCTATCCCTAACAAGCTCTTTTTGAACATAACACTTAGGATATAAACGAACACATTCCAACGTTTTGGACTTAACTCATTAGAACAAGAACGAAAATATACCTTCTCCCTATGTATGACCCGTACTCCTCACGACTAGCTTCAAGCGACACCGTCTTGATTGCGGTATTTTAAAACTTAGAATGACATAGCGAAAACCCTTACCAATCAAATGGCGCCGTTGTCGGGGAGACAGTAACGTATTTCTTCTTATAATTTTTTAATTAATTTGTGTATAAGACTAACAAATTTTTAGAAAATCAAAACAAAAATCAAAAAATTTCAAAAAACCAAAACAAAATCTAACCATTTTGACATTTGATCTCTGTTATTTTGATATGCTGTTATTCTGGAGTGTTTGAGAAAATTTAAAGTATAAAATTGGAACACTAAAAGAATAGAGAGCACACAGTACAAACGTGGAACCCTAATTCTTAAATCTGGCCACCAGTTTATTCAAATTAGCCGCAATTTGTGGTCTATTTCTTTTAGCTTGACCCAATTTTTTGTCGTATGCTTTATTGTTCTATTATTGCTCCATTTTTATACTTTGAATTGCACAATTGTGTTTGTGCAGCAGATTGGCCATATATATCGCTTTTTCGCTAAAAATATCTGTTTTTCCGATATTTTAGATTTCAACGGAATTGCGAGCAGCGATTGTGCTGAGTAAAGTATATTTTCAAGACCAAGAAGATAGTGAAGTACAATACCAAAGATCTGGGTAGTTTGGCCCGCACAAGCGAACATTCAAGTACTCATGAATTGACACAACGAGCGTTTCTTAACCCAAAACTTTTGGCGCATATTTTTCTATCTCCTTCTCACTCAAATCCGAAGCTCTAATATTCTATTCTTTGCAGGATTTTTTGCAAGCTCGCCGCCAAAAGCCTAAAGTGGCTAATCCGTGTTTTTTGCAGCACCGCCACTTAATTTAAAAAAAATGAATGTTTGAAGTTGTGAACAACTTTTTATTGATTGCATATTGCATCCATTAATATGGACTTAAGGGCAAGCGAACCTCACAAGATACGGTAAATGATTTCATCACCTTCTCCCATGGCCCATAAATCACGAAACAAGCATACTCTTACCCACACAAATTTTAAAAGAAATTAGACTTTCAGCCTTTAAGGACCTCACTCTCATTAGGATAAGTTAACTATGTTTAGAATAACGCTTAACGTTATATTGTTCACGGGGTGTCTAAGCAAGTGTTCAAGGCACAACCGCCAAAAGAGAAAGGGTTACTCCAAATTAAGGAAATTTGCGAAAGTGTTGGATAATCTTCCCTATCTCTGCACTTACTTGGTTTCGTGATTAGTATATCTTGATCCCGTTTCTCGAATCAGTTTTACTTCGAAAATCAAGTTCTGGAGCAGGTCTAGTTGACCTAGGTGAAACCTAGATTGATTAAGTGTGGGGTTATCGAGTCATGATTGATTTTTGTTTTACTTTTTTGTGTGTGTAATTTCAATTCATTCTTTTGTTAATAACCAACAACAACAAAAAAAAAAATCTTCACCTCCTTTTCTATCCTTTCTTCTTTTCACTTTTCTATTCATGGGTAATTTAAATCAACCAACTCTTGCCGAACTTTGGTATCATCAACCAGATATTTCATCATACGGTTCTTTCTTTGGTAGAACTTTCAATGATACATTTATGCCCAAAATTTCTTTGAGAGATCGAATAGAAGTTTCTAGAAAAACCAATTGGACACCGCAATCCACTTCCTATCAACCGTATCAAACTTTCACACCTTCTTATGTTGATACCCGTTCTGAGACTAATGTGGTGACTCTTAAACCCATGTTCATTACTGAACATATTGTACAAGCCCGTAGCCGATATTTCACAACTTTCACCACTCCGAATTATTTAGGTCAACAATTCCAATTATCTTCCTATCAAAGTGTTGATCATAATCCTATCCATTCTACACAACCATTCAATTCCTATCAATAGTACCTAACTTCCACACTCTCTTATACCGATACTTCTCTTATGATTAATGTGGCAAATTGTCAAACCTTTTCCATTGCGGAGCGCATCGAAAAAGCCCGTAACCAATAGTTCAACTACTTCCAATCTTACCTAACCTTCGCACCGTCCCTAGACATTGCTTCTGAACATCAATTAGGGAGTTCCGCGTTTCCAAATGAATTTGAATTTTTTATTGAAACTCCTTCCCAAACCATGAAATAACATTGGAAAAATTTCATAGAGCTTGTCAAAAAACAGAGGAATTGATTTCGTCCTTAGCCGCACTCAAACAACCGACCAAACCATCGGCTAGTTCCCATAAAGAAATAGCTATGATTTTACCATGTATGATGTGGTAATAGGACAAACTGATGATTTGAGTAGTGAAAGAGAATGATGCACCCTTCCGAATCAAACCTGTCATTTTCAGATTGAACTCCGCATCTTAAATTATGAAGATATATCGAGTAAACCAAATAATTCACCAATTGAAGATAGCATGTTTGATGAGTTATGAGACTACGATGTGTTTGATTTACCCTATTATGAAGGGACCCTGTCAAATGAAATCAATACCACTCTTTTTTATCTCTACATCTCCAATCTAGAAAAACAACCGAGTGCGATTTTTAATCCACCAGTTGAAAACCATGCGTTTGATGAGGTGTCCGAGAAATTTAAGTTTGACTTGATTGATGATATCAATGTTGGGATAATTTTGATGATGAACCCTCAATTTTGATTGAGTTTTTCTCACCAATTCATCACCTTCTTTCAAATCCGTTGTTTACCGCCGAAAACAAAGACGAACTGAGTCAGGATGTCTTGCCTGAATTTGGGGACAGATGATATATGGAATGTATCCATCTACCTCTCCGAAAATACTATGTTGATTTATGACACCGTTTATATGAGGCTTGGATACATGCGACCATTGTAGCAGACTTATCAAATTCCCCCTCATTTGTGAGAGGTTTTTGATTGTGGGGATGTATTTTCCTGCAGGCGCAAACCCCTACAATTAATTACGTTATCACCGCATGACAACAACTTTCTCCTTCTCTATGTGCATCACTTCGTGTCGTGTTATAATTTATTTATTTTGGGTTGCCCTTGGATTGTATAAGGAGACTAATTTTGTTGCTTGATTGGTAGAGATTTATCGTGTCGTACTAAGTTTTAAGATACCACAATCAAGATGGTGTCGCGTGTATCTAGCCGTGATGAGTACGGAACATCCGCAGGAAGATGGTACATTTTAGGTTCTTGTTTTCACGAGTTAAGTCAAAAGTCAGAATTGTTTGATTCTAACCTATGTGTTTTGTATATAAGCAAACGAATGTTTGCTAGGGATAGAGTTAGGTTAGTTTAAGTTAGAACAATCCGTATGCTTTGCCTTGTGCCTCACTTGACTATTGGTGCTGGGTAATTGATAACAACGTGGATTAGGGTGTTTAAGTACGGTATTTGCGATTGTGCGCGAAATCCGACTTATTGATCCTTACCCTTCCGTTATGGTCTCTTAACTTTCGCCTCCGGCCAAACCAAACACAACCAGTCATAGTTAGGAATCACCACTATCGTGGAAGGATAGAGTGCCTAACGGAGCGCTTGCGTGAAATTTAGGCGGAGTTCAATTGATAAGTAAATGGGCAAAGGAAAACATAAAGATAAACCTAACTCAAACAATAACCCTTCTCATTCCCTAACAAGAAGGAAAATTACTCACAAACCATTACAAAAGTAAAAAGAAAACACAAGATAGAAGAGATCAAAGAAAACATCATTGTAAGTAAGTAAATGCAAGAAAATTAAGTGCAAGAAAGATAAAGTAAGAAGATATTAAGAACCAAATGAATCAATTGCAAATAAACTAAAGTTTCATTAATCTTCAATTCCAAGATACAAGCTATGAATTCAATAACCAAAACCTAAACTTGCAAACTCAATGAAGAGCTTACAAGATCAGGAGAAGGTAAGAAACTTAAGCTAACTAACTACTATGTACAAAAAACTAGAACAAAATTACAAATGTAGAATGAAAATGGCAAAAGAGTAGTCTAAGTATGGCCCTCAAGCTTGCTCACTAATATGGTATTTATACGGAATTCATCACCAAAAATAGACTATAAAAGTGAGATGATATGACAGAGAGGAGGGCCCAGAAGAAATTTGGAGCCAAATGGGGAAGTTGGGGCCGCAATTTGCGGTCATTATCAATAAATCTGCGGCCAAGGAGTGAGATTTGGGGCCCATCTTGGTTGTGTGATCTCATGTCTACTCCACCATCTCACTGTTTTTGCAATTTCTTCTAATTATCATCTAGGTGAGATGTGGAATATTTTGGAGGGAAACTGCAAACTTTGAATCTATCACATCACAACTTTATTTCACACTCATCACTTGTGTCCACTTGCTCGTCCACTTGTCCACTTGCACAACTTGAGTTCACACCACATCATGGTAGTCCACCATGGTTCATGCATCAAAATACTTATGTTCATACTTTTAATTATCATGTTGGACCAAATTGGATAAAAAGTTGTGCACCCTTGTATTGTTGCAAAATCTTCTTAAATACTGATCGATATTCCGTTCTGTTGCAGTGTTGGCTCACAAATGTCGTATTCGTGCATTTTGGGTGTGTTTTCAGTGTTTTGTCACGAATACATGTATGCTGTACTAATTGAGCATACATGGATTAATAGTACCGATATATCATAAAATTGATAATGAATGAGCGGTATTGAAATGTAGTTTTTCGTGATGAACAAATACCCCCAAACTTATCTTTTTCTCGTCTCGAGCAAAACAAAATCCTAACCTCACTTTCATAGGGAACGCGATTGCATTGAGCCCGTGCAACATGCCGTTAAAGTTCTAGGTATTCCTAGTAGAAGGAAAGCTGTCTCCTGAGGGTTTTCAGCGGATTGCACCCATAAAATCTCGTCAAGCTAGTTTCGCGAAATCATGGTTGATTCTAACCCTAAGATATAGTATCCAATCTAGAAATTTTATCATCCTAAGTTAGAAATATTGAACCCTTATGTTTCCCCAATCAGAGCAAAGCTCTGTTCAAATTTTGAAATTTGAAATGAAGCAGCGCTTCATAGCAGCGCCAGCGCTGAGAGTCAAAGAATCTGAAGCAGTGCTCATGTGCAAAGCACGTAAGCGCTAGCGCTAAGAGCGCTGCACTCTAAGCAGCGCACCACGTGCAAAGCACGTGAGCACTAGCGATAGAACAAAATGTTCTCGGCTATTAGATCAAAGATCCAATGAACATGATTAAAAATCACCAATTAACAAGAATAAAATTCTGTTAAGGAAACATTCCTCAGAATCTTTTCAAACAGGAAAGATTATGCTCTGAAAATCAGAGCACCGTTGGATCAATGATCCAATGGTGATTAAAAATCACCAAAATACAGAATAAATTATGTATGGGAAAAGATTTCCCAATCTTGCTAAAAACAAGAAGATTGCCTTCTGTAAAACAGAAGCCCTAGGATCAAAGATCCAACGGTGGGGAAATCCCTAAATCAATTAGAGCAAATATCTCTTCAACCGATTCAACAAATCAGCCTACCCTATATAAAGGCCCCAAGACTTCAAGTTTGAGAGAGAGGAACCCCCCCATAAACTTTGAGAAATTTCAGAGAGAAGAGAAAGCTCTCAGCAGAAGAAGAATTTCTTCAAGGTAAAATAAAGAGATCAAAGTATCTCATCAGAAAAAGAACTTAGTTCTTATGCTAGATCATAGATCTTTAAGACAAATTGTCTTTCACAAAAGAGGTCATAACATCTCATTATAAAAAGGAGGGGGGAGAATAATTCAATTCTCTTAGGATCACAGATCCATAAAGGCAAAGTCTTTCACAAAAAGCATAAGAGATTGAAACATCTCCTATAAAATAAGAACTTTGTTCTTAGATCCATGTGACAAAGTCTTGTATAAGAGAAAATTTAATTCTCAGAGCGCAAAACTGCCTAAAAAGAGCCTTAGCGTTCTAATTAAAAGGAGCGCCTCAGCGCTCCAAATCTAGCGCACAGCGCTGCAGAGCCTTAGCGCTCCAAGTTTAAAGAAACACCTCAGCGCTCCAAACTCTGGCGCATAGCGCCAAGCGCGCCATGTGCTCCTCACGTGTGCGCTATTTCACAAGAAGCGCTCTGCGCTCATTGACTGGCGCACAACACCAAGCGCGCCACGTGCCCCTCACGTGTGTACTATTTCACAGAAACGCTCTGCGCTCATTGTCTGGCGCACAGCGCCAAGCGCGTCACGTTCTCCTCACGTGTGCGCTATTTAAACAGAAGCGCTCTGTGCTCATTGATTGGCGCACAGCGCCAAGCGCGCCACGTGCTCCTCACGTGTGCACTACTTAAACAGAATCGCTCTGCGCTCATTGACTAGAGCTCAGCGCCAAGCGCGCCACGTGCTCCTCACGTGTGCGCTAAGAGAACATAAATTGTTCTTTAAATGATAATGCCTCGGAGCTATAATGAGTGCTCAGCACTCGATAAAAGACAAAGAGTTGTCAGGACCAATGCTCAGCATTGTTAAATGAAAAAGGACTGAGCCTAATTAAATGTCTAACATTTTAACTGAATGGGCCGAGCCCAAGTTGGCCATAGATCCCCAATTCAGATTAATTGAGCCCATATGCTCATAAATCTTCGATCTTAGTCCCAAATTGGGCTACAGATCTCCCAACCAATATTAGTTCAAGGGTACATCTCTTCACTCCTTTGATATTTTTCGTTGTAATCCTTCAACATCTTCAGAGAGGTGACGGGTCCCGACAACCGAACATTTCACGGACTGTGGGGTCCTTAAACTCATGGACTATGATGTCCTTAAACTTTACAGACTATGATGTCTCTAAACTACCACGGACTGTGGAGTCCTTAAACTCATGGACTATGATGTCCTTAAACTTTACAGACTATGATGTTTTTAAACTGGACCGCAATATCCCTAAATTAAAACAATAGAGCCCAAATACTCTTTTGTTGGATCTAAATGATCCTGTTAAGTAGATCTTAGTCTAAAATTAGACTAACGTGTCCTTAACAAACGTTAAGTTGATCTTAGTCTAAAATTAGACTAACGTATCCTTAACAAACATTTAAGTTGATCTTAATCTCAAATTAGATTAACGATCCTTAAACCCAACCCAAAACCTAAATCTAAGAAAATACGGATTTGGACTAATCCACACCCTACGGGCGACAACATAAATTAGTCTCCGTATACAATCCACAGGAAACCGAAAATAAAACAAACACACACGACACGAAGTGACCATCTGGAGAAGGGAAAGTTGTTGCCGCGATGCGATAGCGTAATTAACCGCAGGGGCTTGCACCTGCAGGGAAGAGCATCCCCACAATCAAACCCCCCTCAAACGAGGGGGAATCTGATGAAAACTGCTACAACGACCGCATCCGTCTAAACCTCCGATACAGGGTGCCATAAATCAACTTGGCATCTTCGGAGAGATGGACGGATAAAACCAAATAGCATTTGTCCCCAAATTTAGGCAAGACGTTTGTCTTCCCGGTTTTCGGCGGAGAACAGATTCTGGCACGCCCGGTGGGACCTTTTTCTCTTTTCACTCCACACTTCGTGTGTCGTGTTTTTCCCCTGATCAGATAATCGCGATGTGTATGTTTGTGGTTGCCCTTAGGGGAGTGGATACTGAAGTCGGCACTTCGTCTCTATGAAGAATGGTGTTTGTTCCCACTTTAGCAACACAGGTGTTTCCCCCAATCAGAGCAAAGCTCTGTTCAAAATTCAAATTTTGAAATGAAGCAACGGTTCAGAAGCAGCGCCAAGTGCGCTGCGCCCTAAGCAGCGCACCACGTGCAAAGCACGGGTGCGCTAGCACCAAGGGCGCTGCGCCCTAAGCAGCGCACCACGTGCAAAGCACGGGTGCGCTAGCGCCAAGGGCGCTGCCCTCTAAGCAGCGCACCACGTGCAAAGCACGGGTGCACTAGCGCTGGAACTAAAAACTCCTCACCGTCAGATCAGGGATCCAATAAAGATGATAAATCATCAATTAATCAGAATTAAATTCTGTTAAGGAAAGATTGCTCAAAATCTTTCCAAACAAAAAGATTGTGCTCTGTAAATCAGAGCACCGTTTCCAATGGTGATTAAAAATCACCAAAAACACAAAATAAATTCTGTTTAGAGGAAATTCCCCAATCTTGTTAAAAATAAGAAGATTGCTTTCTGTAAATCAGAAGCCCTTGGATCAAAAATCCAAAGATGGGAAAATCCCCAAATCAATTGGAGAAAAGATCTTCTTAACTGATTGAACAAATCAGCTTGCCCTATATAAAGGCCCCAAGACTTCAAGTCTAGGGAGATACAGAAAACAAAGAGAGGAACCCCCTATAAGTTTTAAGAGATCTCAGAAAGAAAAGCTAAGCTCTCAGAAAAAGAAGATTTTCTTCAAGGTAAAAAAAATGATGAACAGAGAGATGAAATCATCTCATAATTAAAAAGAAGAATTCACTTCTTTAAAGATCATAGATCTACAAGACCAAAGTCTTTCACAAAGAGATCAAAAGATCTCATCCTAAAACAAGAAGAATAACACAATTCTTCTCACAGATCATAGATCTATAAGACTAAGGTTTTTCTCAAAGAGATCATAGTATCTCATTATAAGAGGGGGGAGAATAATTCAATTCTCCTAGGATCACAGATCCATAAAAGTAAAGCCTTTCATCAACATAAGAGATTGAAACATCTCCTACAAAATAAGAACTTTTGTTCTTAGAATCTTGAGACAAAGTCTCTTATACACGAGAATTTATTTCTCAGATCATAAAATTGATCAGATGCACTTCTGCGCTCTTGGACTGGCGCTCAGCACCAAGCGCACCACGTGTCCCTCACGTGTGCGCCACTTAACAGTTAGCACTTTGCGCTCTTGAACTAGCGCTTTGCACTCATGGACTGGCGCTCAGCGCCAAGCGCACCACGTGCTCTTCACGTGTGCGCCACTGAATAAATAGCGCTTTGCACTCACAAATTAGCGCAATGCGCTCATGGACTGGCGCAAAGCGCCAAGCGCACCACGCGCTCCTCACATGTGTGCTACCCAGCACAAGCGCAATGCGCTCATAAATTAGCGCTCTGCGCTCTTTGACTGGCGCAAAGTGCCAAGTGCATTACGTGCCCCTCACGTGTGCGCTGATAGAACATAAATTGTTCTTTAATAAGCCCCAGAGCTATGATGAATGCTCAGCATTCAATAAAAGACAAAAATACTGTCAAATGCTTAAACATTTTAACTGAGTGGGCCGAGCCCAAATTGGCTATAAACCCCTCATTCAGATTAATTGAGCCCATATGCTCATAAATCTTTTAACAGATCTTAGCCCCAAATTGGACTACAGATCTTTCAACCAAAATTGGTTTAAGGGTACATCTCTTTACTCCTCTGATATTTGTCGTTGTAATCCTTCAACGTCTTCAGAGAGGTGACGGGTCCCAACAACTAAACATTCCATGGACCGTGGGGTCCTTAAACTCATAGACTATGATGTCCTTAAACTTTATAGACTATGACGTCTTTAAACTGGATTGTGGAGTCCTTAAACCCATGGACTATGATGTCCTTAACCTTGGACTGTGGGGTCCTTAAGCCCATGGACTATGATGTCCTTAACTTTCGACCGTAATGTCCCTAAACTAATAGACCGCAATGTCCCTAAACTAAACAATAGAGCCCAAATGCTCTTTTGTCGGATCTAAACGATCCCGTTAAGTTGATCTTAGTCTAAAAATTAGACTAACGTATCCTTAACATACGTTTAAGTTGATCTTAGTCTCAAATGAGACTAACGTATCCTTAAACCCAACCCCAAACCCAAATCTAAGAAAATACGGATTTGGACTAATCCACGCCCTACGGGCGACAACATAAATTAGTCTCCGTATACAATCCATGGGGAACCAAAAACAAAACAAACACCCACGACATGAAGTGACCATCTGGAGAAGGAGAAAGTGGTTACCGCGATACGGTAGCGTAATTAACTGCAGGGGGTTGCGCTTGCAGGGAAGAGCGCCCCAACAATCAAAAACCCCTCAACGAGGGGGAATCTGACGAAGTCTGCTACATTGGCCGCATCCGTTTAAACCTCCGATACACGGTGTCATAAATCAACTTGGCATCTTCGGAGAGGTGGACAGATAGTACTAAAGAGCATCTGCCCTCGAAGTTCAGGCCGGACGTCCTAATGTCCCGGCCACGTATTTCGGTGGGGAACAGACTCTGGAATGCCCGGTGGGACCTCTTCCTCTTTCCACTCCATACTTCATGTGTCGTGTTCACGAACGAATTGCGGTTTAATATGATTGCCCTTGGGTTCGAGGTACTAAGATTCGGTTTTACTCTCGTCAAGAAAAAAGAATATCAATGGCCTCTAACTACTCCATCTGCAACTGCAACTCCCGTTCCACCTCATTTGGAGGTGTAACCTACGGGCCCCTAGCGGCCTCCCTGTTCAAGATGCCAGTGGAGCAAGTAACTCAGGCCACCACTGGGCTGTTCTTTGGGACCATGATCCCACCAATGAGCTTCAATGCCCCGTTGCTATCGCAAGAAGCCCCAAAGAAGTCGGTCTTTGATCGACTTACCACTACCGCGGCCTCTCTCAATGGGTCGTCTGAATCCAATGCCTCAGTCTTTGACAGATTGGGCCAAAGCTCATGTGGGCACGTGAAGAAGCCTGTGATACAAAAAAGGGTTATCCCAAAAAGGATAACCATTCCTGCTCTCGAAGTCGTCAAAGCGGCTTCTCCCGCCAAAGGATCAGTCTTCACAAGACTGACTGTTTCAGCTCCCGTTTCAGGAGAAATCGTCAAGGCCGCTTCACCTGCTCGGAAGTCTGCTTTCGATAGGTTAGCCATCCCCACTCAGCGGACGTCAGTCTTCAACAGGTTGACTGCGACAATTTCTGATCAAGACAGGGGACATGAGGAAACCACCCCCGTAACTGAGATAATTCCAACTGCAAGACACGCTCGACGTCGCCACTGGGGCCCAGTGGGGAAGGCTGGGGACAATTCCCCATCCAAACTGACTCCGCCGGCTTCAACGGTGGAAATCGATGTTGCTGTTCGGAACAGCTTTGAATCGCTAAGGAGAGTGCACAAAAACTCTCCGACTGCCGTGCTGAAGAGATCTCCTCCACCTGTGGAGAATACCACAAAGGCGAAGCTCGAACAGCCCCTTCAACGGCTGTCCTCTAAAATTTACAAAGTCTGGCGGCAGGTTCAGGACTCGGTGATTGATCAAGATTATTCTCGCCGACAGAAAAAGGTGAAAGTGTAGCGAGAAGAGGACCATCCTGTCAAGCCACAAAAGGCGACAGCTACTTGGGTTCCCACTGCAACGGCCCCCTCAACTTCGACTGCTCACAAGAGGAGAAGGCCGGAGAAAATCCCTGAGTCTGCGACAAATCGCAAGACCACTGAACCTAAACGCCCTAAGTCTGGGGGCATGGTGGTGTATATCGTCCATATGGCATCCGGAAAAGAGGAAAGCCGTGCTTCTACGGGTCATCGACCACTTACCCGATCGATAATAAAGGCTCAGGAGCAACAACAGTAAAAACTTCAGGAGATGCTGACTGCAATGGCCGCACTCACTGGGCCGAAAGAAAATCCAGAGACCTCAGAGCATCGCTAGAAACAAGAAACTGATGCTGAATTCCTCTGAAGAATGCTCGAGAGGAAAGAAAAAGAGGCCGCGGAACATGCGGCCAACATAAAACGAATGGCTCTTTTGTTCCATGATATGGTGGGCATTATGATCCAGCCGGACCCTCCAGCCGAGGATCCTCCGGTAATAATTGAAGATGATAGAGGAGAAACATCAAATCCTTTTTCGGCTCTTTCAGCAGCCAAGGAGGAGACCATCTCCAAGGCCGCTCTGGATGATTAGATCGCTCAGCAAATACGAGCCTATCATGCGAGCAAAACGGCCGGGAAGATCGTTAAGACTGGACGACCCTATCTGGGCTGGTATGACCAAATAAGGTACCCGCCGGGATATACGATCCCTAAATTCCATGTATATAAAGGGACGGGCAATCCCCACCAGCATGTTGCCCAGTTCAGGGCTCTATGTGGCAGCACTGGAAGTGATGATAAACTGCTACTTCGCTAGTTCGTTGGCAGCTTGTCGGAGACAGCGTTCAAATGGTACTCTGAACTCCCGAACGACTCTGTCAAGACATTTGCAGAAATGGAACTGTTGTTCATACAAAGATCCGCAAGCGCTAGCGAGCGTGCTCCGATTACCGCATTAATTAACGCCAGGGTGAAGCCAGGCGAGACATGGGTTCAATACGCAATACGATGGCGGAATCTGTGGTCGAAATGTGAGCAGCGCATCGAAGAAGCGCCAGCAGTGGGCATGTTCGTGGGTACTCTTGATCCGCAGGCGACCATCTCCCAGTTCATGATGTTTTTCAAGCCAACCACTTTCCAGTCCTTGATTGATAAGCTAGCTCAAATGGACCAGATGAGCCACATGCCTTCCTCTTCGAAGCCGGAGCCGCGGAATGAAAAAGGGAAAGGGAAAGCGACCTTCGTCGCCAATGCTCAACAACAGCCCAGTGGTTAACTGATCGCCTAGACGAGAGACGACGATTTTATAATGAGAAAATAAAGCGCCCTTATTCGTATCCCCGGGATAAAATGAAAAGATTGTTCGAGCTGGCGGTGCGCAACAGGCTCATTAATTTGCCGAATCCAAAACGGCCATTGCAACCCGGTGAGTCTAATAATCCCAATTATTGCCTCTTGTAGGGTTACTAGGCACTATCACAAGGGTCTATAAGGCATCAACCATGCCGAATTTAAAATTAACAAGTGCCAAACAACCTAAAGCGAGGATCTTTGCTAGATAATTAGGGTTAACAAAGCATGTAAACAACTTTACATCTAAAGGAAAGGGATTACAACCTTTGTAGTCCGCTCATTCGCTTCATAAGTTTCGAGTAGTAGTCCCTTCGCAGCGATCCATGAACTTCCGGACTCTAGAGAGGCTTCACAAGCCGAATGATCCATGCTTGCTTGAAGTCTTCCTTTTCGAAGATGATCTACCTTGAAGAATCTTTAACTCAAGCTCTCACTTCTCTAATCAAGTATTAGTGAAGTGAACACCCTAATCTAAGTGGCTAGATTAGATGAGGATGATGAAGTAGGAATTTGGCTCTAATTTGTTTTCAAAATCTCACTCAATATCATCACTAAAGAAAAACCTAGTAAAGCTTTTTTTTAGAGCTCAAGGAAGAAGAAGATGAATAATTCCTTTTGTGATGAATAATGAATTATTGTTATGGTTACAATTGCAACCCTTGGTTAATAAAGAAAGGCTTTAACCATTATAGAGATTTAACAAGGGTAAAGGTTTGGGTTGGGTTAGGAAATATCTCCACAAAATATCAACAAAATATCTTTGCTTAAAACAAAATAAAGCTTCTACAAGTTTCATGAAAAAGCTAACCCAAATCAAACCCTAATTATGTTTAATCTCTACAAATCATGTTGCATTTGTAATCATAACTTGTTACAATATTATATATCACATATATAATATATTTTTCTAACAAAAGAAAATAATACATTTAACATATATCGCATATATATCAATGTATTATCCGGTGAGAAAATGAATCAATAAAGCGAGCCAATATTAGTTAATGTAATGTAATATATCACATATATAATTATACATTAAATTATCGAATCAACACTTGATTCGACAATCCGGATATTTCACAAATAACCGACTAATATAATTTGTATCAGTCCATCGAATTAATACTTGATCCGATGACCCGGCTATATCACATATACCCAGACGATATCTAATATCGCGAGAATAGAATATGGTATCTCATATCGTAATATTCTCGATCCCGCACATATCACATATGTGCTCCTACTCCGTTTTGCCTGAGTCAAGAAACCTAGGACTCTAAAGAATCGTCAATACGCCGGCAGTAGGTGATGATCATATCAAACACCCACAAGCTGAAAGCGGTCAGCTAAACGTAACAGCCACCCAGGTATTGAGCAATCAGAAGATCTACAAGCAAGCCTGTACATTTTCCTGTGAATCCAATCAGTAACACTACCGTACAGTCCGGTCTCTTCGTCTGATATGTCGCATATCTAGTTTAGGGGTGGTAAACGTCAGACCCCAGTAACCGATAAGTCGTGTCGATGTGAGGCTCATAACAGGTCGAGAAACTACTAATAACACTTACCAGTAGCACTCTATATCAGCCCTGGCCAGGGACTTCAAGTTATAGCCAATCGAACACAGCACAACATCAACCCCCAATACCGGGAGAGACGAAACCCCTCCTATCGCTCATTACCTCCATGTGATTCGGGACTGTACCCAAAAGCCACCGTTTTGCACGCCCTCTTAGACGTAGTAAGGTGGAAATCAAAGCACAGTGGGAATCACACAAGACTCTATGACGATCTCGGGTCTACAGACTAACCTGTACCAGTGTCACCGGAGAACTGCAATATGACGATTGGTATAAAACCATCTAGGAGTTCTCGGTGAGTCCATTCAGTGTACCCAGTCTCCACTAAGCACCCGTACATCATCTTTGATGTCAAACACCGATGGATATGGGATCATCCATCGCCCATCATATGGGTCAAGATGCGTATATGCTAGTCTACTCTGGTGTATCGATGCCCTGTCTCGATACACCCTCGACTAGGAACAATTATAGGATGTACTCATAGACTACTGTGTCCCCACTAGTATGATCTCATCATAGTCCCAGTAGTCGAGTACATATCTTAAGGGCTTTATCAACATGTGAGAGAAAGACAGTAAACTAATACAAGTCAACATGTTAAGACAAAGTGAAACCAAATAGCATACTATCATGTCGAGCAAGAAAGTCCTCTCTATATATATCCAAGCATCCACTATAATATACATCATATGTACAACAATGGCCTCTAGGGCATATATATATAACTAACAATCTCCAACTTGCACTAAGGCCAGCTGTTGTAGTATCTCATACCCAACATCCCGAAGAGTCTCTCAAACCGTGTATGGGGAATGGCCTTCGTGAGTGGATCCGCAGTGTTGTCCTTCGTATCAACTCTCCTGATCTCGATCTCCCGGCGATCAACTATCTCCCAGATCAGGTGATACCGCCTCAAAATATGTCTGGACTTTTGATGGGACCTGGGTTCCTTGGCCAAAGCCACAGCTCCATTGTTATCACAATACAAAGGTATTGGATGCTCAATGGATGGAACCACACCAAGTTCAGTAATGAACTTCTTCATCCAGACAACCTCTTTTGCAGCATCGTTGGCAGCGATGTATTCAGCCTCCATCGTCGAGTCTGCAACGGTTTCCAGTTTGGAACTCTTCCAACACACCACCCCTCCATTGACGGTAAAGACAAATCCCGAGTGCGACTTGGAGTCGTCCTTATCACTTTGTTTGAATCGGTAAAGGACTCCACCTGGAGTTTTCCGTTACCATACACCAAGAACATCTCCTTAGTTCTTCTCAAGTACTTGAGAATGTTCTTCACAGCTATCCAGTGACTCTCTCCAGGATCTTCTTGATACCTACTCACCATACTTAGTGAGTATGCTAAATCGGGTCTGGTACATAGCATCGCATACATGATAGAGCCTACTGCCGAAGCATAGGGTATCCCTTGCAAGCGAGCTCTCTCCAAATCAGTCTTGGGAGACATCTCTTTGGAGAGAGTGGGTCCAGAGATCGTGGGTAGGTTCCCACGCTTGGATTCTTCCATATTAAACCTCTTTAGTATGGTGTCAATGTACCTGAATTGGGACAATCCCAGTATCCGTTTAGATCTATCTCTATAGATCATTATTCCCAGTATGCAGGAGGAATCACCAAGATCTTTCATTGAGAATCTTTGTGATAAGAAGAGCTTGACCGATTGCAGCATAGGAACATCATTTCCTATCAAGAGTATGTCATCGACGTACAATACGAGGAAGACAACCTTACTCTCTGCAACGTTTTTATATATACAAGGCTCATCTACGTTTTTGATGAAGTCAAACTCTTTGACTACAACATCAAAGCAGATGTTCTAACTCCGTGATACCTGCTTTAACCCGTAGATGGATTTAAGCAGCTTGCACACCTTTCCGCTTCTCCCACTATCTACGAAGCCCTCTGGCTGAGTCATGTACACGCACTCCTCTAAATCACCATTTAGAAAGGCGGTCTTAACATCCATTTTCCAGATTTCGTAGTCATGGTATGCAGCAATGGCAAGTAAGATCACGATGGACTTAAGCATAGCCACTGGAGAAAAGGTTTCGTTATAATCCACACCTGGTCGTTGACGAAAACCCTTTGTAATAAGTCTAGCTTTGAAAGTCTTCACTTTTCCTTCTACACCAAGTTTCTTCTTAAAGATCCATTTGCTCCCTATGGGTTTTACCCCTTAAGGAGCAACTTCCAAAGTCCATACTTTGTTGGTGTACATGGATTTCATCTCAGATCGCATTGCATCCAGCCATTTCACAGAGTCCCTACTCATGATGGCCTGCTCGAAGCTAGTCGGGTCATCATCTTCCATGATGCAATCCTCGCTCCCACCATCAACGAGAAAACCGTAGTATCTCTCAGGTGGATGAGAAACCCTACCAGATCGGCGGAGAGGCTGGGGTTCGTCGGGGACTACCGAATCCTCTGGTTCCACTAAATCTTCAGTTGCAGTTTGTGTCGCTGGAACCTCTTCCAGCTCTACCTCTTTGCTACTAATTTCTTTAACAAGAAATTCCTTTTCAAAAAAGGTAGCATGCCGAGAAACAATCCTCGGTGTGGTAGAAGATATACCCATGCGAATGTTTGGGATATCCAATAAACTTACACAGAATAGACCTTGCCCCGAGCTTGTCCGGATTTTGTGTTCATATACGCCGGACAACCCCATATCCTAACATAATTAAGATATGGTCTCTTTCCTTTCCATATCTCATATGGAGTGGTGGGCACAGATTTGGTGGGAACCATATTCAATAGGTCTGCAGCTGTCTCCAGTGCAAATCCCCAGAAGGAAATAGGTAACTCAGTATTGCTCATCATAGAGCGCACCATATCTAATAGGGTGCGATTCCTCCGCTCCGATACACCGTTGTGCTGTGGTGTATAAGGAGGAGTAAGCTGAGAGAGAATCCCATTCTCTTTTAGATAGTCCAGAAACTCATTGCTTAAGTATTCTCCTCCTCGATCAGATCGTAGGATCTTAATACTTTTGCCCGTTTGGTTATCTACTTCGTGCTTATATTCCCTGAATTTCTCAAAAGCTTCAGACTTGTGTTTCATCAGGAACACATGTCCGTATCTTGAGAGATCGTCAGTGAATGTAATGAAGTAGGAAGAACCGTTCTTGGCATGTGTAGACATGTGTCCACATACATCACTATGTATCATCCCCAAGAGTTCTGTAACTCTTACTCCGTGTCCACTAAACGGAGTTTTGGTCATTTTGCCTTTGAGATATGACTGCCAAGTATCATAAGATGATGATTCGAACAGATTCAAATATCCATCCTTATGCAATTTAGCTAGCCGTGTCGCATTGATATGACCTAGTATACAATGCCACAAGAAGGATCCGTTCATTTCTGAACTTTTCCTTTTGTTTGTGTTCTGTACATTAAGAATTGTAGTTTGATTTAGAACGTACATGCCATTATTTAACGATCCCGATCCTATCAACTTTTGATTCAGGAATATGTTCATAATATTATCCTGTATTACAAAATTTTATCCTTCTTTATTCAATAAAGAAACTGATATAATATTGCATATGAGGGTCGGAATGTAATAGCATTCGTTCAGAATCAATGTATTACCTTTTGGTAACACAAGGTGATATTCGCCAACAGCCTTGGCTGCAACATTTTCACCATTCACTACTGTTACGAAATGATCACCCATTCCCAGTTCTCTACCTTTACGTAGCCCATGTAACATATTACATATGTGGGATCCCGATCCAGTATCTAATACCCAGGACGTAGAGTGAACCGAGAAACAGTTCTCGATAACAAACACACCCGAAGAAGATGCATCAGCATGCTTGTTCTTCATCTGGGTGGCGTGCGAATCCAGATATTCTCCTATTTCCTGCTCAGTCTTATAACACTTATAAGAAAAAACGGGACCAACGTTCCCCTGCTCAGTATAATAAGCGGGTCCAGTCAATACATCCATATTATTATCTTTATTAAGGCCTGACTTGGTCGCTACCTGGAGAGACAGAGAGAAGAAAAACACTTTAGCGTATGCTCTTGCAAGATTAGATTGGTTATCATCTTATCTAATCAGGATGTCTCCCACTGTTTTCATCAAATCTTCCTTCAAACCCTAAAAGGAAAGACTAGCCGGGATTAATTACACCTTACAAGTTCGCCAATCTTTTAGCCAGGCCAGTGTTGGTACTTTGAGGGAGGTTCCCCGTGCTTTCGCACGGACCTAATTAAAATAATCCTCGTTTTCCCAGAGACATTACCCCGTAAACACCTTTCTAGTTACCTACTTGATCGGCTAATTGTCCTGTGTAAAATTCTCCCAGGAGTAACTCTTACTCGTAGTGGGTATCAGGATCTATCTATCTCATAGAAGGTATGCAATCTCATTGCAAATTTCAACACTTGAAATTCCCGATAATGCTTTTACCCCTAGCGTCCTATGACCTTGACGCGGGCCAACAAACCATAGTCCGCTAGTCAAGTTCAACCCGTACATTTCTTGATTGAATTAAACCCACCCGTACGACCCTTGACCCAGGCCAACAAAGTCGTACGACTACCCTAATCCAATTACATCTCATGTTGCAGATAAGTACTAGTTAGCTACCGCACACTACGCCTTGACGCAGGCCAACAAACGTAGCACGAATACTAAGTAATATCTATCTGAAATGTCGGAGGGTTACGAAGGTTTTTCAGAAAACCATGAGCATAATGAACTTGATATTGTTGTAGAAACAAGTGATTTTAAAAAGGAGTGTTTTTGAGGCTTTTCCAGTTTTGCTAAAGAGGTCACTCCCGGTGAAGGGATCTCGGCTCTTTCCTTATTGAATAAGGTGCAGGATATTTCACAAATACCGCTGTGCAAAGAAAGAACCATAGAAGAAATCAAAAACAAAACCGCGGGTTTGTAGCATCTGCCAATTTTGCTAAAGAGGTCACTCCCGGTGAAGGGATCTAGGCTCTTTCCTCATTGAATAAGGTGCAGGGTATATCATATATACTACTATGCAAAGCAAAACTGTAGCTACCCTTTTTATAAAGTTTTGATTCTACAATATTTTTTAGATTTCTTTTCTTTTATTAATCTCATTAATAAATCCCATCAGTTATGCTTCCTAAGCATCACAGAAGAAATGAAAGCTGTAATATTTATATATCATATATATAGTATAAGCATTCGTCTCAGGCAATAATATGATCTCATCACAGAACATTGCAGCAGAAGATAACATATGAAATATTGGATATACTAGGACGTCCGTGTTTTATATCGAGCCTATATAAAACACGGATTCCACGGTCGCGATGAATAGCCAAACCCACATCCCTAGACCCCTACGAGAGAGGCAAGCAACACTGCAAATTCTAGGGTTAGGAGACCCGGTCTCGACTCCTCGAGATGGCCTCCCATTGGACCCTAGAACCCGGTTACTTGTGCTCCCCTCCTTGGGTCTACCTAATGCGGAAAAGTAAATAATATACAATGGTGACATCATCCTCAACCCGGAAGTGCCGCAATAAAAAAATATTACATACAATTGAATTTTACATGAATGAAAATTAAAAAACCTTCATCTCACATAAAACCCCTGGCTATTCAGAACACGACGATCCAATATAACATATCACAGCAACACATAATGTCTCATATCATCAACGTAAGCAAGTATGCGTATCCCGACTGTCGTTGACGTATAGCAACGAAGCCGGCGATACACCACATACTACGCTTACGGTCACAGAAAAAAAGTGTAAAACTACAACATTTGGAATCCATAAATACTTTAGACATCTTAAATCCGAAATATCACATACTTCGCATTTCATGCCTAACTATATGAATTCCACATATTGTATCACATTCCAGATAAATAGACAATGTTAAACTTTTTGATCGAATAATCAAATACCCAAGATTTCCCAAATAGCTCAACACTTGAGCGGAGTTCAAAAATCCCAGAACATGTCATTGCGCCAATGAACCAGCCGTAGAAGGGTCAAACCAACGCCTCACATGTGGCAACGCTAAACTACCACAAACCCTAGGGTTTAGTGGCAGTTTTGACGGTCACATAATCGAGTTAAGGTTACGTTCTTCTAGAGGGTCCACAGATACGCTAGCATGATTTCCCGAAAGTTTTAAACAAAGGAAAAATCCAACACTTGAAAGTTTTCCGTCAAGAAAAAAATGAGTTATTGATATCGGTTCGAACATTTTAACACGTTCTAAATTACCCGAAAAACTAAACGATGTTAAACTTTCCGATCGAATCAACAAATTCTAAAGATCTCCAGAAAACTCAACACTTGAGTAATATTAAAAATTCCCAGAAGCATGTAGTAATACCTACGGATGTTACCCAGAAACAACTAACCCTAATACCCAAGTACGGTCGCGGAACCGCTGCCAAAAGCCTGTTATAGCCGCTGTTCCCCGGAGACTTTAGGGAATTAGGGGCTCGTCTTTCTCTGTTATCCATAGAATCACCTGCTTATTTTTTGAGTATTTTTAATATGAAAAAACCCATCTTTTAAAAAAATTTCCAGAGAGGGGGTCAAATACGACGTTCCGGGGTTCGATCGGACTTTTAACTTCGTCTACACGTCGCCTAATGCTCTAGCTAGGCTCTGATACCACTGTAGGGTTACTAGGCACTATCACAATGGTCTATAAGGAATCAACCATGCCAAATTTAAAATTTACAAGTGCCGAACAACCTAAAGCGAGGATCTTTGCTAGATAATTAGGGTTAACAAAACATGTAAATAACTTTACATCTAAAGGAAAGGGATTACAACCTTTGTAGTCAGCTCATTCGCTTCATAAGCTCTGAGTAGTAGTCCCTTCGCCGCGATCCATGAACTTACGGACTCCAGAGAGGCTCCACAAGCCGAATGATCCATGCTTGCTTGAAGTCTTCCTTTTCGAAGATGATCTACTTTGAAGAATCTTTAACTCAAGCTCTCACTTCTCTAATCAAGGATTAGTGAAGTGAACACCCTAATCTAAGTGGCTAGATTAGATGAGGACGATGAAGTAGGAATTTGGCTCTAATTTGTTTTCAAAATCTAACTCAATATCATCACAAAAGAAAAACCTAGTAAAACTTTTTTTTAGAGCTCAAGGAAGAAGAAGATGAATAATTCCTTTTGTGATGAATAATGAATTATTGCTATGGTTACAATTGCAATCCTTGGTTAATAAAGAAAGGCTTTAACCATTGTAGAGATTTAAGTAGGGTAAAGGGTTTGGGTTGGGTTAGGAAATATCTCCACAAAATATCAACAAAATATCATTGCTTAAAACAAAACAAAGCTTCTAGAACCTTCATGAAAAAGCTAACCCAAATCAAACCCTAACTATGTTTAATCTCCACAAATCATGTTGCATTTGTAATCATAATTTGTTACAATATTATATATCACATATATAATATATTTTTGTAACAAAAGAAAATAATACATTTAACATATATCGCATATATATCAATGTATTATCCGGTGAGAAAATGAATCAATAAAGCGAGCCAATATTAGTTAATGTAATGTAATATATCACATATATAATTATACATTAAATTATCGAATCAACACTTGATCCGACAATCCGGCAATTTCACAAATAACCGACTAATATAATTTGTATCAGTTCATCGAATTAACACTTGATCCGATGACCCGGCTATATCACATATACCCGGTCGATATCTAATATCGCAAGAATAGAATACGGTATCTCATATCGTAATATTCTCGATCCCGCACATATCACATATGTGCTCCTACTCCGTTTTGCCTGAGTCAAGAAACCTCTGTGTAGGACTCTAAAGAATCGTCAATACGCCGGCAGTAGGTGATGATCATATCAAACACCCACAAGCTGAAAGCGGTCAGCTAAACATAACAGCCACCCAGGTATTGAGCGATCAGAAGATCAACAAGCAAGCCTGTACATTCTCCTGTGAATCCAATCAGTAACACTACCGTACAGTCCGGTCTCTTCGTCTGATATGTCGCATATCTAGTCTAGGGGTGGTAAACGTCAGACCCAAGTAACCGATAAGTCGTGTCGATGTGAGGCTCATAACAGGTCGAGAAACTACTGATAACACTTACCAGTAGCACTCTATATCAGCTCTGGCCAGGGACTTCCAGTTATAGCCAATCGAACACAGCACAACATCAACCCCCAATACCGGGAGAGATGAAACCCCTCCTATCGCTCATTACCTCCATGTGATTCGGGACTGTACCCAAAAGCCACCGTTTTGCACGCCCTCTTGGACGTGGTAAGGTGGAAATTAAAGCACAGTGGGAATCACACAAGACTCTATGACGATCTCGGGTCTACAGACTAACCTGTACCAGTGTCACCGGAGAACTGCAATATGACGATTGGTATAAAACCATCTAGGGGTTCTCGGCGAGTCCATTCAGTGTACCCAGTCTCCACTGAGCACCCGTACATCATCTTTGATGTCAAACACCGATGGATATGGGATCATTCATCGCCCATCATATGGGTCAAGATGCGTATATGCTAGTCTACTCTGGCGTATCGATGCCCTGTCTCGATACACCCTCGACTAGGAACAATTATAGGATGTACTCATAGACTGCCATGGCCCCACTAGTATGATCTCATCATAGTCCCAGTAGTCGAGTACATATCCTAAGGGCTTTATCAATATATGAGAGAAAGACAGTAAACTAATACAAGTCAACATGTTAAGATAAAGTGAAACCAAATAGCATACTATCATGTCGAGCAAGAAAGTCCTCTCTATATATATCCAAGCATCCACTATAATATACATCATATGTACAACAATGGCCTCTAGGGCATATATATAACTAACAATCTCCCACTTGCACTAAGGCCAGCTGTTGTAGTATCTCATACCCAACATCCCGAAGAGTCTCTCAAACCGTGTCTGGGGAATGGCCTTCGTGAGTGGATCCGCAGTGTTGTCCTTCGTATCAACTCTCCTGACCTCGATCTCCCGGCAATCAACTATCTCCCGGATCAGGTGATACCGCCTCAGAATATGTCTGGACTTCTGATGGGACCTGGGTTCCTTGGACAAAGCCACAGCTCCATTGTTATCACAATACAAAGGTATTGGATGCTCAATGGATGGAACCACACCAAGTTCAGTAATGAACTTCTTCATCCAGACAACCTCTTTTGCAGCATCGTTGGCAGCGATGTATTCAGCCTCCATCGTCGAGTCTGCAACGGTTTCCTGTTTGGATTTCTTCCAACACACTGCCCCTCCATTGAGGGTAAAGACAAATCCCGAGTGTGACTTGGAGTCGTCCTTATCACTTTGGAAGCTTGAATCGGTAAAGGACTCCACCTGGAGTTCTCCGTTACCATACACCAAGAACATCTCCTTAGTTCTTCTCAAGTACTTGAGAATGTTCTTCACAGCTATCCAGTGACTCTCTCCAGGATCTGCTTGATACCTACTCACTATACTTAGTGAGTATGCTACCGCGGGTCTGGTACATAGCATCGCATACATGATAGAGCCTACTGCCGAAGCATAGGGTATCCCTTGCATGCGAGCTCTCTCCAAATTAGTCTTGGGAGACATCTCTTTGGAGAGAGTGGGTCCAGAGGTCGTGGGTAGGTTCCCACGCTTGGATTCTTCCATACTAAACCTCTTTAGTATGGTGTCAATGTACCTGGATTGGGACAATCCCAGTATTCGTTTAGATCTATCTCTATAGATCATTATTCCCAGTATGCAGGAGGCATCACCAAGATCTTTCATTGAGAATCTTTGTGATAAGAAGAGCTTGACCGATTGCAGCATAGGAACATCATTTCCTATCAAGAGTATGTCATCGACGTAAAATACGAGGAAGACAACCTTACTCTCTGCAACCTTTTTATATATACAAGATTCATCTACGTTTTAGATGAAGTCAAACTCTTTGACTTCAACATCAAAGCAGATGTTCCAACTCCGCGATGCCTGCTTTAACCCATAGATGGATTTAAGCAGCTTGCAGACCTTTCCGCTGCTCCCACTATCTACGAAGCCCTCTGGCTGAGTCATGTTCACTCACTCCTCTAAATCACCATTTAGAAAGGCGGTCTTAACATCCATTTGCCAGATTTCGTAGTCATGGTATGCAGCAATGGCAAGTAAGATCCGGATGGACTTAAGCATAGCCACTGGAGAAAAGGTTTCGTCATAATCCACACCTGGTCGTTGACGAAAACCCTTTGCAACAACTCTAGCTTTGAAAGTCACCACTTTTCCATCTACACCAAGTTTCTTCTTAAAGATCCATTTGCTCCCAATGGGTTTTACCCCTTCCGGAGCAACTTTCAAAGTCCATACTTTGTTGGTGTACATGGATTCCATCTCAGATCACATTGCATCCAGCCATTTCACAGAGTCCCTACCCGTGATGGCCTGCTCGAAGCTAGTCGGGTCATCATCTTCCATGATACAATCCTCGCTCCTACCATCAACGAGAAAACCGTAGTATCTCTCAGGTGGATGAGAAACCCTACCAGATCGGCGGAGAGGCTGGGGTTCGTCGGGGACTATCGAATTCTCTGGTTCCACTAAATCTTCAGTTGCAGTTTGTGTCGCTGGAACCTCTTCCAGTTCTACCTCTTTGTTACTAATTTCTTTAATAAGAAATTCCTTTTCTTAAAAGGTAGCATGCCGAGAAACAAACACCTTTTGTTCCTCGGTGTGGTAGAAGATATACCCGCTCGAATGTTTGGGATATCCAATAAACTTATACAGAATAGACCTTGCCCCGAGTTTGTCCGGATTTTGTGTTTTCACATACGCCGGACAACCCCATATCCTAACATAATTAAGATATGGTCTCTTTCCTTTCCATATCTCATATGGAGTGGTGGGTGCAGATTTGGTGGGAGCCATATTCAATAGGTCTGCAGCTGTCTCCAGTGCAAATCCCCAGAAGGAAATAGGTAACTCAGTATTGCTCATCATAGAGCGCACCATATCTAATAGGGTGCGATTCCTCCGCTCCGATACACCGTTGTGCTGTGGTGTATAAGGAGGAGTAAGCTGAGAGAGAATCCCATTCTCTTTTAGATAGTACAGAAACTCATTGCTTAAGTATTCTCCTCCTCGATCAGATCGTAGGATCTTAATACTTTTTCCCATTTAGTTCTCTACTTCGTGCTTATATTCCCTGAATTTCTCAAAAGCTTCGGACTTGTGTTTCATCAGGAACACATGTCCGTATCTTGAGAGATCGTCAGTGAATGTAATGAAGTAGGAAGAACCGTTCCTGGCATGTGTAGACATGGGTCCACATACATCACTATGTATCTGCCCCAAGAGTTCTGTAACTCTTACTCCGTGTCCACTAAACGGAGTTTGTTCATTTTGCCTTTGAGACATGACTGGCAAGTGTCATAAGATGATAATTCGAACGGATTCAAATATCCATCCTTATGCAATTTAGCTAGCCGTGTCGCATTGATATGACCTAGTCTACAATGCCACAAGAAGGATTCGTTCATTTCTGAACTTTTCCTCTTGTTTGTGTTCTGTACATTAAGAATTGTAGTTTGATTTAGAACGTACATGCCATTATTTAACGATCCTGATCCTATCAACTTTTGATTCAGGAATATGTTCAAAACATTATCCTGTATTACAAAATTATATCCTTCTTTATTCAATAAAGAAACTGATATAATATTGCATATCAGGGTCGGAATGTAATAGCATTCGTTCAGAATCAATGTATTACCTTTTGGTAACACAAGGTGATATTCGCCAATAGCCTTGGCTGCAACATTTGCACCATTCCCTACTGTTACGGAATGATCACCCATTCCCAGTTCTCTATCTTTACGTAGCCTATGTAACATATTACATATGTGGGATCCCGATCCAGTATCTAATACCCAGAACGTAGAGTGAACTGAGAAACAGTTCTCGATAACAAACACACCCGAAGAAGATGCATCAGCATGCTTGTTCTTCATCTGGGTGGCGTGAGAATCCAGATATTCTCCTATTTCCTGCTCTGTCTTATAACACTTATAAGAAAGAACGAGACCAACGTTCACCTGCTCAGTATAACAAGCGGGTTCAGTCAATACATCCATATTATTATCTTTATTAAGGCCTGACTTGGTCGCTACCTGGAGAGAGAGAGAGAGAAGAAAAACACTTTAGCGTATGCTCTTGCAAGATTAGATTGGTTATTATCTTATCTAATCAGGATGTCTCCCACAGTTTTCATCAAATCTTCCTTCAAACCCTAAAAGGAAAGACTAGCCGGGATTAATTACACCTTACAAGTTCGCCAATTTTTCAGCCAGGCCAGTGTTGGTACTTTGAGGGAGGTTCCCCGTGCTTTCGCACGGACCTAATTAAAATAATCCTCGTTTTCCCAGAGACATTACCCCGTAAACACCTTTCTAGTCACCTACTTGATCGGCTAATTGTCCTGTGTAAAATTCTCCCAGGAGTAACTCTTACTCGCAGTGGGTATCAGGATCCATCTATCTCATAGAAGGTATGCAATCTCATTGCAAATTTCAACACTTGAAATTCCCGATAATGCTTTTACCCCTAGCGTCCTATGACCTTGACGCAGGCCAACAAACCATAGTCCGCTAGTCAAGTTCAACCCGTACATTTCTTGATTGAATTAAACCCATCCGTACGACCCTTGACGCAGGCCAACAAAGTCGTACGACTACCCTAATCCAATCACATCTCATGTTGCAGATAAGTACTAGTTAGCTACCGCACACTACGCCTTGACGCAGGCCAACAAACGTAGCACGAATACTAAGTAATATCTATCTGAAATGTCGGAGGGTTGCGCAGGTTTTTCAGAAAACTATGAGCGTAATGAACTTGATATCGTTGTAGAAACAAGTGATTTTGCAAAGGAGTGTTTTTGAGGCTTTTCCAGTTTTGCTAAAGAGGTCACTCCTGGTGAAGGGATCTCGGCACTTTCCTTATCGAATAAGGCGCAGGATATTTCACAAATACCGCTGTGCAAAGCAAGAACTTTAGAAGCAATAAAAAAAACCTCGATTTGTAGCATCTGCCAATTTGCTAAAGAGGTCACTCCCGGTGAAGGGATTTCGGCTCTTTCCTCATCGAATAAGGTGCAGGGTATATCATATATACCACTATGCAAAGCAAAACTGTTGCTACCCTTTTTATAAAGTTTTGATTCTACAACATTTTTAGGTTTCTTTTCTTTTATTAATCTCCTTAATAAATCCCATCAGTTATGCTTCCTAAGCATCACAGAAGAAACGAAAGCTGTAATATTTATATATCATATATATAGTATAAGCATTCGTCTCTGGCAGTAATATGATCTCATCACAGAACATTGCAGCAGAAGATAATATATGAAATATTGGATATATTAGGACGTTCGTGTTTTATATCGAGCCTGTATAAAACACGGAATCCATGGTCGCGACGAATAGCCAAACACACATCCCTAGACTCCTACGAGAGAGGCAAGCAACACTGCAAATTCTAGGGTTAGGAGACCCGGTCTCGACTCTTCGAGATGGCCTCCCACTGGACCCTACAACCCGGTTACTTGTGCTCCCCTCCTTGGGTCTACCTAATGCGGAAAAGTAAATAATATACAATGGTGATATCATTCTCAACCCGGAAGTGCCCCAATAAAAGAATATTACATACAATTGAATTTTACATGATGAAAATTAAAAAAATCCTCATCTCACATAAAACCCCCGGCTATTCAGAACACGACGATCTAATATAACATATCACAGCAACACATAATATCTCATATCATCAACGTAATCAAGTATGTGTATCTCGACTGTCGTTGATGTATAGCAACGAAGCCGGCGATACACCACATACTACGCTTACGGCCATAGAAAAAAAAGTGTAAAACTACAACATTTGGAATCCACAAATACTTTAGACATCTTAAATCCGAAATATCACATACTTCGCATTTCATGCCTAACTATATGAATTCCACATATTGTATCACATTCCAGATAAATAGACAATGTTAAACTTTTCGATCGAATAATCAAATACCCAAGATTTGCCAAATAGCTCAACACTTGAGCGGAGTTCAAAAATCCCAGAACATATCACTGTGCCAATGAACTAGCCGTAGAAGGGTCAAACCAACGCCTCACATGTGGCAACGCTAAACTACCACAAACCCTAGGGTTCAGTGGCAGTTTTGACGGTCACATAATCGAGTTAAGGTTACGTTCTTCTAGAGGGTCCACAGATACGCTAGCATGATTTCCCGAAAGTTTTAAACAAAGGAAAAATCCAACACTTGAAAGTTTTCCGTCTTGAAAAAATGAGTTATTGATATCCGTTCGAACATTTTAACACGTTCTAAATTACCCGAAAAACTAAACGATGTTAAACTTTCCGATCGAATCAACGAATTCCAAAGATCTCTAGAAAACTTAACACTTGAGTAATATTAAAAATTCCCAGAAGCATGTAGTAATACCTACGGATGTTACCCAGAAACAACTAACCGTAATACCCAAGTACGGCCGCAGAACCGCCGCCAAAAGCCTGTTATGGCCGCGGTTCTGCAGCGACTTTAGGGAATTACGGTCTCGTCTTTCTCTGTTATCCATAGAACCACCTGCTTATTTTTTGAGTATTTTTAATACGGAAAAAACCATCTTTTTAAAAAATTTCCAGAGAGGGGGTCAAATACGACGTTTCGGGGTTCGATCGGACTTTTAACTTCGTCTACACGTCGTCTAATGCTCTAGCTAGGCTCTGATACCACTGTAGGGTTACTAGGCACTATCACAAGGGTCTATAAGGCATCAACCATGCCAAATTTAAAATTTACAAGTGCCAAACAACCTAAAGCGAGGATCTTTGCTAGATAATTAGGGTTAACAAAGCATGTAAACAACTTTACATCTAAAGGTAAGGGATTACAACCTTTGTAGTCCGCTCCTTCGCTTTATAAGCTCCGAGTAGTAGTCCCTTCGCCGCGATCCATGAACTTCCGGACTCTAGAGAGGCTCCACAAGCCGAATGATCCATGCTTCCTTGAAGTCTTTCTTTTCGAAGATGATCTACCTTGAAGAATCTTTAACTCAAGCTCTCACTTCTCTAATCAAGTATTAGTGAAGTGAACACCCTAATCTAAGTGGCTAGATTAGATGAGGACGATGAAGTAGGAATTTGGCTCTAATTTGTTATCAAAATGTCACTCAATATCATCACAAAAGAAAAACCTAGTAAAGCTTTTTTTTAGAGCTCAAGGAAGAAGAAGATGAATAATTCCTTTTGTGATAAATAATGAATTATTGCTATGGTTACAATTGCAACCCTTGGTTAATAAAGAAAGGCTTTAACCATTGTAGAGATTTAACTAGGGTAAAGGGTTTGGGTTGGGTTAGGAAATATCTCCACAAAATATCAACAAAATATCTTTGCTTAAAACAAAACAAAGCTTCTAGAAGCTTCATGAAAAAGCTAACCCAAATTAAACCCTAACTATGTTTAATCTCCACAAATCATGTTGCATTTGTAATCATAACTTGTTACAATATTATATATCACATATATAATATATTTTTATAACAAAAGAAAATAATACATTTAACATATATCGCATATATATCAATGTATTATCCGGTGAGAAAATGAATCAATAAAGCGAGCCAATATTAGTTAATGTAATGTAATATATCACATATATAATTATACATTAAATTATCGAATCAACACTTGATCCGACAATCCGGCAATTTCATAAATAACCGACTAATATAATCTGTATCAGTTCATCGAATCAACACTTGATCCGATGACCCGGGTATATCATATATACCCGGCCGATATCTAATATCGCGAGAATAGAATACGGTATCTCATATTGTAATATTCTCGATCCCGCACATATCACATATGTGCTCCTATTCCGTTTTTCCCGAGTCAAGAAACCTCTGTGTAGGACTCTAAAGAATCGTCAATACGCCGTCAGTAAGCGATGATCATATCAAACACCCACAAGCTGCAAGCGGTCAGCTAAACGTAACAGCCACCCAGGTATTGAGCGATCAGAAGATCAACAAGCAAGCCTGTACATTCTCTTGTGAATTCAATAAGTAACACTACCGTACAGTCCGGTCTCTTCGTCTGATATGTCACATATTTAGTCTAGGGGTGGTAAACGTCAGACCCCAGTAACCGATAAGTCGTGTCGATGTGAGGCTCATAACAGGTCGAGAAACTACTGATAACACTTATCAGAAGCACTCTATATCAGCCCTGGCCAGGGACTTCCAGTTATAGCCAATCGAACACAGCACAACATCAACCCCCTATACCGGGAGAGACGAAACCCCTCCTATCGCTCATTGCCTCCATGTGATTCGGGACTGTACCCAAAAGCCACCGTTTTGCACGCCCTCTTGGACGTGGTAAATGGGAAATCAAAGCACAGTGGGAATCACAAAAGACTCTATGACGATCTCGGGTCTACAGACTAACCTATACTAGTGTCACCGGAGAACTGCTATCTGACGATTGGTATAAACCCATCTAGGAGTTCTCGGCGAGTCCATTCAGTATACCCAGTCTCTACTGAGCACCTGTACACCATCTTTGATGTCAAACACCGATGGATATGGGATCATCCATCGCCCATCACATGGGTCAAGATGCGTATACGCTAGTCTACTCTGGCGTATCGATGCCCTGTCTCGATACACCCTCGACTAGAAACAATTATAGGATGTACTCATAGACTACCGTGGCCCCACTAGTATGATCTCATCATAGTCCCAGTAGTTGAGTACATATCCTAAGGGCTTTATCGACATGTGAGAGCAAGACAGTAAACTAATACAAGTCAACATGTTAAGACAAAGTGAAACCAAATATCATACTATCATGTCGAGCAAGAAGGTCCTCTCTATATATATCCAAGCATCCACTATAATATACATCATATGTACAACAATGGCCTCTAGGGCATATATATAACTAACCGACAAGCTATCCGGTGAGTCTAATTGCAACCCGATGAGTCTAATAATCCCAATTATTGCCTCTATCACCAAACGACAGGCCATCCAATTGAAGATTGCTTCGTCTTTAAAGGCTGGATCGAATACCAATACCAACAGGGCAAGTTCGCACTGTCCGAGAATTGGAAAGTAAGCCCGCCGCAGCCGCACGCTCTTGAAAGTGGGGACACACCGGGGGCATCATGCTCTTTTATAGAAGAAGCTCCATGGGAGGTCGTTCTTTCAGCCAAGACGAAAAGAATTCTGAAGGATCTCCAAACATGCCCGGCGATCAGATGGAAAAATCAGCTAGAACCCGAGATCATCGAGGGAATGCTGAAGCCGCGCCTAACTCCAAAAATTGGTGGTGATAATCAAAGCGCTCACACCCAGCCGTCAAAGTCTTCGAAGAAGAAGAAGAAGACCAAAAAGCCCGTGAAGCTTAATGACGAGCGCACAGACCTGCAAAAATATATCGACGCGCTGGAAGAATATAACCAGAAGGCGCGGACCTCAGTCATACTCCAAGAATTTCTGAGCCACGTCCTTGAGGACGGAGATGATGACAATGGAGAAGACTCATCGGATGAGCCTGAAGATTATGTGGCAAGCTGCCATGTGATCTCTCACTCGTCGATAGACGGTGAAGAAGCTCTGGATGCAGAGAAACTTGGGGCAGATCCCGAGTCGGATCTTCTAGGACCATCAGATGAAATGATTGATGCATTCCTGAACGAAGCTCTTCTTAAAAGCAAAACCGATCGAGAGCGCGAGATGGCCGTATTTGAAAAGGCCAAACGCCGGCGACTGGACAAAAGGGTCGAGACACTCCCACCAGATCAAAGTACATCCGCCGCAAATAAAGCAGATTCAAGACGAGGAAAAGGTTCGCCAAAGCCATATCGATAGGAATGAAGCTGTCACCCTCCGAAGGAAACACTCTTGATGAAGCGGATATACATCCTAACTACTGCTTATATCATCGAAAGATTGCACACCCCACCGAAGAGTGCAACGCTTTTAAAAACTGGTGGCATGGATATATTGCTCACCGACAACATTTCAAGCGGATGAAATGCAAAACTCATCGGGAGCAAAGAAATACGACCGAGGAGTGCAAAAGAACTACCGGCAACTGTCACATGGTCGACGCTGAGGGATCGCAAGTTCTCACCTTTTGGAGCGATTCTGATGAAGAAATAGCCCTTGGCCCCCTCTTCAAAGAACCCACATCCGAAACGGAAGAAATGAAGACCTGTGAGAACATTCAGCTGCGCAATCGTGTGCTGCCCGAAAAGAATCTCGGGGCCGCGAACAGTGGGTCGAATAGAAAAGATAAGGGGAAAGAAAAAATCCCTGAGGACATCGCCCTAGATGATCAAGTCGTCAAAGAGCTGACAGTCAAGGACCGCCAAAGAAAAACAAGTTGTATTACAACGTTCTGGCACACCTTAGGAAGATCCCCTCACAGCTAAGCATTCTCGATGAAAGGTCTATGTAACCCACCCCGGTACTTTCGGGGAGGCGAAATAGGTAAAAATCGAATTTTTCTCACAAGGAAACATAGACCAACCATGAAGGATCTTTGCTAAGAAAAACTAACAAACTAACTTAGAGTTTTTAACTACCAGGTTAGATGATTATACCTTGGTCTTGAACTCCTTCTCTTCTTGTGTTACTTTCTCTTCTTGTGAGCTCCTTGGAGTGGTGTAGATGGCTCCTTCTCACCGTCTTCTTTTTGCCAAAGAAAGATCCACCCGAAGGCCTCTACCTTGAGCTCCTACCTCAAAAATGAAGTAACTAGAGTGCTTGGCTTGCTAGACTAAGAACCCTAGAGTGAGTAGAGAGGTGGTTTTGTGGTTTGATCTCACAAAGCTCATGGTTTTCAACTCATGAAACAAGAGAGCTTTGAGAGAGGAAGAGGAGAGTGCTTTCAAGAGAGAGAATGTGCCATGATAAAATGAGGAGATAGCTCTCATATCAATAAAAAGAATAATGATAATTTTAATTAGGATAAATTGTCATGGTTGATGTTGATTTGACCATTATTATGTCACAATTAATGCTAAGGATGCTCACAAAAATATCTAAGTCAACATGGGTCAACTTAGTCAAATGGTCAAACCAATTAACCATGATACAATTATCTCTAATTAAAACTCATTAATCAATTTCCACCATCTCATTATGGTTTTAATCAAGTCAATGGTCAAAACTGTAATGAGGTTCCTCTGCCTCTGTCAACTGTGTATACACACCCGCATCCGTGTTCCGAGGAACACGAATACAATGAGACCGAACCAACCCAAAACCAAATACTAGGATCTGGCTTAAACCAAAGTTCACTAGTATCAACTGTCCGAACACCGAACACGCACAAGTACGCATATATGAACGAACCCTGTCGTAAAACCATACGACCTCTATCTCGTTTCGCCCAAAGGTGAACAACCCTCTGTGTGGGACTCTAAAGACTCGACACTACGCTGGCAGTGGGTTTAACCACAGGCTGCAAGTGGTACTAGCTGTACGTAACGGTCCCCAGGTAGATGCCGATAAGAAGACCGATGAAGTGAACCCATCTGAACTCCTACTGAGCCTGAATGTGACAATCTCCGTACAGTCCGGTCCATTAGTCTAAGAGTATCGCATGTCGGGCCTAGGGGGAGGTAAATGTCAGACCCCTAATAGTGGTACAAGTCGTGTCGGAGTGTAGCCCAGAACACCCTGAGAAACTACTGGAAACACTACCAGTAAATCTCGCTTGCCCTGGCCAGGGACTTTGTGTAATGGCTCTCCTAGACACAGCGCGATATCAACTCCCAATACCGGGAAAGACGAATCCTGTCTAACCGCCACTGCCTCCAAGTGCTTCGGGACTGCACCCAACTACTACCTGTTTGCATGACTCAATAGAGCCGTGGTAGGGTAGTAATATAAGAACAGTGGGAACACACTCGAGGCGAAGTGACAGTGTCAAGTCAACGGACTAAGCTTTACTCATGTCACCTGGGAACTGTTAACTGACGATAGGTATAATACCAACCAACAGTTCCCGACGAGTCCTGTCCAATGTACTCGTAACCTAACGAGCACCTGCATACTATCTCCAGTACGACGTACTGATGGCTGTGGGACCGACCATCTCCCCTGCTGGGACGAGAAGTGTATGCACCTGTCTACTCTGGAGTATCGATGCCCTGTCTCGATAATCCTACGACCAGGGACCTGTATAAGGATGTGCTTATAGACTACCCATCCCCTACTAGTGTGATCGCCATCACAACGCCGGTAGTCAGGTAAAGATCCTAAGGGCTCCATCAATATGTATTAGCGATATGTTAAAAGAAACATACACACATATTAAGATAGAAACAAACCAAGTAGCATACTACTATATTGAGCAAGACTGTCGTAAACCCATATATATATCCCTAGCTTCCAAAATGTATTATACAAACTATTATTATACAATAATGGCCTCTAGGGCATACATATCCAACACTCGACGCCCTTCTGCTATCTAAAGAGGCAAGAGATTCCCTGATCAAGGCACTACAAGAGCCCGAACAGTTCCAGGCGTTCCTCGCTGAAGAAAAGATGAAGGACGAGCTGGAAGAAGTGCACACAGCCGATATAACCTTCGGCGATGAAGATCTCCTACTCGGGACGTGCGGACATAACCGTCCCCTTTATGTCTCCGGATATTGCCATGACATTAAGATAGGGAAGATCCTGGTTGACAATGGGTCCTCCGTCAACCTCCTCAATGTAAGAGTGTTGAAGGAAATCTGCATGAGCATTCAGCATCTCGCCCGTGATAAAATCACCATCTCCGGTTTTGACTCCCAGTCGTCACGGACGCTCGGGTCTTTGATCTTGACGTTATGCTTTGGGCTACTCGTCACGGACATCAAATTTCACGTCATTGACGCTAAGACCTGCTATAACACTTTGCTCGGCCGGCGTTGGTTACACAAATACAACA
Source organism: Agapanthus africanus (assembly GCA_030015575.1). NCBI lineage: Eukaryota > Viridiplantae > Streptophyta > Magnoliopsida > Asparagales > Amaryllidaceae > Agapanthus > Agapanthus africanus. The sequence continues at coordinate 79,508,783 of JASDDO010000001.1, forward strand.
TCATCCCTTCTACACAACATCAGTGCATGAAGTACTTCAAGGATGGTCTCGAGTATACCATGACAGGGGAACTAAACCCATTCTCCGTGAATGAAGTCCGAAAGAACGAAGATGCAAAATACTTCTTACCAAATTTCGAGGACACGGAGAGATATCATAAACCGAAGAATAAAGCTATCACCACCATTCCAGTCTTCGGGAGTGACACTGAGGAGGAAGAAGAAATAATTTATTCAGGGCCGCCCCAATGCAATAAGCCGGGGCCGTCCACCCCAATTCTGGTCTTCGGCAGCGACTCGGAAGATGAAGTGTTCCCCTCCGAAAGACTGCCAAGACGACGTGGGGACGTCTTGCCTGAGATTCGGGGCAGATGCTATTTGGTTTTATCCGTCTATCTCTCCGAAGTTGCCAAATTGATTTATGGCACCGTGTATCGGAGGTTTAGACGGATGTGGCCGATATAGCAGACTTCGTCAGATTCCCCCTCGCTTGAGGGGTTTTTGATTGTGGGGACGCTCTTCCCTGCAGGCGCAAGCCCCTGCAGTTAATTACGCTACCGCGTGGCGGTAACAACTTTCTCCTTCTTCAGAATTTCACTTCGCGTCGTGTGTGTTTGTTTTGTTTGTGGATGCCCGTGGATTGTATACGGAGACTAAGTTATGCCGTCGCCCGTAGGACGTGGATTAGTCCAAATCCGTATTTTACTTAGATTTGGGTTTGGTATTTTATTTTAAGGATACGTTAGCCGTATTGAGGCTAAGATCAACTTAAACGTTTGTCAAGGATACGTTAGTCCTATTTAAGACTAAGATCAACTTAACGTGGTGATCCATTTAATATATGGCCATCGGGACCCGTCACCTCTCTGACGTCGTTGAAGGATTACAACGATAGGTGTCAGAGGAGTTCAGAGATGTACCCTTGAACCAAAATTGATTGGGGGGTTTTATAGTCCATTTAGACTAAGGTCTGTTTGAATGTTTAAGGATACGTTAGCCATATTGAGGCTAAGATCAACTTAAATGGGATCGTTTAGATCCAACAAAAGAGCGTTTGGGCTCTATTGTTCCAGTTTAGGGATGTAGTGGTCCATAGGTAGTTTAGGGACATTGCGGTCCATTGGTAGTTTAAAGACATTGCGGTCCTTATTCCAGTTTAGAGACGTGGTGGTCCATTTTCCAGTTTAGGGACGTGGTGGTCCATAGGTAGTTTAAGGACGTTGCGGTCCACGTTCCAGTTTAGGGACGTGGTGGTCCGTGTTCCAGTTTAGGGACATAGGGGTCCATTGCCAGTTTAGGGACATGGTGGTCCATGTTCCAGTTTAGGGACGTGGTGGTCCATGTTCCAGTTTAGGGACGTGGTGGTCCATTGTAGTTTAAGGACGCATAAGTCCGTGGGTTTAAGGACCCCACAGTCCGTATCTTGGTTTTGGGATGCATTAGTCCACGAGTTTAAGGACCCCGCAGTCCATATGGGTGTGTGGTTGTCGGGACCCGTCACCTCTCTGACGTCGTTGAAGGATTACAACGACAGGTGTCAGAGGAGTTCGGAGATGTACCCTCAAACCGGATGTAAATTGATTTAGGAGAGCAGCCGTGCTCAATCAATTTAATTTGAGGACTTATGGCCATGATTGGGTTAAGTCCAGTTGAAAATGTTCAACATTTTTATTTGCGTTTGGCCTATTAGGCCTTTACTAGGGCTTTGCCCCTGTTTAATAATGCACTGCATTTTATTTTGGCCTGTAAGGCCTATTTGATTTGGGTTCTGTCCCTTTATTTTTATGATGCAGAGCATCTGTTTTGGTTTGACAGACCTTTGTTTGGGCTCTGATGCATTGCATCTGTTTGAAAATAATGCATAGCATTTACTAGGCCTGTTAGGCCTTTTCAATTGGGCTCAGCCCTTCTTTTTAATGATGCAGTGCATTAATCATCTGACAGTAGCCATGTGGCCTGTCAGGCGCTTTGCACCAATAAATGAGCGCAAGCGCTTGTGGAGGTGACACGTGTCACGCAAGCGCAGTGCGCTGCGCCAGTGCGCTGCGCTTGCGCTGCTGATACGTGGCGTGCTCTGGTGAGTTGTGCCAATTTCAGAGAGCAAGGGTCTTTCTTAAAAGCGCATAGCGCAAGTGATTCAGATGCTGACACGTGGCGCTCTCTGGTGCCTTGCGCCAACCCAGGAGCGCAACAGTGCAGTTTTTGCAAGTGCAAGGCACTACTCCAATAATCTTGAGAGTCTTTAAGATTCCAGAACCAATGGTTCATAAAAAGTGCAAAGCACTATTTGATTTCTTGATCCAATTTAAATCAAAGAAAACAAGTTTTTTTCTTGTTTTTTCTTGTTTTCAGAGAACCAGTGGTTCATAAAAGAGTGCAAAGCACTTATTATTATATGAAGATCATTGATCTTGTTCTTAGATCAATGATCTATTAGAAGAAATTCTTCTATTTTATGAAGGTTTTTTCCTTTTTCTTGAAATTTCTTCAGAGTTCTCTCTGTTTTGAGGTTCTCAATTTCTCACAATGCTCCTGTTTTTTTTGAATTGGGGTCTAGGGGCCTTTATATAGTGCCCATAAGTTTGTTAAATTTGTTAACGAGATCATTCTCTGAGTGATTTGGGGAATTTTCCCCACCGTTGGATCTTTGATCCAAGGGCTTCTGTTTTACAGAAGACAATCTTCTTGTTTTAACAAGAACAGAAGGATCTTACTAGAATTTAATTCTGTTTGGCGCAAACGCCCCAGCGCGTGACACGTGTCAAGCAGCGCAGAGCGCAGCGCAACTGTGCTTGCGCAACTGCGCTGACACGTGTCGCGCAGCGCACGGCGCAGCGCAACTGCGTTTGCGCTGACACGTGTCGCGCAGCGCAGCGCTTGCACAACTGCGCTGACACGTGTCGCGCAGCGCAGCGCTTGCGCAACTGAAGCGTTGCTTCCTTTAATTGTGTTTTAAATAGAGCCTTGCTCTGATTGGGCGCACTGCCTTGGACGCTGCGCTGGCGTATCAGCTTTTGACACGTGGCGCGTTGCGCGCAGCACAAAGAATTTGAAGCGTTGCTTCGAATTTTGAATTTTGAAATTCAAACAGAGCTTTGCTCTGATTGGGGAAAACAAATGCCCCCCACCTTTGCGCTCTCGTGGCGCGCACGTGAGTGCAGCGGTGGCAAGATCCTGATCGTTGGATCATCTCAGGAGTTGAAGGGGCGCAAGCGTCTTATAAATAGGACCCCTGGCCCTTAGAAAATCTTCACCATTTTCCAAGATTTTGATTTTCAGAGCTTTGCTCTTGCTTAAGAACTTCAGAGCTTTGCTCTTGCTTCCAGACTCTAGAGCTTTGCTCTCATTTCCAAAGTTAGAAAACTTTAGGTACAATTAATTTAAATTAATTTAAATCAATCTTAACCAAAAGAGCCTTGCTCTCAAGAATTTGTTTCAGGGTTTCTTAACCCATGAACAGACCTTTGCTCATTGACAGAATATAGATCTCTTGATCTTCTGATGATGAACTCTTAAGAGTTTTTTTATATGGATCTTTAAGATCCCAGAACTTCAAAATTTTTTAGGAATTAATTAATTTTCTTTCTTTGATGAATTTTTATCATTATTACAGAGCTAGGCTCTTTTAAAGAATCTTATTCCTCTGAGACCAGAGTTTGACAAGTGTCACTCTGTGACAGAGCTTTGCTCTGAAAGAGAAGATTTTCTCTTTGTCTCTAGGGATTTTTTTATATTAATGGGAATATTCTCTTGTGGATTAACTGACAATCTCATCCAATGATGGGGTTGCCTTATTAACTGGCGTATTGTCATCCAGATTTTGTGGGTCCCCCTTTGGTCTCCTACCTACCATACTGCTGTGCAGTGTAATTAATTTTAATTTAATTTTCATTAATTTTTAAAAATCAGTTAATTAAAATTTTTTAAACGCCAAGCGTTGGAATTGCAACACTAACGGCTAATTTTGTTCCCTTGCAGTGACCATGTCTCTCGATACTTCATTCCCGTTCGCTCGCTCAGAGGAAGGGTTTCCTGAAGCGCCCTTGGACCGCGAAGTCCTAGCCATGATCAGGGACCACGACCCGGAATACAAGAGTCTCAACCTTTGGGGGTCGTGGTACAATCAGATTATCATGGGTCGACGGAGCTTCACGTGTGCAGTACCGTCAGAACCCATTACGGCGATTCATTATGCCAGCCCACCCTCGGTGCAGTATGCCGTGGAGATGGTTGATTGGACCTCGAAGGGCTTTCTTCATCCCGCCATAGATGCAATTCCGGTTCTGCGTCTTATGGTTTTGGATATCCTGGGACGCCGTACCTGTCAAGGCGAGGCGCGACCTTGGGGGCAATCATATAACATAGGTCTGATCCCCCGCCACCCGATCGGCTATCTGCCGTGGGCTCGGTATATCCTGTCGGCGAAGAAGTCGCAGTTGATAAGGTTAGGATTGTACACTGCGGTTTACGTCTCCCTCTTCCAGTATCCTACGCTTCCCACCTGGTGGTTCAAGGCTTTCTTGGAGCAGTGGAACATTCCTACTCACACTTTCCTCGCAATGGACCGGGAAGTGTCAATTTCTCTGAAGGAATTCACAGAGGTCTCCGGTTTACCGGTTATAAGGGAGCACTATGAGGAGTTGCTTCCGATAGACGAGCATGTCTTCGGTGCTAAGCCGGCAGTAAGGGGCCTCACCCCGGAGAATGCTGTTCAACACCAATTCCCAAGTTTGATCAAAGTGTTGAACATCTATGAGGCCCTTTACATCGAACGTGGGAGTCACGGAGTTAGATTCGAGGATTTCATCGCTCGGTTCCTGTAAGTCCGCGGCGGCACCCCGGCCGTCGATCCGACGCCGGAATGCGGAAACGAAAAACTTCGCAAACTAGCAAACCGGCACCACCGCGCACTTTTTAACCCGGATCGGGCCATTAACCTAGCTACTAGCAAACAAGAAAAGGAGTAGAGAAGTTATACCAAGCGATCCGTGTCCTTCGGTCTTCGTCTCCACACCGATCTCCCGCGGAATTTCCGTCCGTCACCTCCTCGTCGGAAAGGGCACCACGTAGACGGGTTCGTTTATGGGCTCCCACCTCTGGACCGAGGCAACTCGGGCGCGAAGTTGGCTAGCCGACGCGTCCAAGGGATGCTGTAGACTAAGTGTAGTAGGCTTGTCTCAAGTGGGTAGTGAAGTTGCCATGGATGTGGAGGAGAAGAGAAATGAGCTATGAAACTTTGATGCAACATGAGAATGAGAATAATTTTCCACCCTCACCAAAAATGAAATCTCTCTCATTCCCCCCACCATAATGTGGCCGGCCTCATTGTGAATGGTGGAGGAAAAATCAAAACAAAGGGAGGTAAGTGTAGGAGATCAAGGGTGGTGACCATATCAAAAGCAAGCCTCACATCAAACACTTAATCAATCTTTTACAAATCCAATCTCAATTAATGTTAGCCATTATGAAGAATAAAGCAAAGATGCTTTATCCATCATAATGCTGTAAGTGCACGGCGGCGCCCCGGCCGTCAATCCGACGGCCAAATGCGGAAGCGGTGATAAACTTAAATTTTACTGAACTGGCAAACCGCCGCGCACTAATACCCGGATCGAACCATTAATTAGTCCTAGCTAACTACAAGAAAGGGAATAGAGATATACCGACGATCCAAGTCCTCCGGTCTTCTCGTCATCGTCCCGATCTCCTGTGGAATGTCCCGTCTCCTCCTCGTCGCCGGAAGTGCACCACATTGCCTACATCGTTTACGGGCTCCCACCTCAATGCCGAGGCAACTCGGGCACGAAGCTGGCTAGTCGACGTGCCCAAGATTTGCTGTAGAATATAATGTGGATTACATGTCTCATTTGGGATTATGGAGTTGCCTTTTTGTGGAGGAATTGAAGTGAACTTTTGGAGAGGGAGTTGTAGGGATTTCTCAAAGCTCAAGATACAAAAATCCCACACCTCATGAAATGAATCCCATCCATTCTTAAGGAATGGCCGGCCCCTCCCCCCCATGTGTGATTGGAGAGAGAAAGAACAAAGACAAGGGGGTGGGTGGAAAGTGAGTGATGATGAAAAGCCAAATGATCACCACAAAAACCCAACACTCAATCAAGAACCATGAAAGCAAAAGTCAAGCCATCATGAAGCATGGAAGGTCAAGGGATGGGCTCCATCATGAAACCATCATGATAAAACAAAAATGCAAAGACCCCCTCCACAACCACTTATTTGCAACAATGCAAATAAGCCCTCCTCCACCAATCTTCGGCCAATGAACGGAACAATGGAAATCGGCCGAAACGGAAAGCAAACTGGCAACTCCAGAAAACTGGTCCCGTAATAAATTACAGGAAAACCCCGATACTGTGCATACATACCCGCATCTGTATTTCGATCGAAATACAAATGCAGTGAGACTAAATCTCCACTGTACTATACTAGAATCCGGCTTATACCAAAACCGGCTAGTAATATCTGTTCGATCCTGATCCGTGCAATGCCGCACGTATCTGATCGAACCCTGCCATATAATCATACGGCCTGTAGTACAAACTGTCCGATCCTGATCCGTGCAATACCGCACGTATCTGATCGGACCTTGCCATATCTCCATACGGCCTCTACAACCTTTCGCCCGAAAGCTGAGTAACTGAATGTGGGGGACTCTAAAGACTCGTCAACACCTTGGCTGTGGATTTAACCACTAGCACGTCAGAGGTATAAGCCAATACGTAACGGGCTACCAGGTATTGACTAAAAGGGACGTCCGTGAGCGAACTCAGCCTGACAACCCTACTGAGCCTGTCAGTGACAATATCCGTACAGTCCGGTCCGTTCGTCTATGAGCATCGCATGGCGGGCCTAGGGGGTTGGTAAAAGTCAGACCCCCAAAAGCGGTACAAGTCGTGTCGGAGTGTAGCCCAGAACACCCTGAGATACTACTGGAATACCTACCAGTAAATCTCCTTGCCTCGGTCGAGGGCTTCGTGTAATGGCTCTCCTAGACACAGCGCGACCTCACCCCCAATACCGGGAGAGACGAACCCCTGAAGATACGCTCACTGCCTCCATGTGGCTCGGGACTGTACCCAACTAAAACCTGTTTGCACGACTCCTTTGAGCCGTGGTAGGGTAGTAATCAAAGTACAGTGGGAACTCACACGAGACAAATGACGATCCCGAGGTCGATGAACTAACCTGAACACATGTCACCAGGGAACTGCCATCTGACGTCTGGTATATGACCAACTAGCATGTTCCCGGCGAGTCCTATCCGGTGTACTCATAACCCAATGAGCACCTGTATACATCTTAGGTGATCCAACTGACACCAGTGGCTTGTGAGACCGGCCACTGCCCCTCGTCGGGGTCTCGACTGTATACACTAGTCTACTCTGGAGTATCGATGCCCTGTCTCGAAACTCACACGACTAGGGACCATTTAAGGATATGCTTATAGACCCCAGCTCCCACTTATATGATCGCCCTCATACTGCTGGTGGTCAAGCAAGAATCCTAGGGGCTCTATCAACGTGTAATAGCAACTTGTCAGGTCACCTAAAACAGTACACGATGATAAAGGTAAACCAGATAGCATACTATCATCTCGAGTAAGACTGTCCTACTGGGACAGGTCCTCCCTCAATCATTGCAATCACGTGCCTGTGATCCAATAATTGACTCTGAGGGCACTATCTCCAACAATCTCCCACTTGCACTCAAGGCTAATTATTGCGATGTCGCATACTCACAGCCCGTGTGATACCGAACACCCAACTCCTCTACTAGTCAGTCTCACAAAGCTCGTTTGCGAAACTATTGCGTTCGAGGAATAGCCTCAGTGAGTGGATCCGCTTAGTTGTTTCTTTCTATGTCTCTCTATATCTCAAGTTCGCGGAGAAAACCCATCTCCCGAAATGAGCAATACCTGTCTTAGAATGTGTCTGGATGTCTGATGGGACATAGCTCATAAATGAACTCCAAATCCAAACTTCTTAGACTGTATCGTCAACTGAACTTAATCAGTATCCTGCGCCATGCCACCCTCAGTATTGCCTTGGACCACCTGTCCAAAATACTGCCCCTCATCAGAAGGAAAACTATAGCTCTGACAACCTCCTTGTCGTCCATGTCACCTTGGAAGCCTGGAATGATAACTGTTTCCCGAATGAGGCTGTCGTTATCATATCCCTAGAACATCCACTTATGTTCTAAAACTGCTTCCGACCGTTTCTCCAGGATTTGATTAATGTCAGCTTATTGCATCTAGTGCAAGAACAATGTCTGGTGTGGTACTTGACATCTCATGATTGACTCAATTGCCTGAGCAAGTGATCTGCCAATCATGCACATCCCTCTCCCCTTTAGTCTGTAAGACACCTTTAGAGAGGGTGACCCCATTACCTGCAGGCACACTACCGTGCCAGGAGTCATCCATTCTAAATACCCTTAGAATGCTGTCTAAGTACCCAGATTGGGAGACCACCCAAATCTAGATCTAAAACCATAGATCTAGTAACCAGTATGTCTGATATAAAATCCATTTCCTTTGTGGAGAAACCACTGTGTGACGACCAAAGTATAACCGATTGTAGTATAGGAGTCTCTTTTCCTACTCTGTGTATGTCATCCAAATACCAGGATATCACACCCTACTACCTTCTCAACAGATCCATCCCCTATTCTGATGAAGTCAAACCCATGACTGTCACGTCAGAAATAGATGATCTATCTCCGTTACTGGTGCTTTAGTCTATAAATAGACATAAGCTACCTGTCCACCAATGCTTCCGCTGCTCCCACTGATTACGACAACCCTCTGGCAGAGTCATATAGACGTACACTTCTGAAGCGAGTTCAGAACGACGCTATACTCATCCTCCTGCTGGGTCTCACAGTCTGGAACAACAGCAATGGCAATTGTGGGTAAACAAGAACTTCCCTGTCACCGTCCTTAAGGCTACCGGAGTACCTCTCGGGTGCCAGAAGTTACCCACTTTATCTGCGGAGTGACCAATGGAATGTCAATCCAGATTGAATCTTTAGGTTCCTTATCAAATCTTCAGTAATCGTTTGTGGTTCTGGAATCACTTCCAGTTCTACCATACTCCCACTACTGTTTTATGAAAAAATCCATTTTTAATAAAACTGTGGCGAGTCTAGAACAATATTGCTATTGTTCATCCAGATGGTAGAAAGTCAACCATCGTCATAGCCTGGGTCAACCCACAAACAGCCATTACAGAAACGTGCCTTGAGTTGTCCAGTGTCTGGTTTTAATCATAAACCGGACAACTCCCCGTACCTTAACATCGTTAAGATATGAACTGTTCTATATCCAATATAGAACCAGAGGCACTGATTTAATTGAACCAGATTCAAATCATGCAGCTGTCTCCAGTGCATGTCAACTAAATGGAAGGAGGCCGATCAGCGTTACTCAACTTAGGAATGCTTCCAATTATGAGTAACCTGAAAGAGAAGCAATTTCTCTTAATCACTACTATCAACTGAATACCATATACAAGTATCTACATCTTCGATCACTTTGAAGAATCCCGATACTTGCTACACCTGGTTCTCTACTCTATTCAAATACCTATAACTTCTCCAAATTCGGACCCTGTGTTTCCACGAAACACTTGTCTAAAAACTAGAGAAGTCATAAGTAAACCGAATATAGTACGAGGACCAACCCCTTTGTCCTGATGGACCCTGGACAACATACAATACTCTGTATAAGTCCCTTGAGTCTGATAACTCATTCACTGTGTGTCGTAGGTTAAAAACTGTACTTATGGTTAAGAAGAATTACACCGCTGTTTAATGCTCCTTACCTAACCATCCACTGATATAGGTAAATGTCACAGACATAATTTCAAAAAGGTATATCTCACTCTATGAAAATAGACGTACAGATATATCAATTTGAAATTGGTGCATAACTGCGGATATTCAAAACCAAATATTTGCCGACCGGCAAACGACCCAGGTGACTTCCTCAAATATCACCGATTACAACGAATCCCGATATAATGAGGATGATCACCCAATTCCCAATAACTTACTCCCACTCATCATCTGTAAAACCATACAGATGTGAGAATCGTACCTGGTAAATACATACCCTGGAGTAAGGACTAATTGGGAAATCAGTTTTCCTTTAACAGTACACAGTGAAACTGAAACATTGAAATGTTTCGATGGGGTATCCCGGTATTCCTAGTAATGCCTCTTCCAGATTCACGACTGTAACTATATATCTCTTTGCCACCTCTCCAAATCCCTTCATATGTCTTTAGTCATTACCTTCTGCACACCCCTTTAGGCCAAATGGTTTTCTTCCTTCCCTACCTTTCGGCACCAGCCTATGGTTTGGAAGAAGACTATCCAATAAGTATAATGGGTGTACTGTCCTAATCCTAGGAACACTCGCAATGCGAGAGAAGGTGAAGATAAAAGACACCTGAATAAATCTTATTCCTATTTCTCCTGAACCAGAATCCATCCCCGAACTGGAACAAGTTCCTTTCGAGTTCGTATATAACCATATGATGGAGTATCCAAATAAACTGTGGATCTTCGTAGTGATACGGAGTGTCCTGGAGAAATACAAAGGTGATTTAGGATTGGCGAAGAAATACCTGGTTTGGTCATGAATATCTGTTGCAATTTACTTTGCCCTCTTACTAATCCCTTGTTTTGTCTGAACTTAATACCTTCTGCACACCATCGTTATGCTAATTGGTTTTCTTCATTCCCTACCGGTCGGCACCAGCTTAAGGTTTGGAAGAAGACTATCCAATTTGCGTAATAGGTGTACTATCTCCTAAACCAAGGAGTACTCGCAACCTGAGAGAAGGTAAAAGGAAAAGACAACTGAATAATCCTATCCGTTTTCTCCAGAACCTGAAACCATCCTCGAATTCCTTCGAGTTCGTATATAACCATACGATGGTTTTGTCCAATGGAAATGGACGTTCGTAGTAAAACGGGGTGTCCTAGAGAAAAGGGTAAAAGTAGGAGTGGCAATGAGGTTTGCAACTCTGACAATCCAAAAGCCAGTGTTAAAGAAGGTTCGGACAACTTGGTCTCTGAGTCATAGTCTTAGGGTCGGGTCAATGGTCGCTGCCGAAGAGAGAGAGAAAAGAAACACTCAGCGTGCACTCTAACCTAGATCAGAATGGTTACCAATTTATCTAATCTGGAAACCTCCCACTGTACCGTCAAATTCTCCTCCAAACCTGAAAGAAGAATTAGTCGGGAAAACCCGAGGAGTAAACCAACTCATCAGTGGGAATCGGGATCCAACTCTCATCGCATGACAACGTGACGGAATCCGCTCACGGTGTCACACTCCAGAAGGTATGCGCATATCTGGCAAGTTTCAGTTCTTTTGAAACTCCCGATGTGATTTCTGCCCCATGCTCTTATGACCTTGACTTTGGCCAACAAATCATAAGTCACATGTCAAGTTCTACCCGTCATTCTCCATGTTGATTCGAATCCACCCGCACAAGCCCTTGACTTTGGCCAACAAGGCTATACGACTGTTCCAAACCAACGCATCTATCTATGCTGCATATGAATAACCAACAGCTACCAAACACTGTGCCTTGACTTTGGCCAACAAACACAGCTTGAATACTATTGACTACCCATATGAAACGACGGAGGGCTACGAATGGTTTCTGGCGAAAACCTTTAACGTAATGAACTTGATATCGTTGAAGGAACGGATAGCTTTTTGAAAATATAGTGACGAAAACCTTTGCTAAAGAGGTCACTCCCGGTGAAGGGATCTCGGCTCTTTCCCCGTAGAATGAGGTGCAGGATATTCCAACTGAATATCACGGTGCAAAGCAAAAGTAATCGGCTATAGTGAAGTCATTGCCCTGACGCAAACTTTTGTCCAAGGGGTCACTCCCGGTGAAAGGATCTCGGCCCTTGCCTCGTCGACTGAGGAGCAGGATATTCCAACTGAATATCATGATGCAAAACAAAAGTGAACGTCTTTGCAATAACAGCTTTTTGAAAAGTGTTCCAACAACATCAGATAAGGTTTGTTTTTAACTTGCATTGATCCAAATCAATGCAGTCCCATCAATTGATCACACCACAAAGAACGAAAATATACTGATGTATGTATATGCCATTCGCATTCGCCACTGGGTCTCGTCATTACCCGTTAGGTTAGCTAACTAACGACAGAGCGGGGACTGGACTAGCACGGATGCAAAACATATACAACATCTACTAATATATATACCAATATATAGTATTCGCTCAAGGCGTGATAAAAATGCAACATCACAGAGAATGAACAGCATCACAGAAACAATACAGATATCTGGGATCCCCGGGTTTCACAGAGCCGCTGAAACCCGACGTTCCCCTGGTCGTGTGGATAGCCTGTGCAATGAAATCCTAGACCCCTACGGGCGCGGCAAGTCATCCGCCAAAACCTGAAGCGAGGCAGCCCCCTTCAGCACCGTGAATGGACCACCCAGCACTTCACGGAATCCGGTAACTTGGGCACCCCTCCTGGGTCAGCCTGTACCCCCTACGAGTGCGGTGAATAGCCCGCCAATTCTAGAGTGAAGCCCCCTTCGTCTCAATGCCATGAGATGCGGGCTTGTTGCCCTCTAGAACCCGGCTATCCGTGCACCCCTCCGCGGGGCAATCCTAGTACAGAAAGTAAAATATACATACAACGGGTACATCGACCGCAACCTGGCCGTGCCCCAAAATAATAATACAATCAGGCAGTGACGGCAGTCCACATGTCGGACGCTCGTCCCGCAATATCAAATGTACATAATACAACAGAACTGTACTAGCATTGCATCCAGGCTATCCCCCATGACCGATCCGCAACATCACAGCAAAAACAGAACATCAACGTGAAAGTCACGTTCGCAAATCCGTCTAACCGGGCTATAGCAGTTAGACCGGATTTACCGATCAAGTGACATTCACGGTCGCAGATATAATGTAAATACTGTGAAATAATGTATTTAAAATATCCGATCGATCAAAAATTAACAAGTGGGCCCCCAAGCAATACTGTAGCACTCTCAGAAATTCTGGGCCCAAAATTAATATTCCAAAACCCATATTTTAACCCCAGAAAGCTACTGAAGAAATTTGACAGCAAGGACACTGTTCGGCGGCAGAACCGCGGCCCAAGGGGGGTTGCCGCGGTTCCGCGCTCTGTTGGTCGACTTACTGTGTCGAATTTCTACAGTATGCTTATAACATCCAGTGCATCACTATTTTACAACCTGAAAAATTTTTCGAGACCAAAAAATTTCAACAGAAAACTGATGCTAGCAAAAATATAGATTTTGGAATTTTGGTCGATTGGAAATGCAAAACACATTAAACCAAGCTAGACTAAGTTAATGGCCTGGCTCTGATACCACTGTAAGTGCACGGCGGCGCCCCGGCCGTCAATCCGACGGCCAAATGCGGAAGCGGTGATAAACTTAAATTTTACTGAACTGGCAAACCGCCGCGCACTAATACCCGGATCGAACCATTAATTAGTCCTAGCTAACTACAAAAAAGGGAATAGAGATATACCGACGATCCAAGTCCTCCGGTCTTCTCGTCATCGTCCCGATCTCCTGTGGAATGTCCCGTCTCCTCCTCGTCGCCGGAAGTGCACCACATTGCCTACATCGTTTACAGGCTCCCACCTCAATGCCGAGGCAACTCGGGCACGAAGCTGGCTAGTCGACGTGCCCAAGATTT